>OX381714.1:40245145-40706145 GCA_947462335.1 Harmothoe impar
ATGGTTGGTCGTTTGTTCTCCTAGTAAAGACACCTGAGGAAGGCCATGTAACACCGAAACGTTGTGATGGTTATTTAAAAATAAAATCTCACTTCTGTCATTCTTCAAACCTTTTGTTGTTGTTGGTTGTGTTTATCTGACTAACTTATTATATATTAACATAATGAGTTATCTTAAAAATAGACTCCTAGTAAATAGTTATGAGGACGCACAGAGCAAATGTCAGGACCCACAATTGATAGTAGTGTTTATAACATTTAACTGCTACCAAGTTCATGCCAATGTCATCAGCTGCCATCAGCTTTTTTTCCAAAATTACATAAAAAAGCCGAAAATAAAGTTTTCGTACTAACTACATATGGCTACACTCATCTAAAAAGATTGATGGAAGGCATGGGAGGCTTCTGCAGCGCGTCCCTCAAACACCCCAACCCCAATTTTTCTGCACATCCCTGCACTGGTCCATAAGAAATTGCCCATGGGGCCACCCTCCCTGTCATCACATACTCCAGAGGAGCTACGTGATCAATCCGTCCTGCTTTGTGAAGTAATTCTGGGACTGACAGGAAAACAGTTGGACCAGAGTGCAAAGCAAAGGGTTATTAGCTGATTCCTGTTTCATTTTCTCCATGCTGATGAGCCTTATCATGAAATGTTCTTTTTTGATAACCATGGCAACCAAAATCAACAAAAATGCTTCTTTTGAGTCTATTTATTAATGATTTAAACATCACAAATAAATGTCAGTTCATGGGGTCTGGGCAGAGAGCAGTGACGTCACGGCCTCACGAGGACCCAGGGAGATAGCAGGCTGGTGGCTCCCCCTGTATTCAATACCCTGTGTAACCTGCTGCATACATACTCAAGATCACAGATGCTGATAATTATCATTGGTGTTACTTGTGAAATAAATAGGTAGTGATTTAGAAGAATCATTCATAACTGAGATTTATTTCATGAGTTTGCCCTTTCACAAGGCAGAGCCGCCGTACACATGTGTAGCACTGTTATTTGCAGCACATAACTAAAAAGGCATTGGCATGTATCCCAAAAGTCCAAGACCTGCTTATATTTTAAAGGAGGAACTGCTAGTTACTACACGGTGGAAAATGTTGAACATCATGAAAAGTCTTCTTTTGGCTAAATTCCTATTCCTATAAGATTTAATAATTCAATATAGGGTATGATGTAATCTAATAGCACAATTCATAAACTTTGTGTCTAACAGGGGCAGTTGGAAACCTTTTTGAAGTGGCACGATGGTCGAAAAAGGACCTTTTTGCAGGGTTCACTAACATCCTTTTTTTCCGGACATGTCACTGTTCAGAATAAAATTCCAACCTCTCAATTTATGTGGACAAAGAAATACCAGCCGTATCTTGCACATCCTTAATCAGAGATGATGAGTTCAAAATATTGATTTCCGAAATATAAGGTCATTTGACATTCAGATTAATTAGTATCCCCCTTATCTGAGATGTTTTAGTTGTACTTCAAAATAATTTTTTAAAAGTATTTTTCATCACTGTGTATTTCAATACCTTATAATAGCTACACCAGTCTACATTATATTGGTGGCAAGCTTATTGGATGTGTACCTAATATATGTGCCAGCTAGCAAGAAATGTACAAGGGATGTGCCATTGTATCCTTAGCATTAATGGATAAAAGTCTTCGTTTAGGCTTTGACCGGTTTGAAATTTGGAAAAAAAATATCACTAAAATAGAAGTATAATGGTATCTTGATGAATTAGCAAGTAAAATAAAGCGTACACATGATCTGTTCTGCATGAATCAAGCATAACTATTAAGTCTATGTTTGTGACATGAGATGGATAATGTAAAAACACTTTTATGGAAAGGACTATACACAATTACATGACTGTAGGGCAACCAGAGAAACTACATTGAAATATCTGAAATGGAATGTACTGTGTTTTGGAAAATCACTTTGTGGCAATAAAATGCTTTATAAGTCTAAAAATATATATACCCCACTAAATTGAATCTCTTTTAAATTTGCCAATACATTTTATCTAAAGGTATAAAAAAGTTTAAAAAACTCCCGCACTGGCCCACAACTGTAACCTACTGAGCTGGCCCTTAATTGCATCTGCCTGGAGAATTTATGTAGAACATTATTATATGACCATAATTATCTCGATCAAGATGTACCTTCAGGTGCTATTCCGTGGTGCCAATCATTTTGTTATACAGAGGTCTACCTACACCACACCTATAAATTATCAAGCAAAAAATATCACTAGGGCACAATGGCCTGAATCAATACTAATTATTGCTCTGTTTGATATTACTAATTTTTTGGCTGGATTACGCCGCTGGAGTTCCACTGACCTAATTATTAGATGTGCATTAGGCCTCCATATAACAGAATAAAAGGCCTCAATTAATCCTACCATGCATAAGGGTGCCTGACATGAAGATAAGCACTGTCTGATTCAGATGGTATGATATTCTGATGTCTATGAAGGCTTCCCTTTGTTTGGATATATCTTTTATGACTAATAACTGGTGTGGTTAGTTTCTTGTAAGGAGATATCAAAAAGGTCTTATCATATGTTCACTTGTGATGCATGTTCTCATCTCATGTATTGCTCATGATGAATAGATTGTGTACAATGAACATTGCCACTTCTATGTTTTACCCTAAGTTACGTATTGATGGATATACAATCATGCTTAGGATCCTATGCTTGAATTTTATCATTGAATTTACAATGGTATATCATATACTCTACTAATCTATATATAGTGTGCAGTTCTATGTGTAATGAAATCCACTGTTACAGATATTACATTACTGTTGATATGATCTCATAGATACAGACTTGCAGTTTAGTGCCATGAAATCTTGTCTAATAGAATGGGACACACATTTACTTGACTGACATGTGTCCATAATGCCTGTCTTCAAAAGCCTTTGAAACGATACTGTTCATAATGGCTCTATTGGCTGTAATTAAATTCCTCATCTTCATCTCATTAGAGCAGTATAGCGTAGCAGTCTTGGGTGATTGCATTATCCTAATACAATATAATGCTTCAGATATAGTATGGAATTAAGAAAGTGTAGACAGCCCTCATTAATGACAGCTTTTAGTGACATCATCAAGGTCATTATTCAGGTAGGTCATTAAGGGGATGAAGATAACAAAGCAAGTAAAGTAGACCTAATGTGGTCTTATCTATTCTAGCCACATCTGAGTCTAAGTGCATTAAATCCATTCGTTAAGAAGGCGCTTCAAAGCAGTCTATCATGTTCATCAGGGGTAATGAGCATTGTTCAGAGTTTCCTCCACCGTACCCTCCCTGGTAGCCCACATAGAGCCAATTCATTTTTTGCTCGGATTGGGTGGTCGACAGTGAACAAAATCAGCCTGTCGGTTTTAGGTTGGGCAGATAGCCAATTGTCACTCAGTTCCCATTAGGTTGCCCATAGCTGACAAACCCATCAGAACCCATCTTTAGCTCAAGGGTTTGGTCATCTGCCCAACTCAAAGCCACATACTGTTTAGTGTGCAAACGTGGAATGTCCTAGATTATTAAGAGAAAGCAGTTATTTAGCAGTGATGCAAAGTGAAGGCTGTGTATGGTATTATGGTATCTTTTTATCAAAATGAATCTCAAATTGAAAATAATTTCCATCAGTAACAACTTTTCTTTGTATAGTATGATAAGGGCACGAACAACTACCAACATTCAATCTCTGATAGGGGGCAAACTAGGGGTGATTCCTTAATTTGGAGATTTAGCTAGAGGTTTATCTTCATGATGGTGAGAAAACACCAACTGCTGGTCTCCTGCTGCCCCTAACACAGACATATTGTAAACAGTGTGTAGTAGGCCATGGGCCAGCTAAGGACTGCCACCATGCAAAGGCAGATAAGCCGACCTCATGCGGATTGGGGCAGTCTCTTTGAAAACAATGTTGGTGGCTGGTGATGTGTGTCGATAAGGTATTGTAGGTATTCTGGGCACATCTGGCCCTGCTGCATAGTGTCCTGCCTCTCCATGAGCTAGTCCCCTCCGTTTAGACTGACCACCTACAGTGCCACTGCCTTTCCCCTCAGAGTTATTCACTGGATGTGTTCCTGAATTGATAATGGGTACCCCAGTGAGGGCATGTCAAACATTATATGTCAGTACATGACTCTTATGGGGCATATGTGTCTGTTTTACTTTAAAAGTTTTATAGAGTGGATATATATTGTCTTATATCCTACATGACATATCACGATTCTCGGAGCTCGTTGCTTTTATCACATGAACACATTATTTGACTCTAGTAATGTAACGGATATAATCTTGCTATAGAGTGTGTCCTACTTTATGATTATGATTATCATTATGATTGTAAATATTATACTCTTTGTCATCTATAAATCAAGTAGGATTCACATACAACTCCGTTATGAGAAGCATGCAGATCATGCGCTTTAATCGTTCTAGTTAAACTTAATGTCCCTCTTATGTACAGATGAATAACAATGATCTGAGATGCTAATAGGAAGTTCACTAGGTATGTTGAAAAAGCCCCATAATGATCATCTCCATGCAACATTTTGGATGCTAACACCATCAAATTTATATACTCGGTATGGTAGATTTAAACTTTCAGACAATACAATGCACTAGTTATTTTGCAATATTGAAATACGGGAAGCAATGAGCTGAGAAGAAGTGTCCATTCTGTATGTAGAGGGCCCGGGATATAAAACATAAAGCCTCTTGATAGGATAGGCTATGGCACAGGATGATAGACGTCGTATTGAACAAAATAGCATGACCAGATACTCAGTAACATTGAAACATTATTTTTAGATTTTTTTCAACTGCTGAAACTATTTGATCATTATTGACACAGGCATTCCCATTCTCTCCAATTACGATAAATGCATAAAACCTGATATAGCTAGCCTTGTTTTTGTTATAAAGGGAGTGAAGCCCATCCAGTAACAAAGCTGACATGATATTATGTTTGGTCAGCAATGCCCTGAAAGCATTTTTATATTGGCTTACCAAATATGTTGGTGCTGAAAGGTAGATCCCTAATTATTGGCTAGATATGGCAATCTATAGGTCTTTTGTGCTCCCAAACAAAAAGAAAGGTCGCACTGTCTATCATAGAATTCATAGAGTAGTATTCCTCCGATTTTGAATGATACAAAGACTGACATGGATGCAGGCACGTTGAAATATGAGAGGGCATGTCTTCAGGTTTACTGAGTGTGACGGTTTGGCACATTTGTCGGTAGTCTGGAATATTTCATTGTAATTATATACAGTGGGACCTGTAGGATGTAGATTCATTTCAAATCGGATCTTATTCTAAGAATTAGATTTGGAATGGAGGCTGGAATATCCAGCGCCTGCATACTTTGCTAAATATTAGACCTAACCAGCAACCCCAACCCCAACCCATTTTTAACTCATGATTATTCTCTAAATCTCATTCATAGACCGATGAAACCGTGGGACCATTTCAATTTTTAAGATGGAGAAAACACGGTAACAGCTAGGAGAATATCACATTTGTGTCTATAAACTAGGGCAAAATATAATAAATTTTGTAACAACACAAAAGTAAGCTCATCCTGGTTCCAGGTATAACTAGTGTTACAAGTAGATTGAAAAGAATTATAATCAATCGATGACATCCATGTGCCCATCCATTCAAATAATACAACCTCTGAAGAAAACTGGACTAATTGGTGTACTGAATTCAGAATACTCATGGTGTTATTCTTAATGAGTGTTCAGAACACTCATGGTGTAACAAAATTAAAGACTCTTCGTTAAAGCACTATTGGGTTCTAATTTCGGTGCATATCAAGAAAACAAATAACATGGTAAAAGTGGTATAGATTATTTATTTAGTTTATTTGATGGCTGCTAGACATGTTATCGTTACATCGAAGGCTACCCTGTACACCAATCAACATTTTTTCTGAAGCTCCTAATCAAATTAATACACATTTTAATTTCGAATAACATGCTCTGATGGAAGCCTCTAACTGACAATGTGGGCTCTGTCTTAAATTAAGAGCCCAGGAATATGGAACAATATGGCTACGAAACGTATTATGTCAAGAATCAATATAACAAGGCTACCCCTTCCTTGTTTATTGCAAGGAATAGTCCATAACATCTTTATAGACCAGATCGATCCTACTATATTATGTCCAACCCCTTAACAATACCACAAAATAACCTTCAACGAAACAGGACTTATGTAGGACCGTCCAAGTCAGTGTTCTTCATTAGTCAATTTGAATTAGTTTTTCTGCCCTCTGGAAAATAGTACAAACTAAAAGTGACTGTATACATCACCACAAGTATCTAACATCGTACTCCATTTGTATAGGATTTCTATGGCCGGGTAGATCTTTGGTCTCATGTGACGTCACTCTGTTTTTCTATATTTCAGGCTTTAATGCTACATGGTACATATTACAAAAGTGTGTATCTCAGAATATTGTTGATAAATAGCATTACTACAGATATAAAGCCACATAAGATTACGCTGGTCTTTTCTTTTAATACAGAAGCTGCGAAGGGTCACACCCTTTTTTTCCCAAGTCTAAAAGAAATGTTGGGCCTAGCTCAAACTCAAACTTAGTTTACAGCAGTATCTGAAGTATCTTTATTAGTGTGAAAGGGTAACTCTACCCCATTTTTTTTTTAAACTGTAGACTATATGGGACTACCTCCTCCTTAAATACCAATGTTAACGGTCCATGATAGGGGATTAGATTCTTTAATGTTGGAATTCTACCAAAGTCTACTCTGTATTGCTGGGAGGAAATTGGTCCCTTGTTCCCCTTAAAGTAGAGATAATAGTGTAGACAAATGACAGTCTGATGCAGGCAGTGGCTAGATGTGAATGGAACTGTCACAATGCATGGAGAGATAAGGCGACCATATCTAAATAAGAACAGTCCCCAAAAAACAATGGGGCCTCTGATGATGGGTATCGATAAAGAAGTCATAGGTTGTTCCAGTACAGCTGTTCACTGTCTTGCTGCTACGATGAGATATTCCCTTTTTTTGAGCTGCTAGCACCCATGTGCCTGTGAGTACTTCACTGCATGTTCTCTTGAAATGGGAGTGGATACCATAGTTGGCTACATACAGGAATACCTGCACATTGACTCGTTAGGGCATGTGTTTTACAGTGTAGTTAAAGTGTCACTTCATACATTGTGTGTATAAAATGTATTTATGCAGGATCACAGCAGTCAGAAACTAATGTTAGAGTGCCCTGTTACAGACTCCTGGAGCGCCATGGTGCGCCCAGATGGTACAAGGAGATAGTGATTTAGGTAGTGAGGGCAGTTTGGTATTAATTTAGATTTGAACTATTCTGAGGACGTCTATTTACTGTGGTTGTAGTTGATGTGGAGGAAATATTAAATCAAGTTGATATGAATATGCCAAAGCTGTATACCTATCCTAAGGGTTTTCTCCTCTTTTTAGAACCAGCACCGATGCAGCCATATTGAGAGCCAAAACATTTGGGGAATAGCATCCATGCGATGAAGTATCATTCTGGCCAATAGTAATCTGCCCCATACTTCCCTCCTGCAAAGTAGCAGTTTCAACCACTGTATTAACTACTACTGCTTCGGACTGATCTGCCCCTGAACAGCTCCCCTTCCATTTTGAATTACTCACTGCACATATCCTCTATGGGGGCAATGGAGGGAGTGGAACCCTAGGAAAAATGGCAAATTTTGGAGAAGCCACTCAAATGGGATGTATCTTGGATAAAGGAGAGACATGACTTTGATCCTTATTGCTGTTGGCAATCAAGGAATCTTTGAAATGCTCGGTTGCTGTTTGCATTTTATGATGAGACATTGTAGACGTACTATATTCGATGTAATAAGCGCACAGTGCACCTAAAAATTATATAAACTAAAATACAACACAAAATTTACACTTAATAAAGTATTCAAATACATTTCTAAAAGTGGATAGTTCATTTGGGCTACGAATTGACATTTTGGAGGGTTTTACAATCTAGAATTGACCCAAAAAGAGTATGCGCTTATATATGGGGGTGTGCGCTTATTAGGTCTTTGGAACAATTTAAAGCTTGCAATCATATCTTGGTTTCATGAATATCTATATCGTGCCTTTAATATGGATGAGTTACACAAGTACGTCAAGGAAACGTTTCACGCTCATTTGGGCAGCATGTTATCATGTGATAAAATCTACTGTTCTGAATAACACACAATTGTTGATATGGTCTCATAAGTACAATCACAGATATATCTAGTCTAGTGCCATGCATAATTGCCTCATAGAAAAGGGAACACATTTGATTGCCTGACATGTGAGCTTAATCCATGTCTTGCTAGGGACCCTTTGAAGAGATACTTGTCATAATCACTTTTCTTAATCTCACTAGGGAAGTATATCTTGAGTGATTGCTTTATCCCATTCCCACAGATTGCCTCAGACATAATCAAGCAAGTACAGTCATCCCTCATTAAGGGATCATGAGGCAAATTCATTATATATAATAATATATGTGGATCAACAAGGGAAAAGGGACCTCCGCGGGGGATTTTTAGTACCAACTTTGGCCACCAGGGGGCTCCATATAGCAAAAAAGGACCAAGATATAGCAAAAACTTATTTATACTACTTTTTTACGTAGAATATGATAGGCCACGTTAGAAGATTCCATTTTTGGTGAAAACATTCCATATTTGGAATGGAAAAGAACGTTTTTGGGCCTAAATTGGTGTTTTTGCATGGAAACATGATTTTCGTTCTAAATCGAAAATGTTAAAGGATTGAATGAAAGAACGCCCCAAAAAGATTTCTATGCTGAAAACAGAATGTAAATACCATCTTTAGATCAAAATCTGTGACCAATGATTATTGTTTGAAAAAGTTTGAATATTTGGTAATTAGCATAATTATGCTAATTAGATAGAAATATCTCTAAAATAAAGGAAGATAGAGCTTATTGGCATTTAAGATTGGACTGTCACCACACATATTCAGAGAGCCAGTACTCAAAAACTAGAAGGGGTACCTGCTTATAAAAGATATCACTGGAAAGCTGATGACATCAATTTTATTATTGAGTTTTTACCTTGGAGGACCCTTTTCCCTCGACTGTCCACATATATAACAATTGTGGCATTTACTGGTATTTACTGGTAATTATATATATATATATATATATATATATATATATATATTCATATATATATATATATATATATATAAATATGTATATATATAATATATATATATTATATATATACATTTTATTCATATATGTTCTTACCAGTGAGGGTGCAATTGTGATCTCTTTGCTAGCCCTCGCTCGTATGAGAAGATACTGGATTTAATTTTTTTGCAGGTCTGTATTTCGGAATGCATTAGGCAATTGCAGGTGTGTTTGGGATTATCAGTGACCATGCAGCAATTCCTTGTTATAAATGCAAATTGATTTTCATTAATGATCAACAGAGCAGCATTGCATTGACTTGCATAAATATTTACATAATGAAGAGGTCCAAAGCTTTCTAGATGTGTAGTGGAATATATAGATATATATCTAAGAGGTACCCAGCCGTATTAACAACAACCAATAGAACCATTGAATTCCTTGGGTCTAATTTAGGGGGGGGGGTAGGTATGACTGTAATCAACCTCAGAAGCTCCGGAGAATTCTGCCCTAAGTTTGAGAGAGTTAATCATGTTGTTCGTGAATTATCATGGTAATCTCTTTAATAATATAACTTATATCAACATCTGTGTCTATGTATTTAATGTACACAGGTAAAGGAAGCACTTCCAAGCAATCTAAAGAATGTTTGATAAGGATTGTTGACATTAGGTTTCAACTAGACTGCCTAACGTCCCCGTCTATGGCAAAGGGGAGAAGGGAGGGAGTCGGAGAACACAGTGTATCCTCTGCTTTACAGACTGGAGTATGTCTAGGTTTTAATATACAATGCATCTGCAATACCTTCCCACGCTAAAATGGGGAAAATTTCAATTTAGCTAAAGTCGGCTGGTTAGTGTCAGACATCATCAGTGTGACTTACTGGTATTGTTTTTAGATTGAGGAGATGGCCAGTTTCCACTCCGTGCCCATTAAATTGCCCATCTTGAGCCTGACAGTTTGGTCTTCGGCCCAACCTAAACCCATATTATGATTTTCTCACTCAATTAGTCAATGTAAACTAGAAACATAACTGGATTCATAGTTATTACAGGGAAAGGGTTTGACGTTTTCCGTTAAAGACCTCTGCATCTGAGTACGTAATCAAATAACCACTTAAATCCATATCCTGATAATTGGAAAAAGGTATCACCTCAAAATGAAGGTCCTCTGCTACCTTCATCATCATGCTCCTCGGGACATACTCCAATGTGAGCGTTGACAAGAAAATCTTTCCAATCTTGAAATTGATCTGTTTAAGATTATTTGAAGAGGACTGAAGGGGGCTCTTCCCTGAACCCTCTTTTCTTTCCTTTTCTTTTTTCTTTTTTCCTATGGTCAATGCCATGGCTGGCCGAGCATCGACTATAGTCGATGCCATGGCTGGCCGAGCATCGACTATAGTCGACATAACTCTATGGGAATCAGCAAAGTCTCGGCCATAGGGGAAGTTCTGTGAAAATGTCTCGCCCCCACAACCAGCAAAAACTTTTTTGGTCGGCGTTAAAGGGGTAAGATTGACCTTGTCCACGCTCTCACAAGAGTATATCCACTTGTGCCATCATCATAATACAGTCACCTGATACTGGTTGCGCATCAGTTCAATGGAACAGAATAATAGAAAAGTCTCCAAACTCCATGATGCTCCAATGGTTTTCCAGGGTCACTGAGTATCTTGGATAGTTTATGTTTCATTTCTACTCTATACAGGATAGTAGCTTGAAGGTCACCAGATGGAAGGATTATATGCAACATGTCTCCCATCTTTTATCTAATGCTTCTACTATGATGAATAAAGCCATGTTATCACACTCATTTTTTATTACATCTGCACAGCTGTCATATATTTTGCACTTCCATCAGGTGTCCTGTGAGTGTTTTGGCATTTCAGATCCCCTCTTAAAATCACACATGATGTCCATTTGCATGCAGACTGATATGTAAAACATTGAAGCTCTCAGTGATGCATAATATCGGTCATGCCAATCATTGTGGCGTTAAGGCAAATTCAACTGAAACGAATCTTAAAGCAATTTTTTTCCCCATTATTTTACTAAAATCATTATTCAATTTGGTATACTATCGTAAGCACACATTCCAACCATTCAATCTCTGCATGGAAATGGATTCTTTAATTTGGAGATTTAGTTGCAGACATGCGTCTCTTCTATGATGGCGAGAAATTGACAACTGCTGCTCTCCTGCTGAGACAGTAGTGTAAACATATGACTTTTTAGAGCAGGCTGTGGCCAGCTACAGGATTACCACCATGCATGGGGTAGATAAGGCGACCTCATCCTGATTGGGGCAGTCTCTTTGAAAACAAGGTGACTGGTTGGTGATGTGTGTCGATAAGGTATTGTAGGTATTCTGAGCACAGATGGATCTACTGTCTAGTGTCCTGCCTCACCCATGAGTTATTTTCCTCCCTCTGAACTACTTGCCCACAGTGCTTCTACCTCTCCCTGCGGAGTTACCCAGGGAATATGGTTATGAAAGGATAGTGGAGGGCATGTCAGGTAATATAGATGGCAATACATGGCCCCACTGGGGCATTTGTCTGTTTTACTACAGTAGTTTTACAGAGTGGATACATTGTTTTGTATCCTACTCAATGTATAGCGCCTGGGACTTTGTTACTACCCTAGTAGCAAACCCACTGTGGCCCCGGACGGGGCCAGACTGTGTTTGCAAGTCTGGCCCGGAGTGGGCTAACCGACGGGCTCCCGTCGGTTTAGGGCACTGGGCTTTGGTCTGGCCCCGTGCGGGCTTCCCATGTTGGGCGCAGATCGGGTTTCGGATGGGAAGCCCACTTTGGGCTCAGATCAGTTTTTGGACGGGCTTCCCACTTTGGGCTCAGATTGGTTTTTGGACGGGCTGAAAGTGGGTTCAGATCGGTTTTTGGACGGGTTGAAAGCGGGCTTAGATTGGTTTTTGGACGGGTTGAAAGCGGGCTAAGATCGGATAATTATGGGTTTTTAGAATCTATTCAATCATTCTCCAATGATTTCTTGTATTTGTTGAACCAGATATCCTAGGTCCTGCTAATCAACCCAAGGCATAATCACACTCTTCCTACCCAATAATGGAAGTATCAAGCAGGCCTATTATCATC
Organism: Harmothoe impar; assembly: GCA_947462335.1. Lineage (NCBI taxonomy): Eukaryota > Metazoa > Annelida > Polychaeta > Phyllodocida > Polynoidae > Harmothoe > Harmothoe impar. Next base: position 40,257,475 of record OX381714.1, read on the forward strand.
AGGTTTGAGCCACATGCAGCATAGACAAGTGTCTATGGTGCACATTGGCCTTCAAAGCCATAGTTAATACCTACATGGGGCACATGCGTCTTGTATTAAGATTGTAATGCCACAGAAATAGTGTTTACACTGGATAGCTGCTTAGAGAACCTCCTTTTCACCATTCAAATATATATTCTATCTTATTTCCAAACTGTGAGAACATCTATTTATTGTTTCCTATTCTACATCACTTTAACATTTTATTGTATTATCATATAATGGACGGGTTGAAAGCGGGCTAAGATCGGATAATTATGGGTTTTTAGAATCTATTCAATCATTCTCCAATGATTTCTTGTATTTGTTGAACCAGATATCCTAGGTCCTGCTAATCAACCCAAGGCATAATCACACTCTTCCTACCCAATAATGGAAGTATCAAGCAGGCCTATTATCATCAGGTTTGAGCCACATGCAGCATAGACAAGTGTCTATGGTGCACATTGGCCTTCAAAGCCATAGTTAATACCTACATGGGGCACATGCGTCTTGTATTAAGATTGTAATGCCACAGAAATAGTGTTTACACTGGATAGCTGCTTAGAGAACCTCCTTTTCACCATTCAAATATATATTCTATCTTATTTCCAAACTGTGAGAACATCTATTTATTGTTTCCTATTCTACATCACTTTAACATTTTATTGTATTATCATATAATGTCAATTTCATCCGGCTTTGTTGGAAAACTCTAGATATTGTATAGTAGTGACATCTGGTGTCAATCATCAGAACTATTAGACCAGTTGCCCTGTCCAAACCCAACCTCAGCCCTCATCGGCCCGGAGTGGGCTAACCGACGGGCGCCCGTTGGTTTAGGGCACTGGGTTTTGGTGTGGCCTCAAGTGGGCTGCCCGAATTGGGCTCAGAACGGGTTTTGGACGGGTTTCCTGTCATCTGGCCAACATGAACCCAAAGCGGGTAGCCCTCTTTGAAACTGATCTGAGCCCAAATCGGGCAGCCCGCTTTGAAACTGATCTGAGCCCAAAATGGGCAGCCCGATCGGGGCCACACTTCAGCCCAGCCATCTGCCCAACATGAAACCCAGCTCAGTTTTGCCTGACTTCAAACAGCCAATCCGAGCTAAAACCAAATTGGCCCCATGCGGGCTTGCTACTAGGGTATAATGAGATAGCTATTACATTCAGCTTTGGAAACGCAATAAAAACAATGTTGTTAACCCATATTTGTCCCACCTGCATTATAACAAATGGAAATATCTAAGAGGGAAAACGTAAGGACTAATCAAATAAAACTTGAAAAAAAAGACTCATGTCGGAACAAGTCAATTCATCCATTGAATTGTTTTCATCAGTCAAAAACAAAACAATATTCAATATGTATAGAGTTTGGATGCAAAAAAAACATAATGCCATATTTGAAAAAGAAAAGACAAGGACTAGAATTATGGGTCAGGGATGGTTAGATGTAATCCTCAACAGCTGTTTATAATTCATACAAGCAGCAAAAGACATTGTTCTATCACTGTAACTCAATAGTGGGTAAGAGCATTCTATGGCTTGACTTCAAAGAGGTCATGTGCAGTACTCATCACACCATGAAGCCAATCAAACAAGTCGAAGTTGAAGAATGGCTATTCCCTTCATACCATGGTTAGGATATGTTCACCAAAGACGTATAATTTTGGTCGGCATATAAAGAGTAGATCATTTAGTGGTCTATTGAACATACTTAGGGGTACTTAGGCGCATTCTTGGAGTTCCGGACACAAAAGAGTAAAAATAAGGGTGTCATGTATATGCAACAAAATTGATTATGCTAAAAAACAAAAAATCTAATTTACTAAAGTTGTCCAATTCTAAGGTGTTTGCCCAAAAGATTTCCCAACCAAACAGGAGTTAAATGTAAACATTTTAGCTAATGTCAATCTTAATTCAGTGACATCTGTTTTAGAAACTTCCTTTGGTAATAATTATGTATCTTCCTCATCCGAAGTAATTATCATTGAAATGATTAGTAACGTAGACGCATGCAGAATAAAATCCACATCGCCTAGAACGTAGCAAGCATGTAGTGGCGAGGTTGCTACCCTGAAAATACTATCATCACAGAATTCTAATAGCATCCCATCCATCCCTTTTCATCATCACCCACACCACACCAGACACTCCCCCAAACTGTTCTCCATCACCATTCTGCTTCTTAAGTGAAAACCAAATTGTAAAAGAGAAATACCGCTCCCATGTCAGTCATACTGCTTTGAATGGATATGTAAAAAAATTCAGACCACTGGTTCTCGGTAGGATTGGCTAATGATCCACTCATCCAAAAACTAGTGTGGCTGGACTTTCTCAGATGTAATGTATCTGGAAGGTCTCCTTCTGCCCTGTCACACATACAGGGTGATCTGATACTGGTTAAGGGCATCTCTTGCCCTGTCACGTTTGCACTGTCATCTGATACTGGTGCCTCATACAGAGCCAGGTTCACCAGGAAGGAATGTGATGGGTAATCTATCCCCAGCCACATCTATATCCGAATGGGTTTACAGAGGAAGTATACATATGCACCCAATATACATGGTAAAACGTTTCACTAAAAACATGCTAAAAAGTTTGCATACATGTGTTAGATATGGAAGTTGAGACATGTCACTTAAACCATTTAACCATAATTATCTACCCCAAGAATAAAAGTGTAGCCTTGCTAAAAGCTAAACTAAGTGTCTCAAGTGCCTTTACCAGTGCTAGAACGTTAACGTAGCTAGGTCTCCTCCTATTCAAATGCAGTAGGGCATAATTGTATCGTATGGCAGCATGTGCACCATATACATCGGACTACTTTCACCCTCATGCCAATTACTGCAGTATCTGGTACAGGAGAGATATGTGTACAGGCAAGGGAAAAGGGTAGTCCAAGGAAAAAGCCAACTTTGAAATTGATGTCATAAGCTTTCTAGTGATATATTACACTAGAAGATATTATTTCTAGTTTTTGAGATATGGCTTCATGAATTTGTGTGGGCATCACCCTTTCCAAAATCCCAATAAGCTCTATGTCTCATATTTTCCAAGATATCCCTATTTAATTAGCATTATCTATGATAATTAGAAATTTATGATACATTTTCATTCTTCAAGTCATAAAATTCGATCTAGGAATGGTAATTTTATTTTGTTTTCACCATTGCAATCCTCAGAAATCATTCTATCAATTTATGTCTTAATTTCCTCTATTTGGAATAAAAACCATGTTTCCATGGCAACACATATCAACAAGCACACCCATTTAGGCTTAAAAACGTTCCTTTTACCTTCCAAATATAGAAGCTTTTTACCAAAAATGGAATATTTTATGTAATCCTATTGAATTCTCCAGAAAAAGTTACCCAAGAGCTATTTTTAGCCTAATTCTTTCATTTTAGGCCATAGTGGCGCCCCCTGGTGGCTAAAATCGACACTAATCCCGCGGGGACTATCCTTTCTGCTTGGCTGCTCACATATATTCATTGTTGGATTTTAACTAGATTACATTATTTCATGCTGGAGGGAAATTGGCCCCTTGTTACCCTTAGAACAAAAATGTAGACAAATGACAGATGTAGGTATATGTAGGGAGAGATAAGGCGATCTCATCTGGAGTAGGGTACACTGATATTCCTAGGCTCCCTATACGCCCAACCTCTCAGTCACTAGTGCCTAACCTAGTTAGTCATTTTTTGGATCAACCCACCTTAGTCTTTTTATTTCCAGGGGGAGCCACCGAGTGGTCATGACAGGTGGCCCCAACTAGTGGTATACAAATACAACACACCAATGATGAACCTAGGTTAGCCACTACTGACTGACCCCTCAGTCATTTTTGAATATAACTTCGCCATTATGACTAACACTCATATGACCAGCCTAGGATAGTCTGTACTGACTAACCCTTTCAATCTATGGATTTTCAGTGTAGTCCCCCTGAACACAATAGGAGCATCTGATGACTGGTATTCCCATTTCAGCTGCCTCCACTATTCAGTCTCCTGCCTCTACCATGACCTTTTTCCCTACCTCTGAACTCCTCACCTTCTGGACTGCTCCCCTTTACCTGCATGTGTTTCTGGATCGAGAGTGATGTCATTCAGGTAACATACAAAAAAGCCAGTATCTTGTGTTTGTTCTGTTTTAGTAGCTTTATGATGTAGTTAATGTTGCCATACATGGGGGTTGAATGTATAGATTTATAGGGGCCAGGAGACACAGCTGGTGCACCTATATAGTGCAGGAATAAAGTCATTTTAGGTGATAAGTGTAGTTAAGTGTTAAACCTGAACTACTATATGGCTTACTCTCACCAAATCAATGCAACTAAAATGTGGCTGTACATGATCGGTGGCAGTACATGTTTGGTGGCCGTATGTGATCGGTGGCCGTACATGATCGGTGGCCGTACATGATCGGTGGCCGTACATGACCGGAAAATCCCCCTAAGACCCCATGTACTCTGCTATTTAACTTATCTAACCATACCTACTGGCTGTAATAAATTTTTGGGGAGTTTATTAGGACAAGAAAAGCCCCAAAATATTTATAGGGGCCAAAAGGAGAGTGGCTCAATGTGCAACCAATCATGTACGTCACATGACGTACATGATCGGTTGTAGAACTTTCTTATTACCCACTGCTGCACATGTCTTTGATAATACATGTTAAGACATCCATCATATGTACACCTTGCTAGGATTGATTTATGTTTTAAGCGTGGTCAGAATGGGGGCAAAAGGAGAGTGGCTCGATGTATAACCAATCATGTATGTCACATGGCGTACATGATCTGTATTGAAATGTCATGTAAAATTATCTTTTATATCTATCATAGTCGCATCTACACATTTCGAACATATTACATATCAAGGCACACATCATATGTACACCTTGGTAAGGTATATTTATGTTTTATAATGGTCAGAAAGGGTAAGGCAGTCAATAAATCACCAATCATGTACGTCACTGATCATGTACGTCACATGATGTGCATGATCCGTATTGAAATGTCATGTAAAATTATCTTAATAATCGCATCTACCCATTTCTAACATATTTCATGTCAAAACACGTTATATATCCACGTGCCTTGACTGGACACTCGAGACCACTACCTTTGGGTAACAGGTAAGATGACATTATAATCCATTTGTCCAAAGAACTAGTGTAGCTGATCAACCTCTAAAGTGAGGTATCTAGAAGGTCACCTTCTGCTCATGAGAAGGTAGGGGGATGACAGTGAATCCATATCACCGCTCTGTAAATATTCTTGGTGAACAGACAGATTGAAACTGTGGAGGTATTGCTCCCCTGGCAGTCATAGGCTTTGAATCGTGTGCATGCAACGATTATTCAATACAGTCATTTGTGTCAATACACTCACCATCTGAGGTTTGGTCCATATACAAGACAGTGTGGGACACGCTCAAAGTGGCCTGGAGGGCACATGAGATGGTAGACAAATCCTAAAGCTTATATTTTTATCATTTATAACTAAAGAACTTGCTACAGTATGTTCAGGGCATTATTTGATTTGGATATAATTTAGACTTGGCAGGTTTGCAGCATCTGCTTTCATTTAGATTGCCCATATTGGCCAAGCTACCCAAGTACACAGCAGGTGGTAGACGTGAGTTCCCTATACTGTGGGTAATATTACTAAACCTCAGCTTGGGAGTGTACTGACCTATAACCCCAATACACGTGCCTTGAATGGACACTCCAGACCAATACCTCTGGGTAATAGGGTAAGATGACCTTATAATCCATTTGTCCAAAGAACTAGTGTAGCTCGACAATCTCAAAAGTGAGGTATCTGGAAGGTCACCTTCTGCACTGCCACATTGACACTGTCATCTGATACTGATGTCTGATATAGAGCGGGGGTCATAGGATGGAGGCGGGGGGTTGACAGCGAATCCAGACACATCTGTCTTCTATGTCTCAATCGGTTTACAGAGAATGTATATGCTCCCATTATGGTTGATAAAGGCTCACTTGGTTGCTGGTTTTGGATTGCATTTACATTCAGTTATTAGCTGTATTATATACAGAAGCTCAGAAGGGTCACACCCTTTAGAAACTCCCATTTTGTCCCCAAGTCTAAAAGAAAAGTTGGGCCTAGCCCAATTTCAAACTTAGTTTATAACAGTAGTATTTATTTGAAGTATCTTTATTAGTGTAAAATAGTTAAATTTTAAAAAAGCAGTAGACTACATGGGACTACCTCCTCCTTAACTACGAACGTTAGAGGTCCCTGATAGGAGATACATTCTTGAACATTGGATTACGACCAAAGTCTACCCTGCCTTGCCAGGAAAAAAATTGGTCCCTTGCTCCCCTTAAAGCAGAGACAATAGTATAAACAAATGACAGCCTAATGCAGACAGTGGCTAGATGTGAATGGGACTGCCACAATGCATGGAGCGATAAGAAGACCATAATCTCAACAAGGACAGTCCCCAAAAAACAATGGGGCCTCTGATGATCGGTATCGATAAGGAAGTCATAGGTAGTTCCAGTACAGCTGTTCACTGTCTTGCCGCTATGATGAGATATTCCCCTATGTCTGAGCTGCTCGCGCCCATGTGCCTCACTGCATGTGTTCTTGAATGGGGAGTGGATGCCATAGTTGGCTATATAATGGAATAACAGTACCTTGACTCGTTAGGGCATGTGTTTTACATGTGTTTGGTATTAGATCTGAACTATTCTGAGGCAGCTTTCTGATATCTATTTACTGTGAACGTAGTTTACATGGAGGAAATATAATATCAAGTTGATATGAATATGCCAAGGCTGTACATGTCTATCCTAAGGGTTTTCTCCTCTTTTAAGAACCAGCACCAATGCAGCCATATTGAGAGCCAAAACATTTGGGGAATAGTATTCATCCAATGAAGTATAATTATGGCCAATAGTTATTTGTCCCATACTTCCCTGCTGCAATGTAATAGTTTCAACACATATAACCACTCTATTAACTACAACTCCCTCGCACTGCTCTCCCCCTGAACAGCTCCCCTTCCGATATGTATTACTCACTACATATATCCTCTATGGGGGCAATGGAGTGAGTGGAACCCTAGGAAAAAAGGCAGATTTTGCAGAAGCCACTCAAGTGGAATGTATCCTGGATGAAGGAGAGACATGACTCTGATCCTTATTGGGGTTGGCAATCAAGGAATCTTTGAATTGCTCAGGGTCGGAAGGTTGCTGTTTGCATTTTATGATTAGACATTGTAGACATGCTGTATTGACATAATAAGCGCACAGTGCACTTAAAAAAAGTATTAAACTAAAAATAGAAAAACAAAATTTAATCATATTGAGCACATACCTCCACACCCTTTATTCCATGTTTTTTTTATGGTTGTAGTACCATATTTGACCTAAAATGCATATAATACACTTAACTAAGCATTTTAATACACATTTCTTAAAGTAGAAAGTCTATTCGGGCTACAAATTGACTTTACAGGGAAAGGTTTCACACTAAGTTGGGACAGCATGTTCTCAAATAATAAATTCTACTGTTCCGAATAACACACAACTGTTGATATGGTCTCATAAGTACAAGCACAGATACATCTAGTCTAGTGCCATGCATAATTACTTCATTGAAAAGGAAACACATTTGATTGCCTGACATGTGATCATAATCCATGTCTTGCTAGGGACCCTTTGAAGGGATACTCGTCATAATCACTTTTCTTAATATCATTAGGGGAGTATATCTTAGCAGTCTTGGGTGATTGCATTATCCCATTCCCAAAGATTGCCTCAGGAATAATTAAGCAAGTACAGTCATCCCTCATTAAACTCTTCCTATACCAATTACGCATTAATGCGTAATAGGGGCCAATTTTTGCCCAATTTTGAGCAATCTGTAGTTTTCTCAAAAACTGTTTTAAACCTACAATTTTTTAGATTCTCACTATTTGCTATATTATCTCTTGGGAAGCTAAACCATTTGTCTCTGCCTTACAATCCCTTTATTTGGCAATCTTGTCAATATGGGAGAATATCAGTACAATTTTACCCAGATTAAATTATGTTTTTGCGTAAATTTCATTAAAAATGTCATTGAATATGACTTTTTTAGCTAAAATTTACTGCTCTACAGATTTGAAATATTTTAGTGTATTATTGAATAAAATATTGGTTGCCATGGCAACGGTTTTACTATTGATCATAATTGTAGGTAACTGTAGTTGCTATGGTAACCAATTAAAACATATACATAATGAGAATTGCACACAAAAATTCGAAAGCGCTTAAAAGTATCTATAATATAGAATTTATTTCGTCAAAATCGATAGAGTCAACCCTGAAATGCTACAGTTTGAAATTTAGTTAAAGAACCATTTTTGAAATTATGATTACAATTTTACTATCGTGACTGAATATCTCCCTTATCAGAATATATAGAGGAATTTAGGGTTCTGTCCTTGTCTTTAACAACCCTACTCAAACCATCACTACTTTCCTTCTAGATAGAATATTGACATGATGAATACAGTTTTGAAAAGCTCAAGTCATCCCCTAGAAGGCGAAAAATTATCCAAAATCGCTCTGGTTTGGGAAGACTTAAGGGATCATGAGGCAAATTGATTATATATAATAACTGTGGCATTTACTGCTAAAAAGGCCCTTAATGCACCGTGCACTAAGGGACATTAGTGTGACTTATGGATTTTAGATTGAGGAGATGGCCAGTTTCAACTCAGTGCCCATTAAATTGCCCATTGTAGCGATCAAAATCCATCATGAGCCTTACAGTTTGGTCATCTGCCCAACCTTAACCCATATTATGATTTTCTCACTTGATCAGTCAATGTGAAATAGAAAACATAATTGGATTCATATAGTTATTACAGGGGAAGATTTGACTTTTTCCGTTAAAGACCTCTGCATCTGGGCATGATATCAAATAACCACTTGAATCCGGATTCCTGATTATTGGAAAGAGGTATCACCTCAAAATGAAGCAATCTGAAGGTCATCTTCTAGCCGCATCTTCATGCTCGTCGGGACATACTCCCATGGGAGTGGGAACAAGAAAATCTTCCATGATCAATATACCGTTTTTCTTTCTTCTTTTTTTGACCCTTATTCATTTATTGTAGGTAATATTGTTGTATTATATTGGAAGCTCTTCCCCCAAACCCTCATGTCTGGAATCTTCAATTTAAGATTGTAACATCTTTAAGACTGGCCTTTTAAAGATTTTCCTGTCCACGCTCCCACAAGAGTTTATCCGCTTGTGCCATCATCATAATACACTCACCTGATACTGGATTGATTCAAGGGAAGAGAATAATTGAAAAGTCTCCAAACACATCTGTCAATGATGCTCCAAAGCTCTTGGATAATTCATGTTTCATTAGTATTTTATCCAGGATAGTAGTTTAATTGAAGGTCAACATGTCTCCCATCTTATATCTAATGCTTCTTCTATGAAAAAATAAAGCCATGTTAACGCACTTTTCTTTTTTTTACGCCCATACAGCTGTCATATATTTTGCACTTCCATCTGGTGTCCTGTGAGTGAATTGCCATTCCAGATCCCCTATTAAGGTCAGACATGACATCCAACTGCATGCAGACTCGTATGTAGAACTTTGGAGCTCTCAGCGATGGATAATATCGGTCATGCCAATCATTGTGAGTTAAACAAAATTCAATTGAAATGAATCTTAATGCAATCTTTTTTTTTCATTATTTGGGAAAATAATTATTCAATTTGGTATAGATTCATAAGCACACATACCAACCATTCAATCTCTGCTTGGGGGTGGATTCTTTAATTTGGTGATTCAGTTGCAGACATGTGTCTCTTCTATGATGGCGAGAAATTGACAAATGCTGCTCTCCTGCTGAGATAGTAGTGTTTGGAGCAGGCTGTGGCCAGCTAAAGGACTGACACCATGCAGGGGTAGATAAGGCGACCTCATCCTGATTGGGGCAGTCTCTTTGAAAACAAGGTGACTGGTTGGTGATGTGTGTCGATAAGGTATTTTAGGTATTCTGAGCACAGCTGAATCTACTGTCTAGTGTCCTGCCTCACCCATGAGTTATTTTCCTCCCTCTGAACTACTTGCCCACAGTGCTTCTACCACTCCCTGCAGAGTTACACTAGTCCAGTTGATCAGTTCGTTTTTTAATAAGAATTGTGCATTTTGGTATTAAAGCATGAAAATCGGTCCAGAGGCACATTAGGGTATACCGATCATTTTTGGATATAGACCCATTCTGGAATTTGTTTTCCTTGGATACGGTTGCCATGGAAACCTTTCTACATGAATTTTCTACATATTCAGGGGATTATTTGCTTTACAGTTCTACCAAGGACACCAAATTTAATTGTAAGCTTAATTTTGGTGCGATAATTAATTTTTCCTCTTATTATGCCTTCTATGGTGCATTGTTGCCTAGCAACAGGCAACATATTTGTTGATTTCCTTAGCAACGACCCTAAAAACACCATTTTTGAGTATCCTAAGGTTACCTACCCCGACTAAATTGATGCCTGTGATTCAAATGGTATCATTAATTCAGTTCCTGAAGCAACAGTTCCCTAGCAACAGACATTCCAATTGTATTTGCCCCTAGCGACAGAGGTTAATGTCTATACAATAGTATTTTAAGGTCAGTTATCCTCCAAAACTCATTGTAAGGATTTTGATTGTGCCTATTTACATTGATCCATGTCCATTACTTGGTCCTAGAACGGCAAACCTAATTGATAATGCCTATTCTGGTGCGTTGTTGCTTAGCAACAGACAACATATTTGTTGATTTCCTTAGCAACCACCCTAAAAAAAACATTTATGAGTATCCTAAGGTTACCTACCCTAATTAAATTGATGCCTGTGATTCCAATGGTATCATTCATTTAGTTCCTGAGCCAACGGTTCCCTAGCAACAGACATTCCATTTGTATTTTTCCCTAGCAACAGAGGTTCATTTCCACACGGTGGTGTTTTGAGGGAAGATATATATATGCTCTTATACTTACAATAAGGATTTTAATTATGCTATTTCCATTCATTTAAGTCAAACACTTACCTTATAATGGACGTTCTGATTGTTTATTTGCCTAGCAACAGGCATAATGTTTTTTGATCTCCCTAGCACAGTTTTAAGAGCCTAGATGTGGGCTCTTTAAATAGCATAGGGTAGAAAAACATTATTTTTGAAAAAGGAGTGTTTGACATTTTTCTATAATATAAATAGTGTCTTCTGGTATACTAAGCTACAAGCCAGATTTCAACCTCGATATTCCCCCCGAAATGATGGCCATAGGACTACTAGTTGTATTGTATATAGCTGTTATCTAATTGAATGTTAATTATCTCATTTTCATTATTTTCCACTTAAATCAACAACAAAAAATCACCCAGGGGTGAAAATTGGTTAATATACTACTTGTCAACACCAAATGAAAGCTCTTGATGAGCTATACACGAATATGGCCACATTTTCTATTTGCGACTTCCGACCTATTTTGTTAAAATGGGTCATATATACTTTCTCTTTAATATTCTAAAGCAGTAGCATCAACTAAGAAGTCCTTTTTCGGAGAGTAATGGCTGAGGTGTTTATTTCTTAAGTATGTGTGACCCATCTAGGGAAAATACCCCTTCAGGTGGGATTTTTAGTTCTGGTTTTGGCCACCAGTGGGCACCATAGCTACAAAAGTGGTTCTAGGACCATTTTTTGAATATGGAATGCAATAATCTTCATGAAATTATTCCATCTTTGATGCTAACATTCTATATTGGAATGCAAAAAATTGTTTTATGAAGAATTAGCACATTTGGCACTTTCTGGTTGCCATGGAAACCATCTTAGAACCAAACTAGTTGCATTCTTAATATGTTACTGATCTATTACTAAAAGAAGTACTCTTGGTGGAAAATAAGTATAAACACTTTGAGACATCCCAGCAAACTGGGGTCATGTATTGTCGGCTTGGGTCATCCATGCGCTGGGTCATAACGCAGTGGGTTGGCCTGGGTCCCCTTTCACCCTGACCCAGCATAACACATTTTGACCCATCTGACAATAGTGGTCATCATGCATCGGGTCAGTATGAGTCACCCCCCAGTCAGCCCTAACCAAGTATGGCGCATTCTGACCCATCTCATTACAGTGGTCATGATGCACTGGGTCAGTCTGGGTGAGTCCCTGTCAGCTTTGATCAGTTGGTGCAGCATGGTACATTCTGACCCATGACACAATTTAGTGGTTGCATATATATGATCGAATTAATTGTTTTATCTAGTTCAATTATAATATATTCATATTCAATACTTAGTCTCTCATTGGACCCTCCCCTAATCCTCATAATTATCCAAATCCCTCACCCTGATTGCTCAGCCCCCCCAGCTGCTCAACCCCCACCCCTTCCACCCCACACACCCAGGCTTGTGGTTCCCGCCATCCAGGTCATGTGATCTTTGCATCACAGGAATTAGGGAGGACAATGGGGGACGCTTGGGGAGCAATGGGGACCCTTCTGCACCCCTTCAATGGGAAGGTAATGTGCATCGTCATGGATCAGGTAGAGGACTACAGAGAGGTACTTTATGATGCTACCATGGGAGTAGGACGCCCAGAGGCCGGGGAAAAGTCTGAGGAGATGCTGGACAATGTTACTACAGGAGTAGGGCGCCCAGAGGCCGGGGAAAATATTGAGGAGGTGCTGGACAATGCTACCACAGGAGTAGGACTCCCAGAGGCCGTGGAGAAGACTGAGGAGGTGCTGGACAATGCTACTATGGGAGAAGGATGCCCAGAGGCCAGGGAGAAGACTGAGGAGGTGCTTGACAATGCTACCATAGGAGTAGGACGCCCAGAGGCCGGGGAGAAGACTGAAGAGGGGCTGGACGATGCTACCACGGGAGGAGGACGCCCAGAGGCCAGGGAGAATTCAAATGATGCTTTAAATAGAAATAAATGATGCAACAAATATATTGCTCCACACCCCTCCCCCTCCCCCTAGGAAAAATAAGGGAAACAAATGGTTTCATAATAATGCTATAGTCCTGATACCTGGGTCAACCTTGGTTAGGCTCAGTCATGACCCAGTGAGTCCACCATGGTCAGTTTGGGTCATGACCCAATGTGTCAACCCTGGTTAGGCGGGGTCATGATCCAATGTGTCCACTCTGGTCAGGCTGGGTCATGACCTACCATGACCAGATTTCATTTCAACCATCGCATTGGGACAGGGGGTGTCCCAGCCCTCACACAACATGACCACAGTTTGCTGGGATATATCTAGTGCTTATTAGGGGTCCGACCTTGTTTCAGCAACTTATTTGGCTCATGTTTTATGGATGAATATCCTAGTACAAGGATATGTTTTAGTAGAAAATATGTTCTGAAAGGAGTTTGGAAGGCCTGTTCTGACATTTCCAATATGCTAGAACTGATATCCAATAAGTTGAATATGGGAATGGCTGCCATGGTAGCCAGAAACTGGCCTTTGTACCATCTTTGTCTAGAAATACATTACAGATATAGAATTTTAATATCAAAGATGGAACACCAATAATCACCATTGTATTCTGCATAAAGGTTTATCCAAGCCAGTTCCCATGTATTTTTTTTACTCTTTAGGAGATTCTGGTGCCTGTACTGGCTTTAAACAGTCCTGATAGCTCCCCTGATGGTATGTCTTGTCAGAACGGGCCACAACCCTGATGTTAGTAGCTTTAAAAAATGTCAGATCACTTTAGGATACATTTATTTGTACTATGGTATTTTTCCCCAAATAATATCAGCAAAATATTACTAGCTTAGATTCATAACACTCGTTTTTAAGGCCTTTTACCATGAAATGTTATTGAGAGACATAATCCAGCCAGCATAAGGCAAGAAAAATTATCATAATTGTTTTGAGAATTCAAATTCCTTAGAATGAATCTAGTGCAATATGTGACCTAAACATAAATAGGTATAAATATAGAGTTGAGTTGATAGAAACAGACAGTTGGAATGTGTATTACTAGGGAACTGTTGGCTCAGGAAAAACTACAATGGCACCATTGAATGGAAGTCATGTGGCAAAAATATTGTGGGCCTTGGTAATCCTGGAATTCCCATAAATGGCTTTTTGGGTGGTTGCTAAGGAGAATCAACAAATATGTTGCCTGTTGCTAAGCAGCAACACAGGTATAATCATAGAAGAAATGAATAATCACATTAGAATGAAGCTTACAGGGGATTCAGGTGTCATTTGTTGAACCATAGAGCCATAATTACCTAGAAACCTAACCACTTTCTTACTTGAATGAGGTTGAAATGGGCCCATATATATTTAATTATTGGGAAAAATAAGGGCCACACAGAGAAAACAAGTAAAATCACAGTGACTCCCGAATGGGAGTCTGGGCTTGATCACTGAGGTAACTCTCCCCACAACTCTAAAGCGACCCAATCATTAGAGAGTCTTAGAATGGGAGTCATTATAGAGTTATCATAGAGTCTGGCTAATGTTAAGGAGTCATTTTAGAGTCCTGGGGAGAGTTACCTCAGTGATCAAGTCAGGAGTCACAGTGATTCTACTTCTTTTCTGTGTGCACACTCAGAACTAGCCCAGCATATCTACCCTTGTGCAATCTTAAAATTCTCATAAATGACAATTTTAGGCTGGTTGCTAGGGACATCAGCAAGTATGTTGCATGTTATAACTGATCTCTATATAATACCTAAGCTATACAAAAGTTTATGCAAAACTATCAAAACTGACAAACTGTAATTACCATTTGGAATTTCTATGGAACTACAGGATAATAAAACATATGGTCAAAAAGGTGAAACTGTAAATAAAATTTGCAAAAAAGATGGAATACATGTATCAATTTCTTCCTTGATTTAATTAGAATTCGCATAAACCACTATTCTAGACTGGTTGCTAAGGCTGTCAACAAGGTAATTGCTAGTTGCTAGGCAAATAAACAATTAGATAGGTCATTCTAAGACTAAGTAATGGACATGGATCAATGCAAATAGCACAATTGAAATCCTTACAACGAGTTTTGGAGGATAACTGTCATTAAAACACTATTGTATAGACATCAAACTCTGTTGCTAGGAGAAATTACAATTGGAATATCTGTTGCTAGGGAACTGTTGGTTCAGGAACTGAATTAATGATACTATTTGAACCACAGGCATCAATTTAGTGAGAGTAGGTAACCTTAGGATACTCAAAAACGGTGTTTTTATGGTGGTTGCTAGGGAAATCAACAAATATGTTGCCTGTTGCTAAGCAACAATGCACCATAATAGGCATTATCAATGAGGTTGGCCATTCTGAGACCAAGTAATTGACATGGATCAATGTAAATAAGCACAATTGAAATCCTTACAATGAGTTTTGGAGGATAACTGTCCTTAAAATACTATTGTATAGACATTAACCTCTGTTGCTAGGGGCAAATACAGTTGGAATGTCTGTTGCTAGGGAACTGTTGGTTCAGGAACTGAATAAATGATACCATTTGAATCACAGGCATCAATTTAGTGGGGGTAGGTAACCTTAGCATACTCAAAAATAGTGTTTTTAGGGTCGTTGCTAAGGAAATCAACAAACACGTTGCCTGTTGCTAGGCAACAATGCTCCATAGAAGGCATTATAGTAGGAAAAATTAATTATCACACCAAAATGAAGCTTACAAACAAATTTGGTGTCCTTGGTAGAACCATAGAACCAATAATCCCCTGAATATGTAGAAAATCCATGTATGAAGGTTTCCATGGCAACCGTATCCAAGGGGAAAAAAATCCAGAATGGGTCTATATCCAAAAATGATCGGTATACCCTAATGTACCTCTGGACCAATTTTTATGCTTTAATACCAAAATGCACAATTCTTGGACGCATCTACTCAACTACACAGGGAATTCGGTCATGAAAGGATAGTAGAGGGCATGTCAAGTAATATAGATGTCAATACATGGCCCCACTGGGGCATATGTCTGTTTTACTACAGTAGTTTTACAGAGTGGATACATTGTTTTATATTCTAACTAATGTATTGCGCCTGGGGCATTGTTACTATAATGAGATAGATATTTCATTCAGTTTTGGAAACGCAATAAATACAATGTTGTTAACCCATATTTGTCCGACCTGCATTAATTATAACAAATCAAAAAATCTAGAGGGAAAACGTACGCACTCATCACACCATAAAGACTCTCAAAATTGTCTGATTATACGTGGAAGAGAATGTTGTTAAAAATTGCTGCAAAGATTTGATTTGAATTGACATAAAAAAGGTTTTTCTCATTCTCTACGAACTGGTATCACATGGTAAGGGATATGTTCACCAAAATAACTGATACTTTGGTCCTAGAATGATCTTAATATGTAAAGCACATAGGGTGGTCATAGAGTTCTAGGCATGAAATGCTTTAAATAAGGATGGCACGTATATGCAAGAAAAATTAAAAATGCGAGAAAACAATACAAAATACACAACGTAGCAAGTACTATCATCACAGAACTCTAACAGCATCCCATCCCTCCCTTCACACCATCACCAGCACCACACCAGACACTCCCTCAAACTGTTCTCCATCACGATTCTGCTTTCTCTGTCAAAACTACCTTGTAAAAGGATAAATACTGCTCCCATGGCACTCATACTACTTTGAATGAACACCGAAAATTCCAGACTACTACTTCTCGGTAGGATTGGCTAATGATCCACTTATCCAAAAACCAGTGTGGCTGGACCTTCTCAGATGTAATGCATCTGGAAGGTCTCCTTCTGCCCTGTCACACCTACAGTGTGATCTGATGCCGGTTAAGGGCATCTCTTGCCCTATCACGTTTATTACACTGTCATCTGATACTAATGCCTTATACTTTATAAGTCTTACTTATTTAATAAGTTGAGAAGTTTTCTCCCCTCAGACACATTAATGTTTATTTACAAAGTATATGCTCTGCCTTTATTTGATTACGGGGATATACTGTATCCTGGGGCAAATCAGGACATGCGGGACCTATTGCAAAGAGTCCAGAACAGGTGTGTCAAATATTGTTTGAAATTACCAAGGCAAACTCATACTGATTATGTACACCAGGAAGCTAATATGGCTAAGTTAGCTAAGAGACGCTTATACCATCAGCGAGTATAATTATAGTTACAAAACGGCGCAAAATCATGAATATACAGATAATAGAAACAGAATAACCAGAGCAGTTCAAGCACCAGTGCTATTTTATTACCTTGTTCATACAGCCTCTTATGAAAGAAGTATTAAAGTTTCTGTCACTATAGCTTGGAATGAATTGCATCACACTGTTAGGAATACTGAAATTATTTCTCAATTCAAGCTTCTCATGAAAAACCCTGTTAGAAAACACAATTCCTGTAAACCAACATCCTTAAAAAATACTAGCAATTTCAAACAGCTATTTTGGTTCAATGATATATCTGTGAAAAAACCTATACATAGTTTGCTAAGACATACTGTAATGTCCTGTTTAGTCCTGTTTGCTAAGACCATCTAATATAAATATTTTGATAGATATTATCATTTTCTAAGAGAAACCTATGGGGTAGGCAAAGAATAATCAGCTAGCTGATTGCCCATCCCATTTCTATTTTAGGGTGAATACACAGGCCTAACTGACTTAGCACAGGGTACTCATATTGCACACCCCCCCCCCCCCCCCCCCGCTGTTAAATAACCCTCGGGTCGTATTGCATGCCCTCGCCGAGCAGTCCCGAGGAGTGGCCGACGGCCACGGAGTGACTTCACATGACATCTGACGTCACAAAAACTATTAGTTCCGTCACAGCGTTTGTTCCACTTGTTTGAGAAAGACGTGACTTACCGGAGGGCCGTGTGAAGATGTGTTTAAACGAAGGAAATCCCAAGCGCGGGACTAGTAATGTCATTACCTTTGAGTATACTCCCGAGGGCAATACTCCTGAGGTCTTAGCCACCTTTGATTTAGAAGTCCTGATGGGGGACGACGATTTTGAGACATTTAAGAATAATTCCAGAGGGCTTACTTGTACAAAAGGCAGTTGGGGATTTGGGAGAATTTAGCACTTTGATCGTCTTCCAACAGAAATAATACATTTCTATGATTATTTCCCTGGTTGTGAAGGTGTTCCAAGAATGGCTGGCTAAATATTGTCTGGAAAAGAGAAGAATAGAGGATATCGGAGCCGAGGAGCTAGACCAATTCCTTAGTAATTACCTGCTGACCAAGAAGCCAAACAAGGGGGACCAGCATCAACCGCACACCTTGACCAGCATTCACAGAGCTATTCTAAGGTAGATATTAATGTTTTATAACCTGGGTTGAATGAGGGTAGGGAGAATTCACATTCTTGATATTAAGCGTCCTACTAAGGCATAACATTAATCAGATGTGTGTACAAAGCGTCATGATTGCAATCAACAACTACAGTATGTCCATAGAGTAGGCAACGTGATGTGGAAGTGTCTTATATAACTGGATCCTCGACAATTCTTGGTGCAGTGGGTCAGTTACTGGTGTGACCTATATAGGTATACTCCGATCTAGATATTTTGGCAATAAGCCAAGTCCATGTCTCTAATATATATATAATGATTGAATGATAGACCTAATAGCTAATTTAAAGAGAATAATATATATCATGACACATAACCACCAAAAGTGTATATGAGTTAACACTTTATATTTTATTTTTTAACTATACAGAGCGCGTTGCGTTACTGCCTAGCCATAGACATAAGTACATATATGTTTCTCCTCATCCGATCACCCTCACACTTGGTATCACTCATCCCACCCCCGCCTGTATGCACTTGGTGTATTTCTGTGATTATTAAATGATACAGCTACACGAAATTTCAGCCAAAAAGGGCTTATTGTTTATTTGTATGAATACTAGGTCTATATTTAAGATCATTAGCAGCGCTGATATAATTGGTGTTGTTGAAACCTGGCTAAACCCCACTCATAAAGATGTAGATCTATATATACCCGGGTACCAATATGTCAGGCTCGACAGATACCCGTTAAGGCAAAAGGGAGCTGGAGGGCTAATGTTATATTTAAGGGATCATTATATAGCCACTGTTGATATTAATTCATCTGTAATTAATAAGGAATATGAAATCCTTTGTGTGGATGTAGAAATTGGTGTGATAAAATATAAAGTGTATGTATGCTATAGACCGCCTGATGCAGGTAATGACAAAGGTGCATTGTATACTAAGCTTACTGAACTAAAAGTACCAGTAACTAAAAATAGAAAAATTATCATTATGGGTGATTTTAACGTAGACCTTTTTACACAGAAGGACATTGAAGAGTCACAGGCTGATACTTTCTGTACTAATAATGACGTTATACAGCTAATTAATGAGGTGACTAGGCCTGCTTCAGGTTCCCTCCTAGATCATATTTACACGAATGTTCATAATGTTGCTGAGCATGGCACCATTAGTTTTAGGATTTCTGACCATGTACCCGTATATTTGTTAATCAAGTGTGAGCGAACCAAGCTCAAAAAGAAGGTGGTTATGGCCAGATCTTATAAGAATTATGATTTCCTGACATATAAAAATAAACTGCTCTCTGTAGATTGGGAACCCATATTATCTTTACACAATGTCAATAACATATGGAGAGAGCTGCTAGATGTACTTGTAAAAACCCTAAGCACAATGTGCCCTGTAAGAAAATTGGTACTTCCTGAATTTACCCCAAGCTGGCTCACCCCACCTATTATCAATGCAATGAAGGAAAGAGATAGCCTGTATGCAAAAGCGAGAAGAACTATGAATGTTGACGATTGGAGGATTTCTTATTTCCATAAAAGGAAAGTTGAGAATTTGATTTTTAATAGCAGAAAAAGCGAAATTGAACGTCTTATTATTCAGAAAAAAGATGATCCTGTAAAGTTTTGGGAGGCCATAAGGAAATTATTGCCCATCAAAACTAGTGCGACCTTAATTAAGTTGAGACATCATATTACTAAAGAAGTGATACCCACTGTAGACTGTGCCGAGCATATCAATGACTTCTTTTCCACGATTGGTGAAAACCTAGCTGCTGCACTACCGGCACCTGGTGGCAATAACTCCAACCAAGGTAATCCTTACGGTGAACCTGAATTGGATCAGGACTTGCTGGGGCCTCTCACATATCAAGACATGTTAAAGTATATAAGGAAAATTAATTTTAAAAAAGCCTCTTCTATTAAACATATGAAAGCTTATGTATTAAAAGATGCCTTTCTAAGTATACCTGATGTTATCTTATGTTTGTATAATAAATGTCTATCGAGTCATACTTTTCCAGACTCTTGGAAATGTGCCACTGTAGTCCCCCTTCATAAGAAACCTAATTCTATGGATGTTAACGACTTAAGACCTATTAGTCTATTACCCCTTCCAGGGAAAATATTAGAAAAAATTGTATGTACAAGACTACAGGCCTACATGATTTATAAGGAATTGTTGTCGCCTTGTCAACATGGATATAGAGTAGACCACTCGATCCAGACTGCTATCAGGGAACACCTACAGAACATAGTGGAGAATACAATAGATAACGAGCCTACTATCTCTCTTTATCTCGATTATAAAAAGGCTTTTGATACAGTCTCACACTCTAAATTAATAGAAAAATTATCGCTTTTTGGACTTAACGAAAATACTCTAAATTGGTTCAGGAGCTATCTCAGTCAAAGACAACAATGTACTATAGCAAATGAGGTACTTTCATCCTCCAATATTATTACATATGGTGTTCCTCAGGGTTCCGTCATGGGTCCAGTGCTCTTCTCTATTTATATTAATTCTTTACCTAAAATTTATGATTTCACTATAACACTGTACGCTGATGATGCGGTCATCTCACTGACAGAACCAGAGAAAATGCAAGAGGCTCTGCAGAGTATTTCCCAATGGTGTATACATAACTGTCTCACGATTAATGAAAAGAAAACTAAATGGATGCTTTTTAATAAATTACATAATGTTGACCCTGTTTTCAGGCTAAATGATGTAATTTTAGAAAGAGTATACACTTTCCCATACCTAGGCTTGACTCTAGATCCTGAGTTAAAATTTGTTCAGCATCGTAGTAATACTGTACGAAACATTAGAACTAAAGTCATTCAAGCCTCTCGTACAAAAATATATATTGGAGAAGAGACTGCCCTTACTATGTACAAAAGTATGATTTTACCGTCTTTTGACTATGTTGATTACATTTGGGATAGAAATAATGTTGGTGAAAATAATGAGCTACAATTTTTACAAAATAAAGCTTTTCGTATGGTATATGGTTTAAAATTAGAAGCCAATCCCAAGTACAACACTGTCAGACTGCATGAACTAAGTGGTTGCAAGTACCTCAAAGTGAGACGAGATATTCATTTACTTTTTTATGCATTTACTCTAAAAAAGCAAGAAAAATTGATTGATAAAAGGAATCTTCCAACCAGACGAAACCAGGGAATAAGGCTATTATTACCTAGGTCACTCAGACCCATTGTACTAAGAAGTGCCTTCTATAGGGCAATTGCCCAATGGAACACACTAAAAGCGCCGTACACTGAGATTGAAGATCTGAAGTCTTTCAAAATTTCTATTAAGAAAAACTACAACAATTGTTTCATATAAAACTGTTTATTGTACTTTTAAGCATACATCCTACTGACTTACTTCACTCATACCCCTCATCTCATCCCATCAATCACTATTAATCTGTACAACAACCATGATAATTACTGTTTCTAATAATGTCTCAGCATGTATGTTACATAAAATCCACACTGTGTACGTCATACCGTATATCTGAGAAATTTATGATTATTATAGCATGACCAGGGGCCCTAGCGGAGGCAATGCAATACGCACATGCTAGGTTGATGCTTATACTTTTGTATTTGTTATCTTTTACCCGAATAAAACACTTTAAAGAAAAAGCGGGCGGGACATTTTTGGACTTTGCATACTTTTATCATTTAAAATGTGACTTTAAAAGTATTTTAACCATTCTTTTTTATTTAATTTTTTTAAACAGGCACCTGAAGAACTGCAAATATGGAGTAGACCCTATGAGTGATGAACGATTTAGCATGTCAAGGGACAAAATTAAACAGACCACAGAAGGCAGAGGGATTGGACAAGGAAGAAATAGAAAAGCTTTGGGAGAAGGGAGCCCTTGATGAGTATTTTAGGCTTAATTAAATCTTAATTTGCTGAAAAATATGGGAAAAATACATAGAAAAATACAGGGAAAAATATTAAATTATTTCGAAAAAAAAAAAATTATTGGCCTACTTTTAAATATTTAAAAATTATTTTTTCAGGTGCTGGTGACCCTGAGACCCTTCAGCATACGTTCTACTACTACCTAACCTTAGGCTTTGGGCTTAGGGGGTGTGATGAATCCCGACAAATGAAATGGGGCGACGTTCAACTTGTGGAGGGGAAGGAACAGGTACCATATTTACAATGGCGCTAGAGATCCAGCAAAACCCGACAGGGGGGTGACGGGGGCCATGTGAGAGCATTTGATCCTAAAATTTATGGTCAACCGGGGAATAGCAGGTGACCTGTATCATTCTACCAACCATATGCCAGGCCTTCCCACTGTTGTCAACCTGATTCCCCCTTCTATCTTACGGTCAAACAAGGCTCTACAATGAGTGATGACAGGTGCTTCATTAACTGCAAGAAGGCAGAAATTGTGGGTCGTCACACCAACCATTCCCTGAGGAAGACGGCCTGTCAAACCTTGATGGCTGCTAATGTTCCACCCAACCTCGTAGCCCAGCTGTCAGGCCACAAGTGCTTAGCGAGTTTAGATAATTTCAGTACCGCAAGCAAGCCCCAGCAGAGAGAAATGTCCAATATCCTGACAGGGCTAGCCAGTGCACAAAGCCTACCTACCTCTTCCAACTTCTTAGAAACGTGAATTATTTGGAGCGGGTGGGTGCTTTTTTTGTTGGAATTACGGCTAACTGTCTGCACATGAATACTGGAATGTAAACAAGACAAGATGGCGGCGCCCAGTTGAGAGGCCGATTTGACACTTCTGTAGGCTGAAGTAAGGCAATTTTAAATAAATTAGGCTTGTTTTCTTTTCCGAACCCTAAAATAAATACAAAGGAACACTGGTTTAAGTGCTCACTTAAACTCGTTAACCTTTGTCTATTTATTGGCCTAGTTGAAAATGTACACTTAATGAATAGGCATAGTCTAGATGTGGACCCAAGGACCGATCATCACAAAAGGGTTACTTTTTGTATTAATACATGTACTCATGATGTAATATGGTAATCTAACATAGAAAATGTATTGTGGAATATTCACATCATTAATCATATGCACACAACCGCGTTGACATAAAGCAAATGAACCCCATCTCTCCAAGAAATCAATCACAGATTCTGACATATCGATATGATTACTCACAATCAATTCCCCAATCGACCCGGTAGGATAAATCTTATACACAGCGACTACCGTATCTAACAACATACTTATATATAGATCAAGAAACCCATCATAATTAACAAGTTCCTCACACATTATAGGCCATCTAGCCTTCACACAACATAATGCTTCTACATTCAATACATCTATATTTAGGTTACTATCAGCCTTACACAACAAATACTGACAATACTCCTCTGCTATCACTACACTTGACAACACATTCAAACATATTTTGAACGCCAAACTCCACATAACACACACGCTCAAGCATACACACAGTTCCAAACACACCACCTAGGACCCATCCCCCCCGCACCCCCCCCTCCCCCTGCCTGACGGGCATCTTGAACCCACATGTCTTCGAAAACATCTCTCACCCCACATACAGACCCCATCATTCCACTTGTAACAGATCTGGTTGCTAAGATCTGGTCCACCATTTCCCCTTCCCCTCCCTCCCCTCCAACCCCCCCTACCCCTATCTCCCCTCACCATCACCGCGTCACTCCCCAAGTTCTCGTGTACATCGTCTGTATCCCTTTCTCCAAAGGCTCTCAAACCATCATCTGCAGCCTTCCTATGTACACATGAGTCATATCTCATAATATTCTCGTATTTATAAGCATTTACGTCTTTCCCTGCCATGAAGCGCAGATGACTGACGTATGGACCCACGTTTTCTCCTTTCTCTAACAGTTTCTCCACATCTTTCAGCGAATAATAAAGAACCTCCTTATAGTTGAGGGCCTTCTTTTTCTGATCTGAAGGGACCAAACGCTTTAGACTGAAGTCAAACTCACGCTCACTATCCTCTGACTCTGAAGAACTGCCCGACGTATCACCACCATTGTCTTTACCCTTGGACTTCTTGGACTTTGGACGTTTAGGCTTGGTCTGCTTTTTTGGCTTGGGCTTCTTTTTCTTCCCCTTTCCTTTTGGCTTCTTCTCCTCTTCCTCAATTACAGGTATCTCTTCCTCAACGACTTCCTCCTCTTCAGCACTTTCCTCAGACGTCTGACCACCAACAGCTCCTTCATGAGCCTCCTGTATCCGTTGCTGCCGACGGGCATCATTCTTTATGGCCTTATCGATCATATTGTCCCTTCTGTGAGATTGGACTAACACCTCTGCGTCACATTCCTCAGCAAAGTCCTGCATTTTCACCTTTTTCATCTCCGCCACCACTTTCTTTCGTCGTACCTCAGCTAGCTCTGCCCTGAGTCTAGCAATCTCTTGGCCTTCCTCATACTCTAACAATTCCAACCGTTCTTCCTCTAGCTCTTTCCTCAGAGCATTTACCATCATCCCCTTTGGGGCACTATAACCTCCTTCGCCATAATGCTCTACCATTGGTGAGCTTCGAACCACACCTCCTGACGAGCCGTCCTCTGGGCTATGGACATGGCGCACACTTCCCTTTGGATCAATGTGATCTGGTAACCTAAGTCCACCTCCCTTAGCGGCATGAGATCGACCCACACCATGGTCTTCCTTCGTATCCAGTCTCCCGGCGCCGTCTGAACCCTGCACGACACCCGTACCAACATCTTTCTCGTCAACAAGTTTCTTTCCATAATCCGTACCGTTGTCCTCATGCGACAGCCCTGAACAAGTCCTACATAACTTACTCTTAGGGTTAGTCCTGCCATCGTAATGTCCCTGACAGATCTCACACAATGGCATAACACGTGCGTTTGTTGTTGTTTTCACGCTTAGTTCAAACGTTGACACAAGATGGCGCCTCCGAGAAACCACCGGCTTCGTTGACCGCACAGCACAATCCAGTTTAAAGTTACTCGTCTCCTCCAAATATCCTCCAGCTTCTCAGGAACCCTAGACAACACCTTCATGCAGCTCTCCGCCTCTTACCAACTGATAATACACCTTATTTCAGGCTAAATATCAAAATTACACGCTGGCGACTGCACTCCTCGAGTTCCCAAAGCAATATGGCTGATCCACCCCGAGCAGGGCGGAAGTTGAATATATGCGCATGCGCGCTGGACATGTTACCTGGTGGTTCCCGCCACTCTTAATCGATACTAATTACACCCATGAACGCAGGTTCGTTCCTGGCACATTAATACATGTACTCATGATGTAATATGGTAATCTAACATAGAAAATGTATTGTGGTCGAGAGGTCTATGTCACCCGGTACCAGACATTGCCTGTAAATGACAAAGGATGTACTCTGTTTTCACCATCATAGCCAATAAAGATAAATTTAAAACTTGAAAAAACTTGAAAAACTTGAACTTGATTCAGAAAATCAGTACAGTACCTCAGGTGAATACAACTGTATTATGAGCTATCAATACAAGTAAATATTACTTGTTTGAGCAGTGAGGACTAAATATGATATTATAGACATGCATTATAGAAATCAGTCCTAAATATAATTCAGGAAATTAATTTTGCTCAATAAAGTGATGATTTGAGTAATTCAGATACATATACAGCTCACAAAACTGATCGACACTGTGTATGAAAGGGACAAATACTTCAAATCAACTACCAAAGAGAATGAACAGTGGAGAGATTTTCATTCTCTGTTTGTCAAAACAGGTTAAAGAGGTGTACTTCTGACTGATGGTGCATTATGAAAAAGAGCGATGATATGGATGCAATGTGCAGTATATATTTGTAAAACACTTCAATTTTAAAATCGGTGGGAGTTTATTGTTACCAGATTCATAGTAAACTGATAATTTCATATCAAAAGCGGTTGACTAAAGGTATGAGTTTGACTGAGGGTGAATCTACACTACATCCTGAAGAGAGATATATCATTAGTCATATTAATTACAAATGCTCCTATCGACACATCATGCTATCTGTGCATGTTGATGGCTTCATAGTGTTTATCTTTACACATAGCAAGCAGCTGAATGGGATGTTATTCTTTGTTATGACACAATAAGGACAAACTTGTAAGCATAGTAGTCCTAATATTGCCATGATTTTGCAGCTTCTCCTATATAACCACTTTCATACCAAAAGACAGAATTTCTCAGAATCCAGAAACTACCCAGGTAGCAAGGGTATATTGGGCCAATGTCGGCAATGATCGACTCCATCGCAATCGTAATACCAACCACGGCCCATTGTAAGAAATGCATATATTGGTTCAACATACAAATTACAATGATGGCCCACCTCTGGCAATACTGATAATGGGCCATCGCTGGGTTGACCGCTGGCCCAGAGCTGGTCCATGCTTGATATTGTTGATATTGACCCAGTGTTGGCCCAGTGCTGGGACACTTCAGGGCCACCATAATATTTCTGATGTTGGACCAACATCAAATCTATCTACACTTGTCCAATATTGGCTGTGATCTACACCAGGGGGATTCAATGTTGCCTGAAGAATTTCTTACAGGATGGCTCCTACTTTGCCATCATATTGGGTTATAAACGTGAACCCCAGTGTTCTCTACATGTTTAAAGGTCAGAGGAAGTTCATGGATGAAATTTGATATCTAAAAGTGCCATTTACTGCATAACACCCATGGGAATTTGTCAAAAGTAACTTGAAGATACCTCATGTGTGGATAATGGAGTTAGATAAGTCCTAAATGATAGTAATACAGTTTGTATCATTTCTAACCATTTTGGGATAGAGATCAAGATGGATTAAAAAGACAGAAACGGCTTTTTCTAAACTGATGATTCTTGAGAGTCATGTCTTAAGTATGCTTGCACATTCAATTATACACATAAAAATAATATTGTTCAATATCAGTGATTGATGCAGTGGTCCTATATTGAAAATTATATGTTGGGGCGACATATGTATTACAAGGTTCGTCCGATGTCTAATTTCTAACCTTGGAATAATGTAAAAACATTTTGATGTTGGCCCAACTTTGGGACAACACAAAATCAATATCCCTTTATCCGAGCATGGGCCATTATTGGGCCAGCGGTCAAACCAGCGGTGGGCCAATATCAAAATGCCATTATTGGCCCAATTTTAAGTGGTATATTGGCCCAATCATGGCCCAATGTACTTATGTTACCTGGGTACTGAATTACTACAACTGGGCAATCATGCATCCCCTTAAAAATCCGTCTCCCACTCTCACCACATTGCAGACTCATACAGAATCACTCTTTATCACCAGTCTCTATTTCCCGCTAAATGCTAGATTTCAACTCGGGCACGTGATTCTCTCCTTGGGGTCCTGAACCCATGGCTGGTCTCCTTTGGGCACAGATCACTGCTTCTTGGTAAGACGCAGTGTAGGTCATTGTCCCCAGATGCCTTCTAACAGCCTGGCTGGACCACCTCAGAAGGTAGGTCTCTGGGGGGTCATCTTCTACCCTGCCACATTCACACTCTCACCTGATACATGGAAACCTAATCTCACAGGAATGAGAATGACAGAGTGCCTGTCTCCAAGCACATCTATCGTTTACATCCCAAAGGTTTCACAGAGTGGCTGTACTAGGGGAATTCATGTGCTGCCTCATTGAGATTCCTACCACAATAGTTTACCAGAATGCCAGTATACACTGATATTATTTGGCTCCCTATATAATGTCTGAGAGGACTACAATGTATCAGTCACTATAGGGCTTAACCGTTGAAGTTGGTGATATTTTGGCTCCCTATATAACCAACCAATATAAGTTAGATACTATTGGCAGATTGATCAGTACTGACCAAGTCACCTTAGTCTTATCCATTTCAATGTTCTTTTGAGCAAGGCATTAGTCATATGTCATTTTTGAATAGCACTTTGTCATGCCTGACCAATGTCCCTATGATTAAACTGGGACAGCCACTTCAGACTAAGGGCCGGGGCATTAAGATGTTCTGTGTAGGTGGCAGCTTTGGATTTCAATATGCGCAGTTACTATGTATTTTTATGGCGAGTACCATTCACCAAGCAACCTTTTTCCCCAGTGATATCACGAATGTAGCAACGATTTCTTCAGGGAGATATTAGAATTGTTCCCTCATTGCCTTAGATGTTGCATGGGTTTATCCGCATTGTAACATACAGTGTGTCAGTTTTAGCTGAGACCTAGATAGTATTCATGGTCAAAAAGCTATGTAGTCCAACTACGATTGCAAAAACAGTCTTTATGACAATTATGATTTAATCAAATGCCATATTCAGATATTTAGGGTGATGAAAGATCTAGAAATGTCTAATCTCTGAGATGAGGATAGGATATGGGTTAAATGTATTCAAAAGGCAATCACGTCCTCAAAAGTTGCAGTTCTAGAAACCTTTGGGGAGTCTCTTCGTGTTGGTTTGCCCAGAGAAGTCTGCATGGATGAGTTAGGTAGGGTCTTTAATGCAATGGCGGTAGGCTGTATTCGATAGCAGAGTCAGATAGCAAGAAGACTCTGGGACTGGGCATGGAGTAGCACATACTATAGTCATAAACATGACGCACACACTGTTAGAAGTAAGTAGTGTTCCTGTACACCAAATACTGGGGGCAACTATGGTTCCAGTAGATTGTGCTGTAGACCTACAGCAAGTGGGCTTTTGTATATTTACAGCACTATGTACTGTATAGGGACAGCAGAATCTTCTGTTACTGTACAGCAAAATTGATTGTAAATCATAGTCTGAAGGTCCTGGGTTCACCTCCCAGTGCTGGTGATATTTTTAACCATCCATGTGAGGGGGAAACGAATTTTAGGTGGATGTAGGTAAAACAAGAGAAGCGGCTCCACCAAGGATTGAACTCACCACCTGTGGTGTTGGAGACAGGCCCTGATCCGTTGCGCCACAGAGCCGGTGTTGCAAATGGTCATATTGGGATATATCTCTACTCTACTTCTCAATTGATTAATAATAATTTTTAAAGGTCTGGGGTTCCCCTCCTAGTGCTGGTGATATTTTTAACCATCCATGTGAGGCAAAAACGAATTTTAGGTGGATGTAGGTGAAACAAGAGAAGTGGCTCCACCAAGGATTGAACTCACTACCTGTGGTGTTGGAGACAGGCCCTGATCCGTTGCGCCACAGTGCCGGTGTTACAAATGGTCATATTGGGATATAAGCTACCTCTGCCATGTCTGTATTAAATGAGCTACAGCCTTGTTGCTAAAGATCCCTGATGAGAGGTGGCTAGACCTAGGATCGATCCCACGACCTCTCCTGTACATTACAGGGAAAAGTACTGTAGATCTACAAGTCACTACCGTAGCCTGCATCTACAGTAACAGAATTGTACATGTACAGTAGAATTTGCTGTATTATCATTTACAGCTAAAGTACTGTACATGTACAGCAAATTTTGCTGTTCACCAACAACAACTTTTTACAGTGCAGCTCGGCACCATATAGACGTATAGGTGAACCATGTCGTAAGCTATACGTAGACAACCATAGCCTGCAAAGAAGATTGACTGCATGATTAAAATATTGGTTGACTCAGGGTATGCTTTTTTTAAGTATTGCTTAGATCTATTGTATTACATAGATTTGATGATCAAATTTAGTTCATGACAGGTTAGGCTTTGTCCTATATTGATCAGTAAGTATGGGGAAGGATATATGCCCGATTCTGACAACCCTCTCCTCCAATTGATTGCCAAGAGCTTTTATTACAAACACAGATCCTAAAATCAACACCATAAGACTTGGATTCCCTTGGGCAGTCACATATATAAGTCTCCCAAATAAATATCCTCACCTATAGACCCTTTAGCAACATTGCAGCTGTGTCACGAACTGCGAAAAAGGCCCTTAGTGTAGGGTGCACTAGCGTCCCTTTTCCCAGTAAATGCCACTGCACTAAAAATCGATAGATTGAAAGGGTAAGTCAGTATCCTAGGTTGGTCATATGAGTGTTAGTCATAATGGCAAAGTTATATTCAAAAATGACCGAGGGGTCAGTCAGTAGTGGCTAACCTAGGTTCATCATTGATGTGTTTTATTTGTATACCACTAGTTGGGGCCACCTGTCATGACCACTCAGTGGCTTCCCCTGGAAATAAAAAGACCAAGGTGGGTTGGTCAGTACTGACCAACCTGACAATAATAACTGACCTAGGTTGGTTGTATAGGGAGCCAAAAAATGACTAACTAGGCTAGGCACTAGTGACTGAGAGGTTGGGCGTATAGGGCGCTAGGAATATCAGTGTGGAGGACCATAAGGCCTTTATGAAGGCTCTTAAATAATTTGCATATAGCATAGTTTAGTTATGGACGGACTGAACCGTCCACATTAACCCTGATGACAGGCCTATTTAGAGTACACGACTGCCATTTGGTAAGAGATACATAACTGAGAGAACTATTACAGTCTAAAGCTACTTAGGTGGCTTTTAAATATGTTAGGAGTGACCGTGTGCAAGCAGACAGTGTAAAACGGAAGAAACATGAGCATGTCTGACATCTCGGAACTAATCCATTTTATCCGCGCCTTGATCGAAGTTGATACTGTTCATGACTTCGTGGCTTTAAGGGTAGGGCTTCAAGGGCAGTGCTAATTTAATGCAGGACGTATAACTTAGCTGTCTGTATTTAATGTAGAATGTAACTTCCACAGAATAGTCCAGATTTACATTATACTATCATGTCAACATAGACATCGTTCATTAAGGGCTACCTTGAGCATCATTAAGGTCATTAAGGAGATGAGGCCAATTAAGCAACAGAGCCTAACGTGGTTATATTGGTCTAGCAAGCAAGAGATCCAAGTTTCTAACATATATCTAAAGTAAAGGAGGAGTATTATGTTCATTAGAAGGACCGTAACATGCAATACATTATTTGATTACCTTACTGGAGGATAGGGTTTAGGTTTTTACGTAAAGTAATTTTCCAAAATCGTTGCAAAGGACACTAAGCATAGAAAAAGCTTTGGAGCAGGTTTCATAGCCATTCCATACTAACTATAATTTCATTTATAAATGTTAGTTTGCATATTGTATTGTATGCCCTATTCTTTCAGTTATATATGGATGTGAATGCTCTCTTGGCGCAAAATTCAGTTCAGCGCAATAATTGGTAAGGGAATGGTGTAAGCTCTAGTACGGCTGCTTACACTGCATGCACTAGTTTAGGCAAGATGAACAACGTAGTTTTGACTATAATTATAATTTAACATCAATTTCTATAATATTATCTTTGCTTCTGCACTCAAATGATTGGGTAAATGTATGTTTAAGGTTAATTACTGTTCATAATTGGTTCTTAGCAAACAGCCATTCTAAACAAAGGTAAAAAAAAACTATCCTCGTAGTATCAATAACTAAATTCGATTTACTGCCTCTTTGCTGATATTGGCATGATTAACCAGTCAATAAAAGGAAATATCCCTGTACGCTCAGTTCCCAGCATCAGTTTAGTTCCATTGCCACCAGTTCAGGTGGAAGTAGAAGGAATCGTTCACAATCCTGAGAGGACTGGATCTACACCACTGGCATCCAACATCCTCAGAATTGCTCTTCCACAATAGAAGCTAGGGTACAGTCACCGTAAGTCAGACACATACACTGAGACGGACACTAAAGTGTGTAATTATGCATCTACAATGAGACTTCTATAGTGGTTTATTGTTCGAAAAACGATCACTTGAACTTGGCCATTATTCAGAAATCAAGAGTTGATGATGCTGAAATAAACCCAAACTGAGATCTTTGTGTTAAGTATTTGTCTGACTCAAGGTGAATCTACCCTAACAGACTCATGTAAAACTGCACTTCATCACCACTCCCTATTCTTGGTTAAAAGCTAGATTTTAACTCTGCACGTGATGCTCTCCTTTAGGTCATGAACTCTTGGGCCTGGACACCTTGGGGTACAGACCACTGCTTCTTGGTAAGACGCAGAGTGCGCCATTAGCCCCAGATGCCATCTAGCAGTGTGGTTATACCATAAGGAAGGAAGGAAGGTCTCTGGAAGGTCATCTCTTACCCTGTCACACTCACACTTGTACCTGATATTGACTCTATTGGGAGACCTATTCTCATAGGAATATGAGTGCCCCAGATGATTCCTTTCCTTTTTTTCCCAGAGGTTTCACAGAGGTCCCGATAGAGTGTACTCCATTTGCTTAAAGCTGCCGAGATTCTATTCTCTGATGAAAATTCACAATGTTAAACTTATGGAAGAATACTTATAGTCCCATGAAGGAATCTCAACCAATTCAAGTTAGTGGAATACACACTTACTATGCTTTGAGAATGTATGTGCTGTGTCAATAGCATTTCTGCCATTATATATATAGTTTGCCTCAATCTCAGGTAGGTGGCAGCTTTGGAATCAATTTTATATGAAATGTGCTCAGACAGCTTCAAATTCAAATAGATCCTTACTTGTTAGCCCCCGGCTGAGTTTCACTCGGCTCCACCTCGCGAAATACACACTGAGGCCAATTTATGAAGAAGCAGAAAATTTAGAACAATAATGATTCTTCTTCTCAATTTTTACATTTGAGATCCTATAATGATCTCGAAAGCTATTTCTCTATTCTACACATTTCATGTATGCCTGTCCATGCAGATCTGCAGGCTAAAATTTAACTTTGGTCTGCTCACTATTCTTTTCCTTTCATAACATATTATCATGTCAGGTTATGCTGGCTGCTAATGCTTGATACAATGGTGAGATTGATAGAATTAATGAAGAAGAGTACAATGCTAATGTTCATCTCATTTGATTCTCTTAATGTCACAACAGTTTTTATTAACATCTGTTGTTTTCCAGTAAATGCATAAGCAATGAAGAGATGCTTCGTCCCAGTAAATGGCATCAACGTTAATTAAACATGCTTAGATGTTTTAATAGATACCCTACACAGATATTATTCTTTTGTCATAGTACATACACACCCTCAGAAAAGTGAGAGTCATTGTCGCTAAAACTACCCTCACCTGAGGGTCAGGCACTGCCTAACCCTCAGGTGAGGGTAGTTTTAGCGACAATGACTCTCACTTTTCTTTATGTGCATCTATCTCTAGGGAGAAGCTCTATTGCATTATTGCCTCAGATATTACATGGCTTTATCAGCATTACCAACATGCAGAGTAGCTTACTGATCAGCTTTATCTGAGACCCGGGTAATAAGCATAGTCAACTAGCTATCCAGATCTAGGGCATTGCCATTTACTATATGCCATGCCAATGTGATTATCAACTCTGTGCACTGCTTCCCCGATATCTATCTAATATTGTACATGATCATTAATTGTATGTAATAGTCAAAAGAGGTTTGCAAAGAAATTACAGCTATTATGATAATTATTATATAATTGTATGTGATATGTGTGATGATTGGATAAAGGCTAATATGTCACAAGTGCTAATCCAGGTTGGTCTGGAGGGAAGCAGATTGTCTACGATACTTTCAAAGACTAACACCGAAAATTGAATTGGTATATAGAGCAAATACATTATAGGAAGAAACTATATACCTCAATGATAGCAGAAGTGGTTATTGAAGAGTCATATTCCTGTTTCGCAGGTTTGGTCAAAGCAGTATGGAGAGGTGAGCCTCACAGAGATAGGTATAGTTATGATACACAATAGCAGAAGAGTGTGTAAAAGTAGCAGGGTCAGATTGCAGGAATACCATAAGACTAGCTATAAAGCAGCACATACTACTATTATACCCACAGGAGATGATAGTGTCTCTAGATGAAACCTGCAGCTGCTCAGCACTAGACGATCCCCTTAGAGACACCCCCAAGACTTACAGGTCGATCACCTTTGGGTAAGCTTCACAACCATAACAGAGAAATCCATATGCTAGATATGATATCAGGGAGGAGATAAATGACCCAGAAGTGCTCTTATCTTCCTATCTCCCAGAACTGAATGGTTTCTTACCTTTTTGTCTCCTTCCTTATTTGCTTTTTATTTTATCTGTTTTAATCCCAAAGTTTGAGCATCAAAGCAATGTGAATAATGACATAAAGTATAATATATTTGATATTGTTGATGTTTTATAGTGAGGCTATCTTCTTCGAGAAAACTTACTAATTTACATTCTTTGCATTAAACCTAGTTAGCAACAGTAGCTGAGGTGTGGTCCACCCAATTTAACCGGAGCCCACCAGGCATTGGTCGACTGCTTCCAACTCATGCGACAAATATACCCACCACTCTTACTATCAAACACACTCCCCATGGGATAGGAGTGACTTGTTAACGATGCAATTCTGTAGAGCTTGATTCTTTCAAAGCTGGTGGAAATTTCCTTCTCACCAGCTGACCCCCTTCCACTTAAAGCAGAGATAGTGGTGACGACAAATGACAATTTGGTTCAGGTCCTGCCCTGCTATAGGACTACTACTATGCGGGGAGAGATAAGGCGACCTCATCTAGCTTAGGGCAGTCTTCTTGATAATATTGTCGGCGGCTTGAGATAGGTGTCGATAGAGTAGTTGAAGGTATTCCCAATATACCGTAGATGTCCCCCCTACCTAGTATCCCACCTTTTACATGCCCTCCTTCCTCCCCCCTGAGTTGATCACCCCCTGAGTCGCTCCCTTCCAGCTGCTCAGTCGATGTTTTATTCAATATGGACAATGGTGGCAGTGAGTATATCACTGGCAGGAAAACCCTCCCCAGTACAGTGGCCCAGGAGGGTCAAATCTTTTTGCAAATTTTGAAATTGCAAATTCACTTCAACTTGCAAAAAATCAACTAGAGTTGAAGATGAAAACTCTAACTTCAACCATTTACTGTCACCTGTCAACTGTCAATTCAAGTAAAGCAACTTGTGACTGCTATCTTTCAACACTACATCAAACCAAAAACAATGCAAATGTCAAAGTTGAAAGTGAAAACTCCAACTTCAGTCACTTACTGTCAACTGTCAACTGTCAATTCAGGAACAACAGCTTGTGACAGGTATCTTTAAGCACTGAAGTTATCAAATCTCAATAAAGTATCAATCAAGTGACAATCACATCTCAATCAAGTGTCAATCACATCTCAATCAAGTGCCAATCAAGTGCCAATCAAGTGCCCATAAAGGGCTCAATCAAGTGTCAATCAAGTGCCAATCAAGGGCTCAATCAAGGGCTCAAACAAGTGCCAATCAAGAGCTAAATCATGTGCCAATCAAGTGCCAATCAAGTGCCAACCAAGTGCCAACCAAGTGCCAACCAAGTGCCGGCACTTGACCGGCACTTGACCGGCACTTGACCGACACTTGACGGACACTTGACGGACACTTGACCGACTCTTGACCGGCACTTGACGGGCACTTGACCGGCACTTGACCGACACTTGACCGACACTTGACCGGAACTTGACCGGAACTTGACCGGAACTTGACCGGCACTTGACCGGCACTTGACGGACACTTGATCAGCACTTGACCGACACTTAACCGGCACTTGACCGACACTTGACCGACACTTGACCGGCACTTGACCGGAACTTGACGGACACTTGACGGACACTTAACCGGCACTTGACCGACACTTGACCGGCACTTGGCCGACACTTAACCGACACTTGACCGACACTTGACCGACACTTGACCGACACTTGACCGGCACTTGACCAACACTTGAACGACACTTGACCAACACTTGACTGGAACTTGACCGGAACTTGACCGGAACTTGACCGACACTTGACCGGCACTTGACGGACACTTGACGGACACTTGACCGGCACTTGACCGGCACTTGACCGGCACTTGACGGACACTTGACTGGAACTTGACCGGAACTTGACCGGAACTTGACCGGAACTTGACCGACACTTGACCGACACTTGACCGGCACTTGACCGGCACTTGACCGACACTTGACCGGCACTTGACCGGCACTTGACCGACACTTGACCGACACTTGACCGGCACTTGACCGGAACTTGACCGGAACTTGACCGGCACTTGACGGACACTTGACAGACACTTGACCAGCACTTGACGGACACTTAACCGGCACTTGACCGGCACTTGACCGACACTTGACCGACACTTGACCGACACTTGACCGGCACTTGAATGGCAATTCACCGGCAATTCACCGACACTTGTATCAATCAAGTGTCGGTCAAGTGTCAATCACATCTCAATCAAGTGTCAATCACATCTCAATCAAGTGCCAATCAAGTGCCTATCAAGTGCCCATAAAGGGCTCAATCAAGTGTCAATCAAGTGTCAATCAAGTGTCAATCAAGTGCCAATCAAGTGCCAATCAAGTGCCGATCAAGTGCCGATAAAGTGCCGATCAAGTGCCGATAAAGTGTCGATCAAGGGCCAATAAAGTGTTGATCAAGGGCCAATAAAGTGTCGATCAAGGGCTAGATCAAGTGTCGATCAAGGGCTAGATCAAGTGTCGATCAAGTGTCAATCAAGTGTCGATCAAGTGTCGGTCAAGTGTCGGTCAAGTGTCGGTCAAGTGTCGGTCAAGTGTCGGTCAAGTGTCGGTCAAGTGTCGGTCAAGTGTCGGTCAAGTGCCGGTCAAGTGCCGGTCAAGTGTCGGTCAAGTGTAGGTCAAGTGCCGGTCCAGTGTCGGTCAAGTGTCGGTCAAGTGCCGGTCAAGTGCCGGTCAAGTGCCGGTCAAGCGCCGGTCAAGTGTTGGTCAAGTGTTGGTCAAGTGCCGGTCAAGTGCCGGTCAAGTATCGGTCAAGTGCCGGTCAAGTATCGGTCAAGTGCCGGTCAAGTGCCGGTCAAGTGCCGGTCAAGTGCCGGTCAAGTGCCGGCACTTGGTTGGCACTTGGTTGGCACTTGGTTGGCACTTGGTTGGCACTTGATTGGCACTTGATTGGCACATGATTGAGCCCTTGATTGGCACTTGTTTGAGCCCTTGATTGAGCCCTTGATTGGCACTTGTTTGACACTTGATTGAGCCCTTTATGGGCACTTGATTGGCACTTGATTGGCACTTGATTGAGATGTGATTGACACTTGATTGAGATGTGATTGACACTTGATTGATACTTTATTGAGACTTGATAACACTCACAAGATACATGGAGTGAACTTCAGTGCTTAAAGATACCTGTCACAAGCTGTTGTTCCTGAATTGACAGTTGACAGTTGACAGTAAGTGACTGAAGTTGGAGTTTTCACTTTCAACTTTGACGTTTGCATTGTTTTTGGTTTGATGTAGTGTTGAAAGATAGCAGTCACAAGTTGCTTTACTTGAATTGACAGTTGACAGGTGACAGTAAATGGTTGAAGTTAGAGTTTTCATCTTCAACTCTAGTTGATTTTTTGCAAGTTGAAGTGAATTTGCAATTTCAAAATTTGCAAAAAGATTTGACCCTCCTGGGCCACTGTACCCCAGAGCGGTTATTTACACCAGTGTTAATTTTCACAATGCAGCTAGGTGTGAAAACACTGCAGGGCTAGAATTAGCAACGGTTTTGCTTGTAGCATAAACACTACAGGGCTAAAATTAGCAACGGTTTTTTTATAACCCATTTGCTGAATTTTCTATCAATTTGCTGTTAAATGTATACATCCCATAAGATAGATTAGTGTATGCTCTTGAATTATACATGGGGAAAAGTGAAATGAAAGCCATGAAATCACATATAAATAAGCTTTTTCTATAGACTTTCCCTCTGTGCTCCTCCACTTCACCCAGTAGGCAGTGAGCCCTGCAGTGTTTTCACACCTACCTGCGTTGTGGAAATTAACACTGGTGTAAATAATGGCTCTGGGGAGGGTTTTCTTCCATTTCCCGGACCTGTTGGATAAAGGCTAACATGTCACAAGTGCTAATCTAGGTTGGTCTGGAGGGAAGCAGATTGTCTACGATACTTTCAAAGACTAACACCGAAAATTAAATTGGTATATAGAGCAAATACATTATAGGAAGAAACTATATACCTCAATGATAGCAGAAGTGGTTATTGAAGAGTCATATTCCTGTTTCGCAGGTTTGGTCAAAGCAGTATGGAGAGGTGAGCCTCACAGAGATAGGTATAGTTATGATACACAATAGCAGAAGAGTGTGTAAAAGTAGCAGGGTCAGATTGCAGGAATACCATAAGACTAGCTATAAAGCAGCACATACTACTATTATACCCACAGGAGATGATAGTGTCTCTAGATGAAACCTGCAGCTGCTCAGCACTAGACGATCCCCTTAGAGACACCCCCAAGACTTACAGGTCGATCACCTTTGGGTAAGCTTCACAACCATAACAGAGAAATCCATATGCTAGATATGATATCAGGGAGGAGATAAATGACCCAGAAGTGCTCTTATCTTCCTATCTCCCAGAACTGAATGGTTTCTTACCTTTTTGTCTCCTTCCTTATTTGCTTTTTATTTTATCTGTTTTAATCCCAAAGTTTGAGCATCAAAGCAATGTGAATAATGACATAAAGTATAATATATTTGATATCGTTGATGTTTTATAGTGAGGCTATCTTCTTCGAGAAAACTTACTAATTTACATTCTTTGCATTAAACCTAGTTAGCAACAGTAGCTGAGGTGTGGTCCACCCAATTTAACCGGAGCCATTGGTCGACTGCTTCCAACTCATGGGACAAATATACCCACCACTCTTACTATCAAACACACTCCCCATGGGATAGGAGTGACTTGTTAACGATGCAATTCTGTAGAGCTTGATTCTTTCAAAGCTGGTGGAAATTTCCTTCTCACCAGCTGACCCCCTTCCACTTAAAGCAGAGATAGTGGTGACGACAAATGACAATTTGGTTCAGGTCCTGCCCTGCTATAGGACTACTACTATGCGGGGAGAGATAAGGCGACCTCATCTAGCTTAGGGCAGTCTTCTTGATAATATTGTCGGCGGCTTGAGATAGGTGTCGATAGAGTAGTTGAAGGTATTCCCAATATACCGTAGATGTCCCCCCTACCTAGTATCCCACCTTTTACATGCCCTCCTTCCTCCCCCCTGAGTTGATCACCCCCTGAGTCGCTCCCTTCCAGCTGCTCAGTCGATGTTTTATTCAATATGGACAATGGTGGCAGTGAGTATCTCAATGGGGGGCCTGTCAGGCTTTGTACATGTCAATATCTGATCCCTCCTTGGTGTATGTCTGTTTTAGTGTAGCAGTTTAAGTTGAGCTGTGAAGTTTTATATCCTACAACTGACAGAAGTGACATTTTATAGGATATCCATACACATGTTTCTTACTATTGCTAGGTATAAAACACATACTGTAATTGATACAATTGGTTTACGTAGAGGGAATCGGATCAGATGGAAAACTTTGACTGCAAATCTTGCTTGCCATTGTGTTTAAACCTGAGGAAGATATTTTTGTCGGAAGAATTGTCAGTAAATATTAAATCAGAATGATATTGAGATATTAATTGATAAACACTGATGTTATGGCAGAAAAGCACTCGAGATCTTAATGGGGCAGTTTTCGTATTGAATTCCCAATAGCTATTATTGGGCCTAATCAGCTTGTCTGCCGTTAAAAACATCGCAATTGTATGCATTTGTTCAATTTGGGGGGGGGGGGGGGGTGGGTTACTATAGTAGTCCCATTGCCAATTTAAATAGTATTTTCAAATCATAATCATACATTCTGCATTTTATGTGGAAGGATTGCCGAATTCATCTGCATTTCTAAATCAGAATCATACACTCTACATTTGTGCAGGGTGCACTAAGGTCACTGTTCCAATTACTGTTCCCAGTGCATGTCACATTTTGTGTGGAAAGAGTGAATGGTAGTCTCTTTGCCAATAAGAAAATCTATCTGTCCAATAGGCCTATTCTATTAAGTTGATTTTTTTGTGACGCAGATATGTTTTCAGGTTTTATCAGGCAGGAATCTTTGCCTCTCCGCTCCTGGAAATATAAGCGTCTACGTGATTTCCACAGATTAGGTACTAGACATGCCACTGGTCTTTGCTATTTTGGTAATGAATACATGTATATCTAAACAAGATAGCACGAATAAGATGGGATTCAAGTATTGTTGCAAGTCTAGTAGCAAACCTAATCAGGGTAGCCATGTCCATGACATCATCTTGATATCGGCTTACTGTGGACGTGGTCGCCGTCAGGGAAATCCTTAAATTAGCTAGATGTGTCTATATCCTAGTATACAACAGAAAGTATCTATCCTAAAGGTGTTTTTCTGTACTCTGAATGACATGAGGACTAGCATATATATAGATAGGTTGACAGCCAAGACAGGAAAGCCTTGAAGTTAGCCGAATGAAGAAAAACTGAAGCTTGTAAGTAATCTAAAACTCAATGATGTTTTATACTAGTAGACGCTCTGGTGAACCTTGAAATACTCAATGTTAATATAGGACGCCAGCTGCTCTTGGTTATTTAAAACTGCTACATTTTCTTTAATTTTTGATTCTCAGATGATTGTATAATCATTTCCCTCTCATAATACAATGTATGCCGTTTATTCTGACCAGGAAGTTTCGATAGTATGTTAGACAGGACTCCAATCTCACCTATTATTTATATTCTTCAGGGGTTTGATTATTTAGTGTTGATAAAATACATCAGGCGGCAGCTCTGAGCAGACTGGAGTCTGAAAGTCTTCCATTTCTTAATTCACAACCACAGTCTCGTACCTGAGGTATCCCTATAGATGGTGCTACCTTGCTGATGTAATTAAATTCTGAATAAAATGCTGGAAACATTTTATTTTTCCACACCTATTTCCTCAAATTTAGCACAGTTAAAAGACGCCAAATATCTTGGGATGCTATCAGTGCACTCCAACAAGCTTTTAAGGGGAATGTTTGGCCGATGCTATGCGCATGCCACAGGCATGCGAATGGTGGCCGCTATTTGTGCGCCCAAAGGGTGCGAATAAGAGCTCTTATTCCCACACTGGGTAGGGTCTAAATAATAGTTATCATTTTTATGAAATACAGCAGTCCCATTGACTTAACCAAAGAATACCGTATTGCACACCCCCTGTGAAATAACCCATGGCCATAGAAAATGTCGTTTTAGGCTTCATTCTCCCATTATTTTGAAAATTTGAATCGAAAAAGATAAAAAATAAACAATGGCCTTGTGAAATACGGCCCCCCTTCAACTTGTGAAATAACCCTGTCAACAGACTAAAACCCGTGAACCTGTCTATTCATTCCCACACCATATATGATGTGCGGTACAGGTCTTACTGACACCCTATGCTATACTTATAATAGGCCTATAGGGTGGCAATTGGGGTGTGAATCAGTACTGTTATTCGCACCCCCTGAGGGTATGAATAAGAACTGGGAGGGTGTGAATTAAAACTCTTATTCCCACACTGTGGTGGGTGTGAATTGAGGGTGTTATTAGCACCCTATATAGGGGCTGCGCAAATAAGAATGCTTATTCGTACACTGGGGAGAGTGTGGATTAGAATCCATTATTGCCACACTGTATGGGGTGTGAATAAAATGGTTCATTAGCACCCTATTTAGGGGCTGTGTGAATAAGAATGCTTATTCACACACTGGGAAGGGTGCGAATTGGAATCCTTATTCCTACACTGTGTGGGGTGTATATAACAGGTGTGGATTATGTGTGGATTAGAGGTGTTATTCACACCCTGTGAAGGGTGTGAATTAAAAATGTTATTCCCACACTAGATTCTGTAGCCTACTAAGACTACTTTATAGTGTCTAAGAAAAACAAAACATTTTTTTCATTCATTTTCTTCACATATCAAACAGAAAATTCTGGTTAATTTCTACAATGATTAGGCTTACACCCACTCCCCTGCCCCAC
Organism: Harmothoe impar; assembly: GCA_947462335.1. NCBI lineage: Eukaryota > Metazoa > Annelida > Polychaeta > Phyllodocida > Polynoidae > Harmothoe > Harmothoe impar. Next base: position 40,299,630 of record OX381714.1, read on the forward strand.
CTCCTACACATGTACGTTTTAGTAGAGGAAAAATAAATGATCCTTCTTGGAATCAAACCCTGGCCTCCCATGCAAGAAGCAGGCACCACACCTACTGCGCGACAGAGGCTATTGGTAACAGCCTGGAATTTTGACATGTAGTCTTTCATGCACCCTTTTGGGTGTGGGAATAAGGATCTTGTGAATAACTGCTTATTATCACCCTCTACACGGTGTGAATGATAACCCTATTCCACACCCCAATCCACACCATATATGCCTATAATTATATACGGGACTATTGCATCCTGGTAATTCAGGTAGTCGGGGGCTAAACCCCCTCTCCTTATTAGGCTAATCCCCTCCCCTCACACCTAGAACAATGGTGCTTGCTGGAATGGCCACAACCATTCAGACAGTGAACTATTTATATATAAGGGGTCGTATTGCAGCTTTAATGTAGGTCTCTATTCCAAGTTACGTGGAACATAATGTCACAGAACGTGGCAGGAACTGCAATCACATTAAGATCGCAATATACACGTACATAATGGCAGTATTCCACTGACGGAATCAGCCGTCATTCTGTCCGTCGGACGAAATTCTCCCATAAGTTTAATATTATAAACTTTTATCGGATGACCAAATTTTGGCCGACCATCGTTGGTGAAATACACGCTTAAGGCAGTATTCCACTGAGACAAATCGGCAGAGATTCCGACATTGGACGAGATTTGTCCATAAGTTTAACATTATAGACTTTCATTGGATGATGGAATCTCTGCCGATTTTTTTCAGTGGAATACTGCCTATATATAGGCAGTATTCCACTGAAAAAAATGTATATATACAGTCCATTAAACTACTATCGGATGAATGGAACATGTATCCTATACCACCTTTCTGCTTAATTAGAATGTACAGTAGCGATGCTTCAAATACACATTTTTTTCTTGTATTGCAAAGCTCTGTATAGACTGAGCTTTTTTGGTAGGCGTGCTGTAGAACCGTGATGTGTATCAAGGACCGTGATGTGTAGTACTAGACATCACGGCTGACCATGCAAACGTGATCTGTATCAACAAAACGTGATCTGTATCAAAACAACGTGATCAGTATCAAATAACGTGATCTGTATCAACGTGATCTGTATCAAGGAATTTACAAATCAAAGGAAGACTTATGTATAAACAGAGCCACCTAATTTGTCTTTAAAACCACAGGCACTTGTGTGAGGAGTGGCCCTTATTAGGGAGTGGTCATTTTTTAACAACGGGGGGGGGGGAGAGTGGTGGATTTAAGGGGGGGAAACGATTTGGACCCCTCCCGTGGGGAGACCAACACCTTTTTACCTGCTCACTTGAAAATCCCCAACCCCCCCCCCCTCCTTTTATTAAAACGATGACCACTCCCTCAGTTATAAACTAATTGGACCTTGACCTATATTGGACCTAATTGGACCTATGGTGAGGACTATAACCCTCACATGCTCCTTGATGATGGGAGGAGGGGGAAATAATCATGAAATGATTTCTTAATGAGACCTCTTTATACAGAAAAAGATGCTACCAGTAGTGCACAAAGAATTGTCTACATTATCACAATTGATCACCCTCGTTGATCATCATGATCACCCTGGGTGATCACATATAGCCTTCCCTACTGTTGATACACATCACATTTGTTGATACAGATAACGGTTGGAGGTGCCTTATTTCAAGCTACTACACATCACGTTAGCTATTACACATCACTGTTGGATAGTCACTACACATCGCGTTAATTTGATACACATCACGTTTGCATGGTCAGCCGTGATGTGTAGTAACTGTGTAGTTACTACATATCACGTTTTTGATACACATCACGGATCTACACGTGCCTCAAAGGCGTATGCAGCCTGATGCGAAGAATTGACAATGGTTAACAGCTGATTAACATTAGTTTACCATAACCAAACAGCCGAGATGCTCAAAATGGAAGGAAAATGAAAACAGTTCGAGAACATCGTCTTACAAATTCTTGAGTGGAGGGAGGAGAGGCCGAAAACACGTTGAGTTAGAAAAGACGTTTTCCATGTAAGTGTTTATTTGCATTTGGCTTTTAATCTCAATGAAAAACATGGTTAACTGGAGCAATTTCAACCAGAACCCTCCCATTTCTATTGACTGTTATAAAAAAAACACCTATTTGATTAGGCTAATTGATGGGCTGAACTGATAAAGTTCTTCATAGAGGAAAAAAGGTTCCTTCAATTATTGCTGCATTTAATGCTGAGAAATTATCTCACGCAAAGAATTACACTAGCAATTGGCAGGGCCAAATCCTAGGATACGCATCATGTGAGAGAAAGTCAATTTTATGTGTTTCATCAGCCATTACTTTAGCCCGATCACTAATTGTATAATTTCAGGCATATTTCATCAATTTATCTAATAAATCTCATACTTAAATGCATACCAAAGAGATGCCCATTAAAGCGTTGATATGTTATTTTGAGTTCATTTCGGCTATGTTAAATTGGGAAATCCTGTTAAAAAAAACAATCACAAAAGTAAAGATGAAATGCTTGAGTTACTGACTGAGAGAATTTTAATTTTAATGCATTGCAGAGCTACTGAAAGAAATACAATGTAACATCCTTTTATTTACTGGGCATAAGCCCTAATTAGGATTTGGGGGTTTGATATTGATCGATCGGTTATTGAATGCTGAATAACTTCCCTTACCCCAGGATGTTTAGATAACAGGTCATGGCCACCGCAGCATCTTGGACGATAATAGAACACTTCCAGCATAATACTCCCCCTGAGCGATAATAGGCCAGCTGCCACCGCCCATCTTATAGCTACCTATATGGGTTGGTGTCAGCTCAGGGCAAGCAACTTGTATGATGAGCTGGGAGAGTGGGCAGGTGACCTAGAGTCCCTCATCAGCCTATAATACCATGGTATAAAGGAGTCATGCATAGGTAATAGTGGCTACAATGGGTTCACCTCAGATTCCCCTCGTGTTAACATCTCCACATTGATCACTACAGTTTTCAGACAATAGCATGTGTCCTGTTTGCCATGATTGGGTTATGGTGCATTACAGTGCATCTATCAATTAAGGGGCCTCCCCTGCTTGCACTAACACTCTTTTCGGTAAAGGACCATAATGACTATTATATGTATCTTGAAGGAAAAAGGATAATAATTATGCATGATGGGCAAAACAAAATAATGTTTTTTTTAAAAACCATGTTTTATACAAAATTAATAATGAATTTATACATGTGTTTTGTGTCACAACATTACCTATATATGTATACATGGAATGTTTGTATTTGATATGTATCTAGGTAACATTGACAGAAGTATTAAGGGATTAAAATTAGAGATGTCATGCACACACAAAATGATACATTGCTTCCACCCGTCTAAGGGAAAGGTCACATGTGCTCTAGGGAGATGAACTGCACAGGGACTTAACCCTACGTGATCCCTTGAATGATAGATCATGTGAGTATTTAAAATCCTTTTTTTTCCTTTTTTAATTTAGATGCGTATCCTTCCCAGTGGGCACAAAAATCAGGTCGACTTTGATTAAACATTGAATCGACATTGACTCAACATTGACAACCAGGTATCAATGTTGGTTCAATGTTCTGTGTCCACTGGGTTCCTACATCGACCCTGCATATGCTCCACCAGCCATATTTCTAAGCTGGGAAAACACCAACATTACAGAAAATGAATTTACAATTAGGAGGAAGGTGAACCGGCTTTTATATACTGGAGAACTGTAAGGGACAACGTATAAATAAGATACTATAGCAACAGAATAGAGACAACCCTCATTTCAATGTTTTCTTGATCACTGTTGATTTGATTTGATTGGTTTATACTAATGGAATTAGCAATAGGAAATAGCAGTGTTCAAGTTTGGGCAGTGAGTTCTTGACTTCCCAATATTATGTATTATACATTTATCAACAATACAAGCTTCACTGTAAAAAGTTTTTGTTTCAGAACAGCAAAATGTGCTGTAGCTATACAGTACTTTTGCTGTAAAAAATAATACAGTAAATTTTGCTGTACATGTACATTTCTGTTGCTGTAGATGCAGCTTACAGTAGTGAGTTGTAGACCTACAGCACTTTTCGCTGTACTAGGTACACGGAGGGTCCTCTGATAGATCCTTGGTCTAGCCACCTCTCAATGTGTTACATACTAAATGGTCACAGCAATTTAACATCATTCTCTATAGGCCTTGCCTATAGTTTTCATTGAATAGTAAACTATTTAGGTGTTATACACAGAAAGATACTTCTAGACATTTTTTAAAGAAAAACATGAAAATAATGTTGTTTTGTACTCAGGACAAAAGAGACATTTAGCAAACTCTACATAACATAATGGTTCTAGCACTACAAGGTCAACCTTGCACTTGATTTGCAGGAGGTCCTAAATATCTTTCCCTTTCACTCATCGACACAAGCTGCCTAGATAGCTCAATCAGACGCAGCGTCGGACAGTGATAGGAGTTCAATCCTCGGTCAGGCTAGTCATGAATCTATAGGTCCTTAATTGGTCTATAGGTCCTTTATATTTTGATCTATTTTTCTAAAAGTGATATGTAAGTCTATCAATGAAAAATATCACCAGCCTTGAGAAGCGAACCCTAGACCTTCAGATTTGGTTTTTACAATTAATTCTCCTGTACAGTAACAGTAGATTCTGCTGTTACTGTACAGTATATGTGTTGTAAATATACATAAGCTGACTTGCTGTAGGTCTACAGCACAATCTACTGGAACCAAAGTTGCCCCCTAGTATTTGCTGTACAGGAACACTACTTACTTCTAACAGTGTTATCAACAATAGCTCAGTACAATGACTCAATACAATACTCTTGCGGACATCACAGTGTATCATTCCATTCATGGACAACAATTTCTATGACTTACAACATGCAATATAAGTGTGAAATAACCAAAATAGTATAGATAAAGACCAAGAAAAGATCCATTCCCATCTCTCTCTCTTATTTGAATCTTCTCGCCTGGCAGAGAAAATGGTGCCCGAAGGTCCGGTGCAGAACATTGTTCTTCAGGCTTTCCTGGGAAAAGACAGTTACATCTATATTGATGTTATTTGCCTGACGGCCTGCTTAATGTAGACCTTTGTTTGTGTTATTTGCTCACACAACAGAACTGCAGATGCTGCAAATTGTTTGGCAGGAGAGACCACATTTCCAGTGACATTTCATTCCAATGCTACATAGCTTGTTGAATAAGGTGCCACCTTCACTGTTCTTGAGAGAAACCCTATGTTGTCACCATTTTGCCATTTCAGCATATTCCTACTTGCTCTCTTAGAAAAAAAGCACCTTCTATGGATTTTCTGCACTATCGGCAAGAGAAATGATATAACAACTGCTGTGATATATGTATGGTTATCACCGGACTTATGGTTATTTGAGTACGAACGGGTACACTAATTCATACCAGGGACATTTTAATGTTTGTTCTATGTATTGTTTTCATGACTCTTGTAATATCTGATATCATGCAATGCTTTTATCTTAATGAAAAATATGATGCGAACTCTAGAACGGCCAACCTGGCAGTAGCAGGCGTTCATAAGTTGGACCTCTCGAAGATAGAATAGGATGAAAATGAACCTCCAATTATCTTTGTATTTAACATGACATGTGAGGGGGGCACCCCGGTCAGACCTCAATTGGTGCTATGGCTGCAGTCCTTCCTCACGTGCCTATAATCCAATGGTAAACTTTAACTAGAGGAAATATGTAGGGGTGATTGTATTTTATTTATTTCAGTTCACAAAGGGACAATGGGTGATGATTGAGGGAGCCAGCTTCATGATGTTGTACAGCCAGCCTGTAACTTGCTGTACTCCCAAGTGGTATTCTCACTGAACTGTAGGCATCATTAATGTACAATTAATTATTGTACAGTCAAGTTGATTCATCAACCCAGTATTATTAGTACATCGTGGAATCGTGAAGGATCTACAATCTGTAAATATAAAGATAAAGCAATAGAAATGGGGGCTTCATTGTAGAATCAAATTATAGCTCAACCTGAAAGCACAAACCTCTTACACATTTTAATCAACTGCCTACTGGTCATAAGGGATCAACAGTCCACCCATCTACTACGTCTACACACCAGTGGCATAAACCTATGATAAACTGATTCCACCCACTCACCAGCTAGTATAGTATTGTTATCTCATATACCTTTAAGAAAATCACAATACGGTAAAATATTGTGACATAGAGAACCAATGCTACCACTTGACCATAGATATTGAAATCATAGACATTGTGGATGAAGGTGTTGAATCAAATTCAATTACGGCAAATTTTCCTTTCCAGGTGCCGCAGGATAATTTCAGATTTAAGTCTAAATTTATCTTTACATAAGCCACGGCTGTCTGGTCACTTCCAGTATTGTATAAAGGGGGAAATGAGATAAAATAAATATTGTATAGAGCAGCTTTGGCATAATCTTCTCGGACACCTACTATCTGTTGGATACTGGTTTACCTGATCCTATTTTTACTTAGATACTTTAAAATGAAAGATCCCAGTCTGAGACTATCTGATTCTGTCCTGTAGGATATAAAACAGTGCTGAAAGCTTTATGCATGTGTTATTTATAGGAACGGATGGACTACTCACCATTTGTTTAAGTTTATGGCCTTGGGCCTGTTTTCTACTTTATTACAGCGATATTCCCCGAGGTGCACTGCCTTTATTTATGGATTCAATATCAGGTCTTCAAATTGAGTGGGAGGGATTTGCAATGGTGAGTTTACTTTTTGTAGCTTCAAATAGGAAATAATATATATTTACAGCTCCAAGAAGTACATTCACTATTGCAAATCCCTCCCACTCAATAATAAGACCTGCTTCCGGATTTATTATATTGAACACTTATGTCATTCATTATGATATGACTGATCAAATCAAATGAACTAGATAACTTGCTAGATAAGATCAATAACGATAAAGATTAATTATACGCGCGAAAAGCACTTAGGTATTCGATCGTTGATGATTAATATTCAGAAAGCTGACATAAACTCACTACTTCTGGGAAATTTAACCGCTCAATCTTCTTAAAGTGCTTAGATTAGTCCCTCCTCCCAGGTGAACTCTGAAAGCCTCTGTTTACCAGAGTGCACTCTCAGTAGAGGATATAGAGTGCAAACCTGATTCATAACAATACTTCACTGAAAATGATCCCATTTATATGTACATTAAGATGTACGCAGTTCATTGGTTCTGGTGGTTATTCCTCAGTAAGGACATGCAATCAACTGAAACGTGTAATTAACTTAACTTTGATAATGGAAATAACATTTAAGTAGCGGATACTGTTTTATCTATGTCCAGAGGGGGAGAAACTGGAAGAGCAATTTCGTATAAAAAAAAAATATATATATATATATATTATTCATCATTGAACAAGAGGAATTCCCTTAAAGGGAGAAACCCCTGGTCTAGCTCCAATCCAATTTGTAAGTAAAAAAGATAATGATCTATAAATGTTGTTTCTTTATCATTGACCATTACCAAGTACAAATATACCCGGGAGAGATCTACACAAGAGCCTTCACCTCTATCATTTGTATAACTTGTATCACTCAATAAATGCAGAACTACGGCCGGTCTTAGAGTGTATTCGGGAATCTAGCAAAGCTATATGTGAGCTTAATTAGTGGCATGGTTGTCCACTGTATATTGTCAGGTGTTTTTCTTCGAATTACACACCCTTCATGAATTCAGTGACTGTTGCAGTGAACATAATTGGTAACACGTTTCCTGCACTCAACCTGACGTATCGAACTTGCGAAAGTGCATCTTTAAAACACTCAATAGGTCGCAGTACTTAATATGACATCACTTCTTCCGTGTTAATCTTGTAACTAAGTCAGTATTTCTCATGGACACATTGCCAAAGCAAGTCACATCATATATTAGATGCTTTCAATCAAAAAACATACCTAGATAACGCAGAACAGAGCATGGCCTCCAGATACATAGTAATATATAGACAGTGATATGCTGTGAGCTAGACATTAAACAGTCACGTACACCGTAGCAGGAGCGCCACCTTGTCATAATAAATCTGGCAAAGTATTTTTGCACCTTGTCATTATCACGTGTATCCGCCGGGCCACCGTCAAATAGATGATTTATTACTTTAGTCCAGAAATTGTGGTCATACAGCAAAACTGGGATAGCAATTAGGATTGGGTAGAGTAACTGTAGTCGCCTTAGATATCGAGTTTCTGTACGGATCTGGCCGTGCACGAATTTGCAGAGATAATTATCATGAACATAAAAAGAGTCACATTTCAAATCGATTTGAAATGTCACTGAATCCACCAGAGATTGATGATAAAGTGCAAATGCCCTCTGACACTACTAGTCCAAGATTTTTAGCTCAAAATAGGACCTAAGGTTAAACAAAATCGGAACAAGCCAATTTTTGGACAGAAGATGCCCAGAAGGGTACTGAACCACATACTAAAAGTCCTCGGACATCCTCCTTGTGCTCGCTCGGAAATTCAAGATGGCGTCCAGGATGGGCAATATGCACTATTTCCCTCATTTTTTCTATTTTTGACTTTCCATAGGCCAATTTGAAGTTTACCTAGCCCCCTAAACCAATTTCAAGCTTTTCAATGGTCTTAACCTTTTGTTGCTAGGGCTGGCGGTTGCCTAGCAACCGGTATTTCATATTGGATTTCCCTAGGGCAATTAACAGTCAGAAAGGTATTGTACCCATACTTACTGCTTCTAAAGTGACCCCAATGGAGCAACAATGATATAACTGATTTGCTATAGTCCATGGTTACCTAGCAACAGCAAATACTTACCTAGCAACCACATGGAAAGAGTGTATTTAGCTCTTTGGAAAATACTTTGGCTTCACAAAAGGCCATCTGAAGATCACCTACCCCAATAATCCATCGGAAGCTTCATGATGGTGATATTATTGTGTTGCTAAGGAAAGTGGTTGCCTAGCAACGTACACTCTATACTAAAATTCTAACCTAGAAACCAGAAATATTAATCAGAGATATGTATCTACTAATATCTCAACCCCAAAACATCCCCAGGAGGCTACTGAAACACATGCTAAAAGTCCCAGGAAATCCTACGGAATTCAAGATGGCGTCCAGGATGGGCAATATGCACTATTTTTCCATTTTGACTTACCATAGGCCAATTTGATGTTTACCTAGCCCCCTAAACCAATTTCAAGCTTTTCCATGGCCTTATCCTTTTGTTGCTAGGGCTGGTGGTTGCCTAGCAACAGGCATTTCATATTGATATTCCCTACTTACTGCATCTTAAGTGACCCCAATGGAGCATGGATAATATAAATGATTTGTTGTAGTCCATGGTTGCCTAGCAACAGCAGATACTTACTAAGAAACCACTTGCAAGAGTGTATTTGGCTCTTTGGAAAATACTTTGATTTTATAACACATTGGTTGAGAGGTAGATATCTGATGTTTCTAGGCAACTTTACACCATACCAACACATTTCATTATCCCACTTCATCTGAGGTCCATTTATATGTAGTAGTTGTAGTAGAAGTATGCCTCTCATTGATATTTCCCCTGTTTTTTGGGGAGTAGCAATATAGAATGTGTTACTAGGCAACCACTTACCTCAGCAACACAATAATGACACCATCCAAAAGGTTTCCAATAGTTTTTGGTGGTAGGTCATCCTACAATTACCCTTTTTAAAGCCAAATTCTATTTTAGAGGCATGAACACTCTAGTTTGCTAGGTAAATATATGCTGTTGATAGGCAACAATGAACCATAGCAACATCTATCATCCTTGATCCAATGGGGTCATTTTAGATGCAGTTAGTATGGGTACAATACCTTTCTGATAGTTAATTGCCCTAGTTTCTAGGGAAATCCAATACGAAATGCTTGTTGCTAGGCAACCACCAGCCCTAGCAACATAAGGATAAGACCATGGAAAAGCTTGAAATAAGTTTAGGGGGCCTGTGTAAACTTCAAATTGGCCTATGGAAAGTCAAAATAGAAAAAAAATAAGGGAAATAGTGCATATTGCCCATCCTGGACGGCATCTTGAATTCCGGAACGAGCACAAGGAGGATTTCCTGGAACTTTTAGTATGTGTCTCAGTACCCTCCTTTACATGTCGTGGGGTCGAGATATTGGTAGATGAATATATCTGATCAATATTTTGACTGGTTTCTAGGTTAGAAGTATAATATAGAATGTATGTTGCTAGGCAACCACTTGCCTTAGTGACACAAAAATGTAACCATCAACGAAGCTTCCAATGGATTGTGGGGGTAGGTGATGTTCAGATGGCCCTTTGTAAAGCCAAAGTATTTTCCAAAGAGCCAAATACACTCTTTCCAGGTGGTTGCTAGGTAAATATCTGCTATTGCTAGGTAACCATGGACTATAGCAAATCAGTTATATCATTGTTGCTCCATTGGGGTCACTTTAGAAGCAGTAAGTATGGGTACAATATCTTTCTGACTGTTAATTGCCCTAGTTTCTATGGAAATCCGATATGAAATACCTGTTGCTAGGCAACCACCAGCCCTAGCAACAAAAGGATAAGACCATTGAAAACTTGAAATTGTCTTTTGGGGGGCTAGGTAAACTTCAAATTGGCCTATGGAAAGTCAAAATAGAAAAAAAATTAGGGAAATTGTGCATATTGCCCATCCTGGACGCCATCTTGAATTTCTGAGCGAGCACAAGGAGGATGTCCGAGGACTTTTAGTATGTGGTTCAGTACCCTTCTGGGCATCTTCTGTCCAAAAATTGGCCTGTTCCGATTTTGTTTAACCTTAAAGTCTAAAAATCTTGGACTATACCCCATCTGGCTACCTAGAAGAGAATCGGTAGCAGGTGGCTGGATTCACCCAATATCATTTACTTGAGATTATTATGTCAGAAACTATTTCTTATAATCTAAGATGATTAATGTCGTTGCTATTCAGCCATTCTTAGGAGAGCGGAGTTTTTTTTAGATAATTGTAATTATGGTGAAAGCCTGGTAATGAATATCCTCTAACATAGTTAAGCTATAGCTTCTCCCATATTCATGTGTAAAAAGGATGTCAGTTAGTCAGCAATTGCTCAGAACCAGATAAAAGTATATACTAGTAGACCCTATCAGTGGTTGAAAACTGCTTTCCATTAAATGTTGGTATACTACATGTATTATTATCTTGATTATTGTCCGATACTAATTCCTTATGTTACCGCTATGTTGGACTGAAAACTGAAGGATTCAAGTCCTTGTTATCATGCCACTAAATTAGGGAAGTTTTCTCAAAACGGCCCACGACATTGCCACTCTTTTTCCTACATCGTTGTATAGCCCTGGTAAAGATTTGTCACAAAACCGAAAGGTTTCCCTCTCAGAACGTGTCATTTGTGAACATTACCAAAATATGGATACTTCACAAAAAACTAATAACATATTGAATATTGATGGCATGACTGTAACTTTCGCGCAATGTTCACCAATGAAGACCTTAAGCTTGGAGGTGGCTCTCTAAGAAGAATAGATTTAAAAAAATACTATTCATCCCTAGGCCTTGAAAACGATGTAGTTTTATGTGCCTTCCGTGATGCATCTGTGATTCTGACCTGACTTTTTTCTTCACACTGGCATTCCTATCATGGGGATGACATACAGGCACAAAATGATACATTGACTTCATCCTTTGGGGAGAATGAATTGCCGAAAGGTCGAACCCTGTGTCATGCCTTTGTGAAGAACTGAAGGCATGTGAGGGTACTCAATCTCCATAAGGTTTTCTTTATTGGATACAATTGCAAACTTTTAAATTGAATTATTTGAAAGTTTGAAAATGATTATGAGGTTGTTCTTGTATGTCATTAGGAGTTATTGATGGTCGTATCTTGGTCTAAGAAGTAGAACTGCTGAAATAGGCATGGGCTTTGTGATACACAAATTCAATTAGGTGCATCGAAATTACAGTAAAATATTTAATAACTCCTGTTGTGCCTCCTGTCCTGAATGAAAGAGAATTCTTTGGAGAAATTGTACATTGCTAGGAAATAGAGTGCGTAGAATAATGGTAAGAAATTGTTGTACACCAGCGGGTCTCAATGAGCCCTAACTAACCCATTCCTAAGGTTAGTAATTGTGGACCAAGTCAGTAGTCATTGATACTCATATCACATAATATGAGTTTGAAGAAAATGTGTCTGACGTTGACTTTAGCATGGTGGCAATAGTGCGTAACCTGAGTGGACAATGATAAACAATATGTAATTACCCCACAAACTCTGCTTGGTGACCTCATTAAATTTCTCGTTACTTTACAAACATCTCCCTTTGCCTTACAAACAGCTCCCGTTATCTTATAGACAGAGCCCGTCAGAATCTGTTACCTTACGAATGATTGGCGCTAAAATCCACCAGACTTACAATAAATAATCTCTTATTCTGTTGGCTTTGCAACCTACACTTTAAACAAGGTTTAAGCCAGATTTTTTTTATTCTCTTCTCGCCTGACAGCAGAAAGGGTGCCTCCAGGTCTGGTGTAGGACATTGTTCTTTAGGCAAAGACAGTTACATTTACATTGATGTTATTTGCCGGACGGCCTGCTTGATGTATTCTTTTGTTTTGTGTTATTAGCTCATACAAAAGACTTGCAGCGATAGCAAATTGTTTGGCAAAACAAAACACAGATGCTGTGACATCTCATTCCGGTGCCCCGTAGCACTCTGAATGAGATGCCACCATATTGTGTGGGAAAACCCTATGTTATCACTCCTCTGCCATTTCAGAGACAGGATATTTTGTCAGAATCGATTGCTCTTACCACTACATGTGGTTTTTCATCCTCTATATGGATATGGCACTGTCTATCAAAAGAGTTAAAGTGAACTTTTCTGGAAGGCTATGTCTTCATTCATAAGCTCGAGATTCTAAGATGTATGATATACATCTGAACTAGGTTTCTCTTAGGCCAAAAAATGTCAGGTGTGTTTCAGGTAACACTGTGTCTAACAAATCAGGCCACACCCTAGCAAAAGGTGTTTTTTTCTTTAAATCATGTAAATTCGGGCTATTTCAGAGTCAATTTGAGGTGCAGAGGCTTCGGTCTGGAATGTGCCACCGAAGTCAATTTCTTGGTACCTTTCAGGCCCAATAGTAAGTAAAAGGAAAACCCGTTTTTGAGAATCTGACCAACTTACCCTTGATTTCTCAGCCCATAATAACCTGAAACACGAATTGTTCCTTTCGCCTCAGCTGCTGGGCATGTCCACATTACATATTGGGTAATGCATATTCTTTAATGCTCTCCTGGAAGTTGATGAGATTCCAAGAACAATCTACCTCAGTACTACAGTGTTCCGTTATTTTTCCAGACGGGTCCCTAGGATACTGTAGTATTAACACGAATCTGATGCCATCTCTTCACTCAATATAAAAAAGTATAGAGCTACAATTACAGTTGCTTTGTTCACCATCATGTTCATACTCTAAAAGGTCTGGAGGCTCATTCAGAACAACTGACGTGGTCGTAGGGAGCTGGTGACGTGACGAAACCTGTTTGGCGACCACTAGTAAAAAGAATTTAACGATAATTTCTGTTGAAATCTATAGTAAATACCACATTTTGCCGGGTACAGATACTCTCGTCAATTGCAAATATTGCAATATTGACGAAAATCGCAATATGACGGCTGACGAGTCTATTCTGAAAGAGCCTCCTGAACACTATGAGCCCATAGTCTAATAGACAGCAAGAGAAGGTAACTTAATTTTGTTGTGTTTTAATCATCCAAGGGATATTTTCAACATTTCCACTTTTGCTTTGAAAATATTTGTCGAACCCCTTTCTTTCACTGCAAACATCACATGTCTCATTACTGAAGCATCTTCACTAATTATTGTCGTTAATTCAGAGAAAATATATTTGCGTCGAGGACCAAGGGTTACAATCAATAAACGCTCTTTGGTTCTTTTTCAAATAACTGTGACTGTGGGGTGTTTCACAAGGGGCATATACAATTAATTGTAGAATAAGTGTTTCTATAGGAGGACTTAATTGTATATAACCAGTAAGACCGACATTTGGTTGTATCAATTGTATACTGCTTTTAAAAAGTGTTTCACAAAGATCTACAACCAAGATGTTAAGTCAGGGTCTTGGTCTACAATTGAGATACAACTAATGTATAAGTGTTTCACAATGCATATTAGCGTGGAGCTCATACCATGCCCGCTAATATTTTCCTTACATATTTTTTCACGTTTTTTTCATGCAATATATGTATCATACTACACACAAGAACCCCTGCAAATATCTGTTTATTCAGGATGAAAATAAACTGGTTATACACATTTAAACAACACTTATGTTGATCCAATGTGGTCATTATACAAGGGGAGTGTATTTAAGATTAATGCTTTATGGTTATTAAGGTTGACTTACTTTTACCAAATGTTAGTCTTATGTTGGTGTTTCACAAGCCGCATTATTATCTTCAATTGTATCTAAGTATATGTCCATACATACAATTGAAACTTGTGAAACACCAAGATAAAATTAACATTGGGTGATATTAAGTTGGTCTTAGAAAACATGTATAATTAATTGTATCTATTTTCTCCTTGTGAAACACCCCACTGGGCAGGCAAACAGGGATATCTGAGGGGGGGGGGGTGATTGGTAGTTGCAGTTTGTGTCAGGATCTTTGAAATAAAATTTCATGAACTGAAAAGTGTCTGGTATTTTTGAGGCAATCCCTGTTTGAACATGCGAATATCTGAAAGTGGTGAGAAGGTCTAAATACATCGCATCCTATAATAACAATTAACGTAATAAAATTCAGTGTACTGATAAATAGCCTTAAAAAAAGTGAAGCATTACTGTAGGGCTTTCCCGGGCCACGTGGTATCAAGTGTTCACAAGCACCTGGCCATGAGTTAGCTAACACATGGTATCTAAACCACTAGTTCACCCTAACTCCAAGGTCGTGTATCCCCAGTCTAGCTTAGGATCCTAGATCCGTGCACATGCCTAGGGCTAAAAAAAAAAGGTTTGTTTCAGGTCACCAGACCGTCCCCATCAAAACAGGGCCGACGTTTTTTTATGCAATTTTGAAGACATTTTCGTATTTTTACCCTTTTTTGGTAAATTTTAGGGTCTTTGGAGGGGCGGGCTAGTACTTTCATGTTAAAAAATAAATGTGAAAAAAGAATCCGGCCTACCCACCCTACATTTTCTCGCTATGTTACCTGAAACAAACCCTTTTCTTTTTGGCCCTATCGACAATCAAATATTCAAAAAGATAAATTAGATTTCTAGAGTGTAGCACTAAATTCAATTAACTCTATTGAGTTTACTTTGGTTAAAAGAATTAAAAATGTTTTCGCCCTGGGTTCATGTAGAGTTGTGGTCCTGTATGGTCTGTGGTGTCCCCTCGTACATGGATTGCACAATCCACAGTTCCCATCCTAATTGTTTGATACTATTCCTCTGTGGCCAATATGTCCGATTGAATTTGCGCCAAAAACTTATCCTAGATTTTTGTAAAAACATCGAGATTAAATTTGCTTAGGAATAAAACCATTTTCCGGCCACCCAAATGCATTTCAATGCGTTGTTTAGTGAACGAGGGGTTGCGTGAGCAATGGTTACTGTACACTCCACCCTCCAGGGTGTGTTAATCTTTCGGAGGAGATGACAATCAGCCTGGGACTCTCGTCTATGAACAAACTGATGAACTCTGATGTCGATACAATGAGATGAAAAACGTTTATTTCTTAGACACCAAACCTAAAACATCAGATATACCATCACATTAGTTATAAATATGTATACGGAAATAGAAACATAATTATATAAAAACACATTCGTACCATAATCATTGATGATTGATTATAATCATCAGGAATCTTTCAGAATATTCCAGCTCGTGAAAGATCCAGAGCCCAAAATTCTAGGTCTATAATGCTCAAATTCTGAATAATTCATTCTGTAATATTTGCTTTTCCGTACGTATCACATTGTATGGTATATATATATATACAAACCGTGGTAGATATCTAAGGCATTTTGACAGTATCAGACATCCCAGTAAACAAATAACGTTATACACCATTTTATAACGTTATATAACGTTATATGTCAACGTTTTTCTAAGGCTCTTTAATATGAAATAACGTTATGTAAAATTTAAAACGTTACTTTGACGTAAAATAACGTTTTTTTTGTTAGCTGGGATAGAGATCGGATTTTGACTAATATGCCAAAATATGATATCAGTTTGATATGACTTTCGTGAGTGCACCAATGTCCATTTCACCATGAATGCCAACCAGTCATCCATACCATGCATCCATGGGCACATCACACATCGGTCATAACATACAAAGACCCTTTTAGACCATTGTGGTTGATGCCCAACCACCAACCAAGGGAACTGTGCCATATCCCCAATTGAACAGCTTGTCAGTAGAGCCCCATATATGTAGGTGGGGGTTCCCACCGTGTCTGTGACGTGTCAGGCATGATGTATAGGGACCTTTAACCACAGATAGCCTCCTGAATCCTGGCAGCACTCTTAGTATGTATCGATGCAGAAGATCTCACCCTCCAGACCTAGTAGTGAAAAGAACAAAAAGCTGTATTAGCATATCTGCGCAATGTTGGGAAGGATGCCTGGAATACAGAGCAGTGACTTTCCTGATAACACTGAGCAAACATGAAACAAACCCACAGTCTTACTTTCAGATTTGCGTAAAATGATATTGTACTTGCTGATGTTTATTGATAGATAATCTTACCATTATGTAAACCTCAAAATTCTAAAGGTGCACCACCACATTATACCTTTGTTTCCACACATTCCAGCTGACCCTAACCTCAAGAGTGGGACAGGATCAGCCTACATGGACCCGGGTGGTATTTCAGAACACGTCACGAACTCGTGAAAATTAAATACCCACTATAAACCCTACTGAATAAAACCCCCACGAGTTTGTGAGACGTTCTGAAAGAGCATGCGTATTGGTCAAGATGATTCCCCGCTCAGTGGACAGAGCAATTTGTTTTTCTATTAATTTAGGGTATTACCCTCCTATAGTCCTGTATCTATATGAATAAAATAACACAAATGAACAGTCTCCACACATTTACTGCCTACATCATGAATATAATTTAATTTACCTAGTCGGAAAACTGAAAGTGCAAAGCTGTACATATACAGCATCATATTTATCGTGAATAATAGTTATAAATAAATACAGATAGGGACTATTATAGACTTTCCAATATTTCGCTCTCAGCTTTTATAGGTGATAAATGATAAAGCAGTACTTTCTACTCTCATCCGGAGTGCAGATATGGATAATTACCGAGGTACATCGAGGAATAGCATACAATAAAAAACATGTTTTAGTCTAACATTCTGTGAAAGGCAATGGTCATAATGCAGTG
Organism: Harmothoe impar; assembly: GCA_947462335.1. Classification (NCBI taxonomy): domain Eukaryota; kingdom Metazoa; phylum Annelida; class Polychaeta; order Phyllodocida; family Polynoidae; genus Harmothoe; species Harmothoe impar. The sequence continues at coordinate 40,317,131 of OX381714.1, forward strand.
AGTCAAACAGGTACCGTACTCAAATGTAGTAATTAGCTTTATACGGAAACATCAATTCTTAATATAGTGTTCCCTTATATGGTGTGGCTTGATTAAAATGTACCTAATATGGCCTGAGAGCCATTACACAGTCCGTTTCAAATGATACCTCGAGCCGCAAACTAGATGTGTTTCAATTTCAGGGCATATTAATTTAAGGTCGTATGGCTACTTATAATAACTCATGATCAACAGAGGGGATGAACACTTTCTCTCTTTCTGGTACCCTAGTACTGGCTCTTTAGTACTGGAGTTTCCTCAGATATATTTCCCCACATATTTTTCTTAAAATCATTATGGATTTAATAGTCAGCTCTCTCCAGAGGGAGGTTATCAGAATTAAGGGCAGAAGAATAGCAATAACTCATTGCCATGCAATGTATATTACATTATAACTACCTTAGAGCAAGGGTACCCAAATTTCGCTTCAGAAGATAAGGATTGGCAGAAATTTAAAAAGTTCTCACGATGTTGTTTAGCAGCGTTGTCACAGAGTTGGGCCAGTTTACCGTTGGCTCTGATCTTGCTGAAGCCAGCGTTCCAGAAGGAGGGAAAATCGGAGTCCTTTCTGGTCATAATGGCAGCTCCACCGATCATGCAGGTAAAGGACTTGCTGTTCACTAACTCCACCTCTTTGTTGTCGATGTACCTAGACATTGCACTATAAGTGGCGAAGCCAGCGTCCACCTGAAATACAGTGATTGCTTGATACATATGAAGGTAGAATAAGAAACTCCGATCCTACCTACAAATATAGAGCGTCCCTAGAGACTTTTTATCCAATGTTAAGGGGGAAAAGCTATAGCTTATATTAATTGTTATTTAGGTGGCATTTAGAGTAGATCGCTATTGTAACGCGCCCTATCTTCTCCATGGTGGGCTGTAGTGAGGCATAACATGATATGAAAATAAACCTATTTTACTGTTACAAAATATAGTGTTGATAAAGCCTACACAGAGAAAAGATGGGAATTACTTGGACTTTGGTCCCGACTTGATCACTGACGTAACTCTCCCCAGGACTCTAAAGTGACTCCCTAACATTAGCAGGACTCTATAATAACTCTTTCTCTGTGTGTACTATTTTGAAATCTCAATTCTTAGTCATGATAATGATACATTTTAAGGTGGCGCTATGTTAAACTCACCCGCCCGTCTCTCATCCACATTACCAGCTCCTCTGCAGTCCTGGCATACAGCACCTGGTTAACCGCCTTGATACGTCCTGTGACTTCAGTTTGACGTGCCAGGCATTTCTCATCACTAGCCCAGCCATCAATGAAACCTGAGATGTGACCATGATAAATTTCCGAAATATATTGTGTACCGGGCAAAAGAGTATTTGATTTTCAATAGTGTTGTGGAACCTTTACATGTAGCTAAATAAAGGATGATCCAAAGTGGTCATATGTAGTCAGCTAAATCTTTGGAAAGGCAGTTTTCTTTGAACCCTGTTTGACACCACAAGAATAGAGTTGCCGAAATGGCAAGTGCCTCAAATCCAATACGGCCACCTTTAGATTAAACCATATGATGCATTTGGCTTACGGATGGATCTAATTGAGATATCAACAACACATTCTAGAGGCATGTCATAAAGAGAACTCCTTTTTAAAGATTCATATTAAGGTACATTCAGTATAGTATGTAAACAAAAATACAAGTGAAATCTGAGCTAGTGCAATACAGATCCGCCGCTCAGTCTTCCTTTATTTCATTTCCCTATCTGACTATTATATTCAATTTATAGAGTCATGGCGTTAACAAAGTAACATTAACCGGACATAGTTTATATAACGAATGTGAATGGGCACGACTCATTAGTCATGGATGTTTGGGAGGGAAGGGCGGGGGTACTGCTGTACATGTTCATCATCACTTCAAAGGCATAATGGAGAACTAATTAATATCTAGCTCACCTATCTAATAATCTAGCTCACCTATCTTCTTGGTAGTGATATCCATTGGGTTGAGGAAACCTCCACTCTTTGTGAAGAAATACGACTTTTCTGGTTTAAGGTAGGCCTCAGAGAACGAGAAGACATGGAGACGTTCCACCGTCGGTGCCCAGCCCGCGCATGCGTCGTACCAGCGAGAGTGGAGGCCTATGGGTAATAGTAGTTCAATCTAGTGGGATTGTAAATATTACTGTGAAGGAACATGAAGTGTTTATTGATATGTAAAGGGTTTTCACGATGATGTTTGTATCAAAGAGTCGTTTGTCAGAGGGGCGTTGATTTTCCTGAAACCGTCATTGATACATTCAAACAATTCTCCCATGATAAATACTGACGATCCTTATTAATCATTGCTTTAATTTCTGGAAGATGTTGCCTGGCTGATTATGCAAAGGTATTATTCCAAGTCATTCACTGCGTGCAACAGACAAGGGAATACCGGTACTCATTCAAAACTGATTTGTGCAAGAAAAAAATGAAAACAGGCATTCTTAAGGCCACTCCAATTAACATACTTGTTTCTCATCACCGTGCGCGTCTCCAAAATTGTCCTTGACAGATTTTTTTTTTGAAAATTCTAATGGGAAAACATGATAAAAATGGATTCCCTATGGGCATATTTTATATCAAACTAAAGCTTACAAATGCTTGCCGCAAATTCAATGGCCTAGAGGAAACATGCAAATTCATTATGTTTGGAGATCACTAATATTTGAATGACTAAAACTCAATTGTATTCAATGATAGCCGAAATTCCCCTACCGTTTTGTACTCAGCAAAAAAAAAGAAGAAAAAAAGGGCCCTCGTCATATCTCTCATGGCTTAGTGATGAGAAACAATGATATTTTTTGGAGTGGCCTAACAGCCTTGACTGCTGTGCTTATTGATTGGAGGTGTTTCCTTATTCATTTAACCATTACAGTGAATCATGTAGCCAAGGGGGAGGGACAATTGAATTATATTGGTGCAAATGGGAAATGTAATACAATTCATTGTCATACACAAAGCAGACAAAGGTGTCGGTTTCAGTCATTTCTCTTGTTACAATGTACTATCATATAGCTACGCATGTGCTATCAGTCAGGGTATGACATTAAGAGAAATTAAACACCTTAATGGAATGAAACAACTAATACATGAGAATTAACCGATTGCAGCCGGGAGAGCATTTACACTGCAGAGACAAGGGGGGTTTAGCGGGTGAAGGCAAAAGATGTTGGTTTTCAGTAATATATTTATGTAACAGTCTGTAACGTAGTAACGATATAGGCCAGGCAGTTCAGATTCTTTCTTTTGGTGTTGCTTCCTTTCTACCTTGTCTACGCTACTTCAGTTTTAATTTTACATGCATATTTGATGTATAGAAATATTGATATTGTAGAAGGTCGTGTGACAGAAATATCATTGTTTTACAGTTTCTGCTTTTGAATCTTAATTATTGTACCATTGACCAACTCTGATAACGTATATGCAGCAAAAAAAAGACAAACTCGGTCTTGTTTTTTTCTGCACCAAGTCAGGTGACTAGAAATTATATTTCTTTTAAAAGTAAACATAATTCTTATCTCATCTTAAACACAAATTCTAGATCTCAACGTGTTTAGGTTAGTGACTATCAGGGGCCTTGATTGTATTGCATTGTATTTATTGGCTAAAAGATCTTCCATGATACAGTAATCTTTTAATCAATTAGCCAAAGGAAAAGAAGACAGTGTAGTATATCTAGAGTCCTTATACTAATAACACCAGAAAGGTTGAGTACCCAAGATAGGGATAAATGCACAGTCGTTGTTTATGGGGCTTTAATTGTATTCTGGAAAGTATTTGAGTGTATCGGTTTCTGGGTAGTTGGTGAGAGCAGATCCTAGGCGATGGCTCCTTTACACAATGGACTTTTATCATAGACGTCACTCTTGGACCGCATCACTTTCAATTTGACCTGGGCGTTCCACGCAGCACTCTGGCTGGTACCATCACGTTGTCAGCTTTTAGTCACTGATTGCTTGTGAGCAGCTCACATTGGATAACTCACCTTGCCCTCCATAGGCGTGCTCACCAGGGGTGGAATCCCAGCAGCGGTCATAGCGGTCCCATACGATACGACAGTCTATGTTAATACTGTCACAGACAGCGTTGATTAACTCAAGCCCGAAACCCTGCAGGTAGCCACGTGCGTCACTGCAAGACACATGCATATATCTGATGACATGTCACTGTCTAGAGGTTCATATAATATACCCCACCATGCACTGATAATATTTATGATTGAGGGTTTGTCCCTAGTGGCTATCCCAGGATAGTCACAGGGATATTCGTCAGAATTGCAAACATATATTCAAAAATGACTGAGAAAAAACTGAATATGAGTAACGCTTTACTAGAAAAAGATTTAACCCGATACTCATACTCATAGAAATGAAAAGACTGCGTTTTTAGCCACTAGTGACTAAGGTCAGAATATCCGTGTGCTATTAGCAGTAATTCTCCCTGATATCCGATGTAACTATCTGAACTCCCTTACAATCGTATTATAACGATGGAAATCGCAATCTGCAAGGCAAAGCTATTATTGTGAACCGTGACACCTGCTACCCATCGCGTGAATCAACAGAAGTGCTTTTATCAGAACATTTACTCAAGAAGGTAAAAACAATGGAGAGAGGCTGAAAATCTGGATGTTCAATTCGAGAGAATTGTTCACAGGAGAGAAAGGGTCTCAAACGGAAACTTGTCCCATTGCTGGTTGGATCTGTAAAAACAACAAGTGGACCTTTTTAATGGCTCTCTCTGAATGTCTTCTCGCCTTTTTCCTCGTCTCTTGCAAGAGCAAGATGAACCAAAGAAACCTAAAGATTTAGTCAGGCCAGACACTTTCTTACAATTGAACACTTTTTCGGTACTATATTTTGCTCATGATGCATCATCTCATCTGATCCTTCAATTACTGTGAACATTGTCAATTTACAACGGACACTATAATGGGGGGGGGGCAACTGTAGAAAAAAAGAAGTCCCCTAACAATTTCATGCTCGTTTCAGCTTTTCAGCTGAAATCCATGATTTCCATACATTTTAGAATAAAATAATGCAGCTCTAATTTTCTCTCAGAGTGAGTCTTTATCGGTCTAGATCTTTGCCATTAACCCATTGAGGCCGGCCAAAGAAAATTTATTTTAGCCAGGAGGCCGGATTTTTTTCCAAAAGATTTCCCTGAGGCCGGGGGTTTCCTAAATCCCATAGAGTTAAGTCAATTATAGTCGACATCCGGCCCCTCATGGTGTAGACTATAGTCGACATCCGGTCAGGGATGGATGTCGACTATAGTCTACATTCGCCCTCAATGGGTTAACGCCTTCATTCTATTAATCGGGGGCCAGGCTAACAATGTTACGGGGGTTGGTGTATTGGGGTATTCTGAGGGTGCTGATTCTGAATCTGCCATTTGTAAAGTGATATCTGTGTCGCAACAAGGTCAAATACAAGGTCAAGGGACAATGAAACATATCAATTGATAAATGTATTACAGTTTAATCAGGGTGATAGCAGTTAAATCAAATAGTTCATTCTACTTTATTTGCAATCACTTGTATTGGTAGTATAATTATCAACAAAATGACTAAGGCAGACGTGAGTTAGATACATAAGAAAAAAGCTTCACCCTTAATATTTTTATTTGTTTCAAAATGTGTGCACTCATTTCAGCCTCATTTTTACATAGAATTGTGACCTTTGACCTTGAATTTGACATTGATGCGACACAGATATCCCTTCACACATGGCAGATTCGGAATCAGCGCCCTCAAAATACCCTTGTAAAACACTCAGACAGAGTATTGGTCTCCACACCAACCTAAAGTTAAATATCAACATTTGGTTTCCTGGCCCCCCCCCCCCCCCAATTATATTGGATATTCTAAAACCAGTTACTTCGTCAGCCTCATTTCGCGATTCTGGGCCTGTATCGCCTTTCACTATCACCTTCCACTATAAGATTGTGCATCAAAACGTGGTACTGCTTGAGAATGAAAATGCGGCTGAGAGAATCCCTTTTCACCCAGACTCCTGGCAACAAAGGACAATGCTCTGTCCAAGCAATGGGACGTTATAGCGTGGTTCTCCAACATCATTCTAGAGGGAGCCACTATCTGAGACAAGGTGTGTTGCCCTCTTGCACAGTGCAGACTCTCAGTTTTTGGATTTCAACCTGAAAGGCTTCGCATAACGTGTCACAGACAAAACGTCAAAATGTAATGATCCCGAAAGAAGCTGGCAGGAATGGAATCGTGAATGTGATAAGACCTTCCAACAGCTACAACGTATATTGTACAGCACTCTTAAAGTCCTATATGTCAAATGTAAAAGTTCCATATATTGGACATACTCGATTTAAGCAGGTGAATAGCGCCAGGAGTTCAGAACATGCCAGACAGCCTGTGACCCTTGAATCGGTGTTGTCAATTATCATGAGTACTCAGTCACCGAGTGGACGGCAAGTATCTGGCTGCTTTTACTGTATTTTAAACTAATTTATTAATCTGCTATTATGTCTTTCAAATGATTCCAGATATATCATTTATTGAGCATCATTAAAAAGCGAAACTCATTCCCATAAGTTATCTGCTTACAGGACATCACTTACAAGTATTCATGGGCGCCATTGTCATGGCCAATGGCCACTGTGAAGATACGACCACCGCCCATGGAGGAGCCAGCCCCAATGTTAGTGATGACAGGCTGGATCCCTGCCCCACTGGGTGACATGGCAGCATTTCTGGTGTAGTCACTGCTGAAGACGTTCACATTGGGGGAGGCCCCAGCACCAGTCTTACCCAGGCCGATGACACTGGTGATAATGGCGATAAGAGAGAGAAGACCCACCATGGCGATCGATGCAATCAGCAGGCGAGTATCTATGGGGGTAGAAGAAACGCAGTCATTACATGAGTGGCATACAAATAACATACAATGTTTTCTCGCTATCAGATTCACTCATGCATATTGACATTTCCCTCCAAGGCTGATTTCTTGGAATTTTAACTTTCAATTAAAGGGCAATGCACACATACTTATGATGTGCTTAATTTTAATCATAGTACAAACAATAATTTAGTTGGTTTCCACCGTTTCATTAGCATTTATGATCATATAAATTTGAATGTCAAACCTACGCGTCACAGAATCAGTGAGCCAATGCTGCAGATAACCCCCTCGGCAAGGATCATTTGAATAAAATCGATGAGGCATCTGTGTGGTATAGATCAAAGTATACCTATACCCCAGGTTACCCCAGGAGATAACCTTGTAGGTGAAGCCTCAGAGCTGGTATACTACCTGGAACATCCCTTTAATCTCAGATAAGTACATACCCCTTTCCATCTTCTATATTATGGCTCTTATTCTAACAAGGAGTGAGTCTTTATAATTATACACATCTCAAGTCTCTGATATTTAATATTCTCCAGGGAGGCAAGTGTTTATTTAGAACAGATTATACAAACTAAAGGTGGCAGACTGAGTAGTATCTAGCCAGCTGCACAGGGCTGAACAGTATAGTGTCAGGTGTGTGAATACAGATGGCAATACTGTAGACTAATTAACTGCTAAATTCTTTGCTGGAATTATTATTTTCTATCTGTTATAATTCTTTCATCTGCATACTAAAATATCTCAAAAGATAAGTTTAGATCCGACCAGTACCCTCCAACGGTGAGACTGTCTATGAGTTTGTGGAAAGTGAAAAAATGTTATCTGAGCTTGCATGTTAGACAGAGCTCTTAAACATAGCCGGGGCTCCTGCATAGATTGAGTACACACCGGAGTTATATCATCCTATACCCACAGCTAGAGTGAACCCCGAAAGCAAAGAAATCTCTATTTGCACTATACCAAGCACGGGCAGGCCACACATATATACAACATGCTAACAGTGATGTTGGCTCTTTTGTGAGCATTGACCAGCAGCGTCAACGTTGAAGTCCATAAACGTTGGGTTAAAATATATTGTACTCTTTGAATAGGTTTTCCAAGGGGCTTTAGCTCGAAGGTATATATGATATCACAGCCTATGGCCATTTCCCCTCCTCTTTATTGCTAAGTCATGGATATTCCTAGAATGAATCTCTGGTATATGCTGCAACGTATAAGTTAATCAGGCAGCATCTGGAACAGGCTTGGAAGAGAGTGGAGAGAACGACACGCTGCGGGTTGACAATTTGCCACAATCATATTGCATATTGTTTCGTCTATCTTCTAGACAGTACTACAGTTGACGACGTCCTGTCTTTTTGCTGATAACGTACTCCTAACTATGTTCACAATGAATGAAGGATATGTCTATATGAACATAGAAAGGGATTTGGAAATACCAAGGATGGTTATCCGTACACTGTAATTCAAATGTCTTTTACAAATTCGAATCATGGATGACCACGCGCCATTGAGGAAGTTTTCAACCACCAATAAAATATCCCCGATTCGCTATTTCTGACATGTTAGATCACAATTAAGTAGTCCAAGTACTCTACTCACCACTCAGCATACTGTCAGCCCCCAGCTGCCTGCTCCTTCTGCTGCTACAGGTGGAAAGTAGCCGAGCAGAACCGAACTAGGGTTCAAAGGTGGGGACGGAAACGGCCGAAGGAGACCATAATATTATGTTTGGATCTAACTCCTGCTGCAGGTGACAAACATGGGGGTGCAGAGGGGTCCCCCCTTCAGATCGGAAAATCGCATAAATTAAGGGTCCAAGGTCGCAAAGTCGCTTTTTTAGATCACTTTTACTATAACCAAATTCGTCCAAAAATCGTCAGGTCGCTTTAATTAAGGTACCAGGTCGCCAGGTCGCCTGGAAAATAGCCCAGGTCGCCAGGTCGCTTTTGACGCCTCTGGAGCCACAAACATGCATGAACACGTGGTTCCAAATGTCACGTGGCTTCATAGCGAGGTTAACCCTTTCCCTGCCGATACTACACACGTATATGCAGTACTGTCTTTTCAGTACCCAAAAAACAAATACTACATATATATACTGAATCTGGGACCTGATGGCGAGCCCCCCTACTGTGAGGTCATTATGCATGGTCCACATTGATGATATCAATTAAAATATAAACAACACCTATTAAACTTAAGGCATTAAGTCTTAACTTAAGCCATTTCCAGGCAACACCAATAAACTCTGTATCCTCCTGGTTACTTCATTTACCACCACCTTTACGGCTCACAGTGGAATCCCTTGAAGATAACACAAGGCCCACCCCACATTTTATTGCCCTGTTAATTTCCCAAAGACATGGGCTATCCTGTCCAGCTGTGAGCTCATTAGGGAAGCCCTGTGTTGGGCTCGCCAGCAGGTCCAAGATTCAGTATGATATTATATATATATATGCAGTACCAGGGTAGCTCAAGTATGGCATAATTAGGAGTAATACTTCAAACTAGTTTAAGAGTACGAAAGTCATATGTATTTTAGGGAATATTTTACCTCTCGGGGTTGGGTACCCGGAATCATTAAAAAAAAATATAAAAAAATTTAAGAAAGTCATTTGTATGCTGGAACTAATAATACAGTGGCGGTATTAGAAGGACATATTTATCTGCAATGGTCCCAATGGTTGACATGTTTTTTTTTTCTTTTAGCAGAGGGGCGGCTATAAGAAAATTAACCATTATAGGGGCTACACAAAGTCCATCGCTCAAGTAGTCAATGGTACACGACTATATAGGTCAGGCTGTTCCTTTTGGATGATAAGTCAACTATATTCATTCCTTAATTTATTATAGAAATACTATATATGGCAAACCGCTCTGCTATTTTAATGTTACCCTCATTTATGCATGGATCTGGTAAGGTGTCCATACAGCACTCATTGTAAATGTCATGTCATAGGACAGAACACTGTCATTTTCAATGTAAATATTTGTATTGCGTAGAAAGCTGTAGTATGGCACGGTTAATTACTTCCATATTATTTTGTTTGATCATAACTTGTGGATGGCACGTAAGAAGTGTCTCAAGATTTCTATATGACTCACAAGCTACTCAGTACTTGATATCCTTAGACCCCCACCGTCCCTATTTATAGGGCTGAGTACCTGTCCCGACGCCACTCCGACTGTTGCTGGAGGGGTACCGAGATTTGCGCCTTTAGCATAGTCGTAGTGACACAACGGTGGCATCTGGTGGGAGAGGTATGGACTGAAAAGCCTCCATGTCAGCTTACAGTCTAGTGTAAATTCCAATCAACAGGTGGCGCCAAAATCACCTAGATACTCATATGGGCACTCAGATCTGTAAGGACCTACACTGCAAGTTTCAGGGACATTCCCGGTACACAAAAAAACGTTATACAACATTTTGTAACGTTATTTAACGTTATATAACGTTTCTCTAAGGCTCCTCACTATGGCATAACGTTATATACAGTTTTAGAACGTTATTTTGACGTAAAATAACGTTTTTTTGTTAGTTGGGTTTTAGTAATGTCAAGGTGAAGGGTGGAGGTTGGCGAGAGCTGGGGATTTCTGAACGTTGGGCGTGGTTAGGGTGGGCTGGAGTGAAATGTCTCATATATACATATATCATCATAATATAATCAGCTGGTATACTAGCAGTTACTGGAGGACTCTATACTGTGAATTGGCAACTATTGTAGTTTGATAATGGTAGGTGAGCTCATTTCTATAATGTGCCTCTACATGGGTCCCCGCACTTTTGACCATGTCGCCGTGTCGATTTTTAGAAAAAGGACCCTGTCGTCGGGTCGAATTTTATACATATAACATATACTAGAGCATTATAAAAATGGCTGTGTCCGTCGATTTTTAAAGAGGCCGTGTCGCCCGTGTCGATTTTTAAAGGGGCCGTGTCGCCGTGTCGCCCGTGTCGAATTTTACCCATGTAGAGGCACTATAATACGTGCGTATATCAAATGATATATCTGATAAATATAAATGTTACCAACCCGATTCAAAGCAGTATTCAACTCATTATGCAATGCAATGTGAATTTAAAATCTATTCATGGTAGCCTTACGGGTAAAGGGGTAAGGGGGTGGTTTATGCATGCATCTTGTCCATAGGAAACGCAAGTTAACCCGTTGCATGGCTAAAGCGGACATCCATGGATCCTCCTAGCTTGAATAGGAAGTTGTCAGGAAATGTCGTGGAGATAATTTTGTTCTGACGAAATCAGTATTGTGCAAACTTTCATGATTACTGGCTTTACTGATTACAAAGAGTTGAGTTAAGTACACGAACGTCGCTTGTGTATCATTATCAGTAACCCCAACAATACTAATAAATCGCCCTTTTGTCTGTTGGGTTCCACAGAAGAATGTTGGTCACTGAAATGGGTTAAACTATGAATGTCGTAAACATTCATATGCTCAAAGGTAAGATGTACGCCTCGATACACCTATACAAGACACATACTATGTCTAACTTAACTTTGATGAGACTGTTGTGTCGATCTGTCAACCGTATTGTGGATGGACAGTATAACGCACCGCCGGGTCGAGCTACCTTAACATGGTGTCCTCCCCATGTATTGTTATGACTGGCTCCGTGCCACCCTCACCTAGGGCTAGCACATAGGGATATTGTACTCGGATACATCGACTTTAATTTGATATTGTATACATTGTACCCACATTAGATTCCCAACGGTGCTAACGCTTATTAGGCGTAGCATCTAAATATACATCCTTCTTTATCACTAGCAACTGTGCAATATTATATAGTGTCAATAATATTATAGTGTTTATATTAGTGTATACCTCATCCATTTCAGAGCCATTGTATGCAATACTGACACTATCAAATATCAAGGCACTTTCATAATACAATATTATTAATCTTGTTTATTAATTGCAAAGGTTATTTTCTACGGATCAAATATTAACGAACACAATGTTCTGGTGACAATAACAAAATAATTCAGTCAATACCAAAATAATAATAATTATTCATACCAAGTCAATCTTTACACAAATCGCGCACTGGATGTTATACACATGTTATAATCAACTGGCTCCTTTCAGTTAATCTATAAATCTTCGTTATCAGATATTACATGTACTGACCAAATGTAGTCAATTGCAACAATTTAAATATAAGGAAACACAATTGTTGTAGCTTCAAGGTTTACAATCAAATAGATTCCACAAGTAATAATGAAATAAATGCATTAAAAACAGGCAATGAAATACAAATAAAGAACACACGTGTGTACAAAAAAACAAAAAATACATAATGATCAATCGTTTTATATGTTTACATATAAAACGATTGATCATGATGCTATTGCTAGCTTTGCCTGATCACCTTATCCACACAAAGCCTATTTATTCTGCATTGAAACGTTATATGATAACATAATCAGAGAGTTTGTGCACGTTTAGATAGTCATTGTAACTGCATTAACTTGTTATTATGTGACATTCTAACTCAAATTAATCTCAACACTCCATGTAAACTCCTCGAGATAAAGACCCAGAAAGACATATGCTCTGGCCCCGGACAGGGCTACTTGATTGCTTCACCAGTTTGCGATTTAGTGAACTAGAAAAAAGGGATAGTGGATTTGTATAGCCCTTTCGTAAACATACGTGGGCCATTAAATATGTAAATAATTCTTCCAGGTTTCAAAGTCTTTAGTTACATTTTGTGCATTTGCAATAGGCTGGGAAGTCAACCATCACAAACTTTATAATGAAACCAAAGTTGGCATTGTTGGCATTAGTATTAATGACCAGAACAGATTGCCTGTTATACTCCTGTTTACAGCAGGTACACCCGGATTCGCACGCACATGGGTTACTGAAAAATATTTAAAGAACATAGAGGTGCATGAAGTAGGGATTTGTGTACACTGCTAATTCTGCACTATTACTGCACCACACCAGTTAGATGTTTTTATGAACATGAATTATATATACAATTTACATTGTACTCAAATTTGACTGTTTTTGTAAAAAATGTAATTATTGTATTTCGAAAATAAGTTATTATGAATTCAACTAGACTTGTATGTAAAGCATTGGTTTTGGAGTGGACAGCTGGCCTATATTTACAGATCATCACCAAAACCTTTTCTTGAAGAGAAAATGAAAGAATCTCACCTTCCACACACACCTTCTTCTACCCACTGGTACATGCGGGATGAAGGGATGTGCACAACAGGCCACGAGTTGCCAGAAATGTCACTGACGTAGTTGTAACTGGTCCAATATCGGCACCTGTAATAGCCAAACTCCAGAATATGATTAAGGTAGAAGAACTCTGTGTTTATGCAAACTGAAGATCTTTTGCTGATATTCAAGGGTTTTCTGCTGTATTGTAATGCATTATTGACCAAGCCTTCTTTCCCAAGTGTTGTGATTTGGTTAGTGTTCAGTATCAAACAAATCAACCAAGGACATGTTCCGACGTGGACTGTCCAATGGATACCGGAGACCAAAAAACTTGAGGGATTCCCTAGTCCGTGCCAAAACGGTCTATAATCCCTTTGAAAAGGAGAGCAACCCTACACATAGGGAAGTCTGCAAGACTAAAAACTGCGTCCACTGCAAACTCCTGGACAAATCGGGCCGTATTGAAAAATACGGAACCAAACTGAGTTTTAAAACAAAAACTCATATCACCTGCAAGAGCTCAAATCTGATTTACTGCCTGGAATGCAAAAAATGCAAAATCAGGTATGTGGGCCCGACACAGAAACCGGTCATGACCAGACTATATCGGCACAAATGTGACAAAACGTGGGAAAAGGTGACATTAGGGGAAAACACCTATATTTAAGTTCATGTCTTCAGCTACAATTTGATACTTCAAGCATCAAAATATTTGAAATATTTGCTGAGAAATGAAATCTCAAACATGGGATGGTAGGGACATATAGGAATTCAGAATAGACTGCAATGCGATCACATATCAATCTATTTTCAAACTATCCATATAAATCATAATTATTAGAAATTAAACCAATAAATGCATATTATTGTACATAGATTAAGATCTGGTAGGAATATTGGCATTCTGTTTTCAGTTCTGAAATCCTCATGGATGGGGCAATTGGATAGGGATGATTTTTATTCCAAAAGAATGAATTGATGGTTGCCATGGCAACCAAATGACAACAAATGGGCTAAAAATGGCTAAAAACGTTCTTTTTACATTCCAAACAAGACCAATTTAGAATGAAAATAGAATTTTGATGATAGCTTCAAAAGATTCCTTGGGAAAAGTTAGTCTAAGGTCATTTTCTCTTAAGTATTCACATTTTTAGCCATATCTCCTGAAATATCATGTTTAAAGCATTTATGGCTATTCCCCCTAATGTTACGAATTGCCAGGTTTCGTCACAAATATGACACCCTGAAGGAGAATATGCACACTGATGTGCAATACCACTTCAGTTTACCAGAGCACCAGATCGAACGAGACATGAAGTGCTATATTCTGGACTATGTCTATGAACATCCAGAAAGCAAAAAAGCTAAACAGCTGAGGCTGAAGATTGAATTCAACTGGATTCATCGACTTGGAACCACTGCCCCACGTGGCTTGAACACTATGGATAGTGTGTATGGATGAGTGTGATAAAATGCCTTGTTAGAAATTTTTTAACCGGCATTTTTCCAAATTGGAATTACTACTGGTTAAGGAATAATCATAGTAGTGTAATCACCCAGCACTCATTCATGGCCAAGCACAGAGTCTCAAAGCTAAACGCCTCTGTAACGGGGTCACCCTCGTGGGTAACCCTCCCCACCCACACTGTTGAAAAATTATATTTTTTCATTCAGTGCCGGAGACCGGTGTCCAGTCTACCTACAGGTGACTGCACACCATAGGGCCTCCAACACCATCACCCCTCCACAGGGTGAGACCACCTAAAATATCCATGCTATAAGCTCCTGATGAGACTACAGTCGAAACCGGTGTCCTATAGGGTACAATACAGACACATACTGTGTCTATTAGTGTTGAGCAGTAAATCATTTTAAAAATAATTTACTGTTCTTGTGTGAATCAGGGACCTGAGTCAAGTCTACCAACAGGTAGAACTCCACTCCCCTCCCCCAGCCTGGTGACCAGTCACCAGGTGGGAGGGTGCTCCCTCACTCATACACACACACACACACTGTACCCTGACTAAAGAACCCCCCACTGCCATACAGCAGTGGGTCTGGCACACACAACCCCCAGGTGGGAGGGTGTTTAGCTGGGCAGGTCTGCCTATATAAAGCAGCCCAGGCCTCTCTGTGCTTTACACTTGGTCGAGCAGTGGAACCTTGAAGCCTTGTTATCCTGTCTTACGGCAGGAACACACAGTATCAAACTAATTGGATATCTGCAATGCTCTCAAATCTCTGCGGTTGACAATATTGCAGAGGCATGGTTTATAAAAGGGGACACTCTACATATCTTGTGCATATTTTAGAGGGAATAATCAACCCAAATCATAATGTTAATCTCCCCCACATACAACGTTCGAGACTAATATAAGGCAGAGATTCAGCTCAGTATAAAGGCAATAGTGTAGTTTGGATATGCAAGGGTGTGCTGAGAACCCTTGTCATTTGGACTATCAATTGGCTATTACAGTTTATAAAAAATCCTGCCGGACACCGGCTATAGCCGGCTAAAAGCCTGCTGGTCCGGCAGAAATTCTATGTCCGACGCAATGGCTGGCTCTAATCCTAGGCTACATGCCAATTTTTACAGTGTGTAAATCGGACCATTATTAAGGTTTTTAGAGAGTAAAGTAGAAAGCTTGAATTTCATGTACAAAAAAACACAAAATTTTACAAATTATGATTATTAAATTGATTTAGATAATTATACCGGTAACCTCTATTTTAGATCATTTCCTATCTAAGATCTTGCTTTATACTACATTTCTTGATACAAACATTTCCCTGGAGTATCCAGGCCTGCAAACACTTAGCCGGGCCTGCAGAATTAAAAAAATCTTGGGGACCGAATCTCCTGCAAAGGGAACATTTTTCGTATAGACTGCTATTATGGAAGTCAAAGACATTTTGGCGATATGCAAGGGTTGCTTTATTTGACCAAACTCGACAGTGCGATTTATGTGGACAAAACTCTGCGTTTATTATAACCATATTCCCAGTGGCGGAAACATGCCAGGTGAGGGTGGTTTTAGCGACAATGACGCATTTCTCCCCGGTAACACATGTACCATAGTACTTCCCTTGATAAATATAATGATTGTACTTCACCTTATGACCACCGTCCACTGGGCACTAATAGGCCTAAGCTATGTGGGAAATGTATGGGCTCGATCGAAGTTCCCCAGTGGACGGTGGCCATTACAAAGTAAGCCCCGTAAAATGATTAACTTTATATTGACTTACGTTTCGCAGCCACAGCCATTATCTGACCACTGAAGACTTTTACACCCACTACTATGGTGCCCTGATGAGAGAAAACATACAGTTTGATATATGGACCACAAGTTTTCAACTTTGGTTATAATATTACTTTAATAGAACAGTCACAAATAAAATAAATTATCCAATGACAAAAAAACACTTCAAGATTCTTGATCAAAAGTTTAAACCTCTAAGCTGGAGGGCACTTGATCTTGGAGACGGTGAATTTGGATGCCAAAGCTATTATAGTACTCCCGCCGTGAAGAGTACACACATTAATTTTCATTCTCTATCAAACTTGATAAGTCATTAGATACCATAAATAGTAGATTTTATGATATCGCATAGCTAGAGGTGTATATTAGGATTATGGTGCATATGATGACAACCAATGAGCTGGATAGGTAAATTATATATTTTTCGTTGGGCCTACACTATGACGAATGAATGAGATAGTATTGTGTAGTATGTGGAAACTTACCCTGTCTGCTACTATTGGAAGTTGAAGGCGTAGTGACCACCTCCAGGGGCCGAGGCTGAGACCCTTTTCGTGGAGAGTCATCCCTGATGGGGATTGTATATCCTGTTTTCAAGTTCAGCTGTGCCCCCTTCTTAAACAGGCCGGGATAAAGCTCCATGATGTTACTCTTCTTTTCTATCTCAAATCTATCATTTGCATATTTGGTGATACATATTTGGACATCCTGGGCATCTTCGGCGTTGGCAAGAAGCAGAGGCATCACCCACAGAAGGATGAGTGGTGTTGAATGCCTGATCCACATCGTCCTGGCCATTGCGCGCTGGATTGATTTGTCTTGTTCTAAAATAGAGGAGAAAATATTTTTGGCCGGTACAACTTGCAACAGAGCTACCCTATAGAGGAACAAGTTACTAGACTGCCTACCGTCCCCGTCTATGGCAAAGGGGGGAGGGGAGGAAGGTGTATGTAGATCCTCTATAAAAACAGACTTGGAGCAAGTCTAATGAACAAAGTATATTCATGGATTAAAACGCTTCTTGTGGAAGGATATCCAGTTAACAATAACACTTTTTGTAATGTGAAGAAAATATTTAACATTTTGTTTGTAAGGTTTGCACACGTTTAATAGAATACCATTAAAAAGGGGAAAACCATTGACACAGAACAAAAGTGAAACGCATATTACTGTGAAAACTACCGGTATACTCTTTTTTTAAATTCTTTCATGAAATGAAATTTTGAAAGAATTCAAATTCAAATATGAAGGTTTTCCCTCTTATGACCACCGTCCACAGAGCATAAATAGGCCGTATATATAGATAAAATTGCCATACATTTCCTATGTGAATTGCATATAGAATGGCCATAATTATACGGCTGATTCGATTGGAGTAGGACAGGTGGCAGCACCTGCCTACACTGGAAATCCATGGGTTGAAAGGGTTAATCAGTACAGACTAACCCAGGTTGGTCATATGAGTGTTAGTCACAATGGCATAGTTATATTCAAAAATGACCAAGGGTTCAGTCAGTAGTGGCTAACCTAGGTCCATCATTGGTGTGTTGTATTTGTATACCACTAGTTGGGGCCACCTGTGATGACCACTCAGTGGCTCCCCCTGGAACTAAAAAGACTAAGGTGGGTTGGTCAGTGACCAACCTGACAATAATAACTAATCCAGGTTGGTCGTATAGGGAGCCACAAAATGACTAACTAGGTTAGGCACTAGTGACTGAGAGGTACGGCGTATAGGGAGCCTAGGAATATCAGTGTACTCCATCCCAACGCTGCTGGACTTCCAGTCTCGAAACCAGTCAACTCTAAATGGCGGCATGTAGCTAATTCTGGTTGGAAATGTTTTGTAGGAATGATGTATCTTTTAGGTCAAGCGTGATTTTCAGAAGTTGTAGATGTTCTAGTAGCTGTGATTGCGTTTTCCGCTATATTAAAGTATATAGTAAAAGGATTTCCTTCACTGAGACCTAAAGGAAAAGGGCTATCACTTTGGAAAAGTTGAAAACCCCTCAGATTGATTTTTTTTGCACAGGTTATGTACAGAATAATTACTTTTGCCAAATCTCATGGAATATTTATGACTGGGTCCTTGGAATGTGAAAAAAAGAGGAAAATTCACAATCATTATTATTGTCGGAGGGTCCCCAGGGCCGAGCTGCAAGTTGGGTTCAGTTTATAGCCACTGGGGGTAATTCGGAGTAATTTGATATGTCTTATTTATTTTTACATTAATCACAATAACACAGGTATATCAACAGGCCCGGACAATTCCGGACATTTGCCATAACAAGGTATATCAGCCTACAGGGGAGGTTCTCCCAGCATGGGGAGATCCTCCCTTACTTAAGCCTGCCCCTTATCTCTACAGAGATAAGGGTCGCCGTGAGAGATAAGGGCCGCCACTGGTCCGCCCCTCCAAGGGGGAATCTCCCAGTGCAGTATCTTATCCAGGTGTGGTGGTAAGGGGGGGGGAGGTGGGAGGTGGGAGGGGAGTCCACATATAAATGTACCTAATTTAGGCTATATTTTGACATTTAAATCATTATAATATCTCGAGAAATAGAAGAACATTATACAAGCCCATTCACATACAACTAGCTATCTATATTGTGTACCTATAGATAGGTCAATCATTTTCAGCAAATTATGGTAAGATATCAGCAAATTTGATTTTATGATTGAACTGAAAATCAATGTATATCAACCGAAAATCAAGGGAAGAAACCCCCTCGCCCTATTTTCTCCCTTCAAGGTATGAAAGACAGGATTTCCCCAACCTGATCAAAATTGTGTAGAATCTAAACCAGTCAAGGGCATACATAGCGTTGCTGACTTTTGAAGGCTCTACGCTGCAAATGGCATATCTGCTACTACAAGGACAATCTCCACCGTAATTTTTTAAAGTGTATTTTCTAAAAAATCTTAAAGAAATGTAGAAAAACATGAGTCAATGACCTTTCAATATACTCTAAAGACTCAGTCCCGGCATGACATGCGAATATAATGTCTATTTTTATGGCAATTTTCAGGTATTTTTCCATATTTCCCAATAATTTTTCGACCTTATGAACAGAAATCTATAGTATTGGCACTTGTATCACATAGGTATATTCTATGCAAAGATCCATGTTGGATTTGATGGTACTAGAGGTATCCCTTGCTGTGAAAATGGCTAAAACATAGAGGAGGGGGTGCTCTCTGCCTGAAGCGGGAAATCAGGGTGATTTTGGGCCTGACTTTGTCCAGGAAACATCAGCTTATCTCGGTATAGAGGAACCCAAGGGATATAAAACGTCAGTGCCTATCTATAAACATGTGTGACCAGGTGAGGGAAAAGAGCCCTCCAGGGGGGAAATTAGTAATTAAAGTTGGTGTCATAATCGTTAAAATGAGATATCATGAGCTAAAAAGTCCCTGGTACTTTTTTTGGAATCCCTTTTCAAACGTTAGTTCATATCTCTAACTAAAATGGTAAATAAGTTCTAAATGCATTGTGTTCTATAGTAATTAATAATTATTATGGAAAATCAGTTTTATCTAGAAATAACCAAATAAATTGGATGTATTAGTCTAAATTTGGTTCTAGAATGAATTTTTGCGTTCTGTTTTCAGTTTTGGGTAACTTATGGGATTTTTTAAGAAATTAGGATGTATACAGACTGATACCCTGCCTCGGGAGAATATGAAAAACGGGTGATGTCACCGTACATCTCATAGGATTCTTAAGCTAAGCTGGGCAACCCAGATGTCAAGCGAAGTGATTTGGGTACCTTAGACATATGCAAATCCAAGAAAGATTGTCTGGTTTACTACACTTCATTGGTACCAAAAAACGTCCTCAGCTCAAGGTCTATCTTCTCAGTCTCCTCTGGATAGATTAATTATTTCCGACTCTGTATGGCCACCTGAATTAAAGTAAACTTAGCTGCAATGTGCCCCATCTTTTGATCATAACAACATCACCAACCTAGACTCAAACTAACCACAGCACATCCTCCCACTGTTAGAAAGATGGTTAGAAGATACACACTTGTAAACATAAAATGATATCCTTACCTGACCGATGTAGTATTGTCTCAGGAATGTCCGTGCACTCTTGCAAGTATAGCCCAAGAGTTGTCTCTGGTAACTGTTCCGTGTCTTACGAGCCTACTAGACATTGTTTACTACAGTATACTATATACCCAGTACATACCTATTATGATATGTTACTGGGCGTTACCGTGACGGAGTTGGGAAATTCCACCAACTGCCCCTGTCAGGCTCACGTAACAAAGACATCCGTACTAGGCAGTAACCAACAATGAACACTACATCTTTATAACTGGAGTAACATCCATTTTTCTATAATTTTTTTCATTTTATTACATGTTCAGCTTTAAAATGTGAAGATATATATTAATTGGGTAATGTGGGGTATTAATCTGTTGTGTCCACATATCACAAATAGTCTGACAAATCCCCATGTCATGACAGTGAGTGAGCGATTGATTAATATCTAGGCAAGGACCTTGTAGAATGCAGAGACATTCATTACGAGCATGATTATTTTTTCATTTTGGTTTATAAGGTGCTCGTTTGCATCGGTACCCTTTACAATATAATGCAAAACCGTTACCACCTTGCTACCATTGTGTCGGCGACACAAATCAGTGATCTGGTTATATCACACTTTCATTCTCATAATGTTTTTTGTCAAACATGAAGTATAACGGGAACGTGGCGTACACTGAAAAGTAAGAAGTAAATTTCTTTCCGGGTATATCAACTCTATAGAGTCGGAATCATGCATGAATGCAATAATGGCGAGTTACTCACCAGGACTGCATTTATGCATCATGATGACAAAGGGCATAGCACATTTACAGCAGATTCACCTGGAGTCGGGCACATGTTCCCTGAATTCGACAGTTAATTTTGTGGATAATCAAGCCCTTTAAACCCTTTATTTGTGAATAATGGTAAAGTTTAAGTGTTATTCTTTCCAAAAGTCAAACACTTGAAATCGTAGTGCACATGATCAACCTTAAATTCATTCCACTGTCCGTCTTTGGGTATCTGTAAGACTTAGATGGTGAATCTACCCTAGGCGACGTGTATACTGTCCTTAAAGGGCTAAATGTGGTCACTGTTCCATGTCATTATAATGAGAGAGTGCTGGAGGGTGGACTTGTAAAAGAAACTCTCTACCTCTTGACTCGTAAGACTGCCTTTTGAGTTCACCTCATTGTGTACGCAACCATTAAGTAGTGGTCATTTATTAACTTCAGGGGGGGATGACGTTTTGTACCTAGGTGTATTACGCCCCCTCCCCGATTTAGTGTAACAAAATACGCCAAATAACGGTGAGTGTATACATATATATATATATATATATATATATATATATATATATATATATATATATATATATATATATATATATATATATATAAAGCTATTATTTCAGCTAAATGTGTAGTCCCCAGGACTATGTCTGTAGTCCTGAGGAATTCATCTATTAAATGTGCCGTCCTGGGAGTGCTGAGGACTATAGGAATAGTGCTAGGGCCTAATACAACTAGCGCCATAGTCCTAAGGACTACAGTGACAGGCCTACGTACACTGATATTCCTAGGCTCCCTATATGCCCAACCTCTCAGTCACTAGTGCCTAACCTACTTAGTCATTTTTTGGCTCCCTATACGACCAACCTAGATCAGTTATTATTGTCAGGTTGGTCACTACTGACCAACCCACCTTTTTAGTTCCAGGGGGAGCCACGGAGTGGTCATCACAGGTGGCCCCAACTAGTGATATACAAATACAACACACCAATGATGGACCTAGGTTAGCCAATACTGACTGACCCCTTGGTCATTTTTGAATGTAACTTTGCCATTGTGACTAACACTCATATGACTAACCTGGGTTAGTCTGTACTGACTAACCCTTTCAACCTATGGATTTTCAGTGTAGTCCCAGGCCTCAGGACTATGTCCCCAGGGGTCTGTTACACAAGGACATGTCATGCTCGCAAATATATCAAACTAAGAATATTATCATTTACTGTAAACCTTTTAAGGATGGATGTCACTAAAAGATTACATTCATCCTCATGATGCACCAATGCAGATCTGCCGAGTAACTCAGCCAGTTGCATTGGTGCATCATGCCAACCCTGTGGAACTATCTGAGTCGGCATTATGCTAAAATAAAGCACTGGTGAGTCACTCGCCAGGGGGGCATTCATGCATCATGACAACCAAGGGTGTGATTCATTAAGGCATTATGCGGTCATAAAGAGACACCAGACGCATGAGTCAGCATAATAATTATGCTGAACTCTCATCATTTGTTCCCCTAAGTGCCCATGTTCGTGCATAGAACTATTTTTTCGAACCTTTGGTGACATTATCGCCTGTTTGAATAAACCCTGAATAAAAGCGCATGCTGCATTCAAACCGAGTTTGGAACCCGTGTTTGCTTTATACTTTCACGACCCCCACACCAGTAAATACCCAGATATGGGCTAGCCCAGAGTGCCCAAATCCACGCCCATATGGGGCCCATTTGGGTGTGTTGGCTGGGGAAATACCTATTTCATGAAAAATAATTTGATAAGATTTAATGAAGCTCATTTCACATCGTCTGGTTCCTTAGTATTAGATTATTACACCTGGCTAGACAAAATCTCTATGAGGATGCAGTAATGATGTAAAGAAATAACATGCCCGTGTTTTTTGAGTTCTTGGAAAGAAATGATAATCTAAAAGAACACACACAAGAAACGAGAGACTGGGGCCCATTTTCCATTAGCCGATTTGTATGTGCTGTCGGCCTCTAATCAGCAGGTAGAGCCACAACAACTCAGTGGTGGTACACACTGTGTAGTGTAATTGTTGTGGCTCTACCTGCCGACAGACATCCAAATCAGCTAATGGAAAATGGGCCTGATTGAAACTTGAAGGTCTATTAACTACGTAGTTATGGTACAATAACTAAAATTTCCATACACATGCAGGAAGAAACTATAAACTTGAATAAAAATCAAAATAACTGAGATGCTCTGTCAACATAGCCACATGTTCATAATACTAATTGAAACCTGATTCTAAAGCTGTCGTTAACCAATGGTATCTGCGTTTAAGTCTGAGACCCAATGGGTTGATGCCACCATCCTATGTGGCTGAGGGGACTAGATGAGACACCTATCCCCTGTGGCACACCACTCAGTGACTTCTGACAGATTGCAGTGATTCGTTGACTTCATATTCATTATGGACTTACTACGTCTTTCATTTTTCATACTCTTAGCCCTCATTGGTAAGTTTACGTTCTCATACTAATAACTTAGATTACCCTGAGGAGTATTGTGCCTCTACATGGGTAAAATTCGACACGTGCGACACGGCGACACGGCCCTTTTAAAATTCGACACGTGCGACACGGCCCTTTTAAAATTCGACGGACACAGGGGAAAAGGAGTTAAAAATCGACCCACAGGATTTTTTCTCTTAGGTCTTATATAGCTAAAAATCGACGCAGCGACACGCCCCTTTTGCTAAAAATCGACACGCCGACATGTTCAAAAGTTCGGGTACCCATGTAGAGGCACAGTATTGTCATCACATGCACAACGAGAGCTTCATTCAGTGGTCATGGATATTTTCCAGTTCTCAATTTCACATCATCGTACGTATATACGTATCCCTTCCCTGGATGTAGGGGTATAATATTTTTATTTAGAGCTAGAACCAGGGAGATGGATGGGGATATCAGGATTTTTGAAAGGTCCTCTTGGTACATAATTTGAAAGTGACAGAGGGTGGCCAGATTCTGTACATGTTAAACCCTTATATAAATTCCTCACCATCAGTGATTATACATTTGTAATGTACATCATCATGGCAGAGGCGATGGGAACAGCTAGATCTGTTAGTGTACAGATGACATAAAACCAAATAATAAAGATAATGAAAGTTTCATGTATCTCATTAGGCTAAAACTAAACTATAGGTTGAATTAGACGAAAACGTCTTCTTTGCAGGCTACATTAAATGCACAGACCCGGACGAGATAGCTTACTGTGACAAGGCTAAACTGATACCATGCCAACAGGAAGCAGTTCGCGCCTACACCAGGAGCACCCGAGGAGAGGAGGCCGCTCAGGGTGACATCAACCCTCAGGACGCACTGACTGTAGGTTTAGCCTTGGACATCGACATAAGCTCCCCTGATCTCAACATGAATGAGACATGCAAGTAAGGCACTCCAGTTTGATTTCAAGTTTTTTTTTAAATCAATAGTTGACTTAGCCAGTGTGTAGTTAATTTAGCCAAGGGATTAGTTCACATACTGTACCGTCCCTGTTTCCGCCATGACTACGTTGAAGGATCGTGTTATTTAATGTGAATTGTGGTCAATACAACTAAAAAAAAGGTTGGCCTACAGAATAGTTTATCTGTAAATCTATGAACATTTCTAAAAAGGTCTATTCAGATTTTCTTGTCGCCTGTCTGAAGGGGATGACATTATTCTGTGGACCTAGTTCCTGAAGGGCACATACATTTCTTTTTCCCGTCCTATTCGAGCCGAGCAATTAGAATCTACTCGAGTTATGCAGTATTATACTGCGGTATTCGTATACGTAGGCAGTATTTATATAATCTACTGTTTAAAATGATGTCTATTAGAGTTCGTTATTTACAGTGTAACGTGTCTTTATTTTCTCAAGGGTGCTGCGAAAAGCTGAGTACCTGAGGTTCATAGATTGTGTCATAGTTGCTGAGACTGGATGTAGAAGCCCCCCTGGTAGTGAAGAGAAGTACCCCGACACCATCCCCTCCATCAGGCAATGCGACCTTAGGCAGCTCAGGAGCTTTGACACGGACTTCTGTGCAGAAGGTGTGTGTTTATAAAAACTGGATTAGAACCGCGTGAAATTGGTAGAGAAGATAGATGTAGATATTACCTTAAAATAGCTTACATGGTTACTGTTTATTAAACTGCAGCATAGCTATCATGCAATTCCATGCATGATTCAGATTATTCACAGCAAAAACATATATTATTTTAAGAATTAAATAAAGGAAAGAAACAAGTTTTCTTAAACTATCCGTTTGTCCGCAACACAAGGTGTTTCGGTTTTGTTTTGTTTTTCTTGAGTTAAGAAATAAAGGGACACTGTTCACCTTTAACTTCAATGAAGATGCCAACTTTTTTTTCAGGATGTCTGTCCTATGAGTACAAACTCAAGGCTAAAATGGCTGAACTCGTAAGATGCTGGAAGGCGTGTAAACCAGCACTCGCAGCTGCTGCTGAAGGCGGTGATATCTCACTTCAGTATTGCAGGTAACCATTGCGTTTTTTGCTTCTCATAGCATAAGTACTAAATAAGAGTTAAGACATGCTTGGGGAACCGAGAGTTTTATAAACTATTATTTTATTAGATATAAGAGCGATCAATCGATCTAAACCCTTGTCGGCTAGTTGGTTCCCCATTGGGGATTAGGGAGTGGTCATTCATTCCTGAATGATTTCAAAAGCTGAAGGGGGTCTACCACGATAAATTTGAAACCTGCTGGGAGGTAGGGAGGTACCAAAAGAATGTGGGCCCCTCTTGCAGGGGTACCAAAAGAAATGTTGCCTTGTTCAAGTAGCACTTCCATATGGGAGGTCGGACCTTGTGCTGTATCACACTGGGCCACGACCTCGTGTGATTCCTCTTTCACTTTCCACGGACTCAATCTATAAAGTATACAAATATCTGAGGTGTCTCAAATCCTCAGGGTTCTCAGTGGTTACATGCAATGCCAGTGGGACAACTCGGTGGGCTGTACCATCATGGAGGAGATCACCCGAGCCTATCTTCTTACACTAACAGGCACTATCGCAGAGTGTGACATCCAACTCCCGCGTGCGGCCCTCAAGAAACCTAGTCAGGCCATTGACCGTAAGAATCAAGGGTTTTGTTGTATGGGTTTGAGTTTAGAATTTTTTATTCTGCAAAAATAAATCGCATATCGTGCAGCGTTCTACATGCATTACCATCATAAAATGTTAGAAAAAAATTAGAAATGATATCAAATCATCTTTCACACGTATCTAAGAACTTACATTGCTATTATCTAATATTCCCAATAAAAGGATTTACCTGGAGTGGGACACATACCATGAAACGGACACTTGACATTGTGGTTGTTCAAGCATTTTAATCTCTTTATTTGTGAACTATGGTACCGTTTGAATGTTATCTTTCTCAAAATAAACAAACACTAGAAATCGAAGTCGTGTGGTATACATGAATTACCTCAATTTCCACTGTCCATCTCAGAGTATATGTCTTACTCATGGTGAAACTACCCTACACTAAACACTATCAAACCTTTTTCCCCCCATTTTAACCTACATAACATTATCATTGTTTATGCTACATTTACAGCGCCAACCGTTGGAGGCTGTGTCGATGTTACCCCTGTACTTGCTGTGCAGTTGTCTGTCCTCCTGCTGGTGACTTGTGTTATCACTATTTGTAAACTGTGATACTGTACATCGTGGAGTTGCTCTATTGACAGAAAGGAACCACAAAAGAGGGAAAAGTAGGAAAGAGGCGAGAATTGTGGGAGCTGTGATGAACTATTAAGCACTTGAGGATGGCATTATGCCACAATGCTTCAACTATGTTCCTCTCTTCTTTTAATTTTCTTGCTTACGTGGGCTATCAATAAATCGCCAACAAGTAAATAAAATAAATCCCGACATCATATTTCTTTGATTTATGAATTTGCTCAATTGTATTCCTTTTGCAAAAACGCCATGGATCCGAAAACAGTTTTCATTTTTGCAAAATGAAATAAATCCACAATAAAAAAGATATAGCTTTTGTGTCCATATTCTACATTTCATCAAGGTATATCATATATGCTATGAAAATGCGTTACTTGGGCTTAGCACATTCAAAGATCAAGAACCATACATACAAAAACAATGCATGTTGAGGTGGATTCATGTCGTTAGGGATTTATGTCAATTTACTAGATGTTGTGACTAGATGAGGACAGTTTTGAATAAAAAGATTTTCCACAATTTGGTGTTTGGTATTTGTTCCAGTTTGCCCATATATTCCACCACAAAAACAAGAGATGAAACAAGGTGCAGCTTCTTTCTTTTAAAACAAAAAAAGTACAGACAACTGAATTGCTTTTAGAAATTTATTGAAATTTACATGTTACAATTGATCATGTAGGAATCAAACTATAGAGAAGTGGAATGTGTTAGTAGGTGCTTGTTATATTGTGAACAATATGTCTTCCATTCCATTGTACTCTGCAGATATCTATATTCTCAGTATGTTAATGTCATAAACATTATAACTGCTGTCCCGGTGGCCGAACCGAAATATACTGGTATTAGCATGATACCATGATGCCATAAAGATTCTCAGAAATATAATGAAAACATGAGCATAATTTAACCTGCATTGCTACAGGTAATTGGAAAGTTCATTTTCTGATGTATTCTATATTAAATTCACATCCTATCCTAGTAAATACTAGGTTGCTAAGTATTGTGTGGTAAATACCGTCTGTCCAAAACTAGGTGGCAGTAATATCTAGTTTGTCATTGAAGATGGTTCCAGGTGAACCGTGGATGGTATTGCATATCACTCCTTATGCATAGACCACCCCTTCCTTAGTGCACCAAGCTGTAAAAGAGGAGAAATAAGACAATGTAAGTCGTGTAATGAGTAATATGCCATTTCGAAAGTGCATCATGTAATTTGTCTGGGCTTTAACCCTTTAACAACGAAAGACCTACAAAAAGTTGTTGACGCCTGCTCTCTAAATTATTCACTTTAGTAAGACTAAGTTATTCTTGGAATAGGATTATTGATTATTTTGCACACATTTATGGTGTCACCTGTGGATGTTCCGTTAGAATAATCTTATAGTGAGGAAATAGTGTAAGAAAAATGATTTATTCATCCATCTAGTACCAATATGGAAAATACATACGCTGGTCGTCCACTGGCTGATGGAATCGATTTAGTAAAAAGAAAAGTAGCACCATTCCATTGGGCAGTGGAAGACCGGCATTAAGACACGAAGGTGTACTCACCTCCGGCCTTGTCTGGACCGGTACCCCAAATGTCATCGCAGATATGCTCCATGACACCATTGTGCTTGATGGCCGACAGACCCTTGTTGAACTTCTCGATGAACTCAAAGTTACACTTTCTCGTTACTAGACCAGCATCTCCTTCAGCACACCTCATGGGGGTATCGGAGTAGCGGTCGATGTCGTCCCACTGATTCTCTCCACTACCTGCCGATAGGTCACTGATGAAGGCTAGTTGAACCTACAGGACAAATGAAACAAGATGTTATAGAAGAGAAAGGGTTATTGCCAAATTGTGATAGATGAAGCAGAGGAAATGAAGAAGTAGTGGGAGGTCATTCGGAAGACATCATGAACTTGAGAAAATCAAATGTACACTGTAAACCCTACAAGCGAGGTCAATTTATAAAAGAAAATCTATGTTGTGTATTCTCACAACATTAAAAATTGGTGAAGGCATGTTTCACCTTATCGTCCACTAGCTGATGACATCCATGGGTTTTATTAGTTAATTGAAGAAAACCGTTTTATTTGGGTAATTATTTTTTAAAGCGTGCGTTACTGTTTGCCATCATGTTACAATATCCCTTTAGTCAATAAAAATGGAAATTTATGTGGGCCTGCACAGGATATTTGCCACATAAAATATACATCATGTTGCATCAGATGCTTTTCTACCACAGGCCATGCTGGGTTCCTTTGGGTAATCGAAAATAGTGTTTCTCCTTTCATCAGTTACTTTGGGAGGCCTTATCAAGATATAACTTACGTCTCCAGCTTTCAGCGCATTGTATGTGGCACCTGCACCATCGTAGGGTACGAGGTCGTCGTAGATGATGTTTTCTCTGGCCAGGTACCTCCTCAGGCACTTCTCATTCCAGGGGCTACCATAGTTGAAGCCTGTTTAGATGTAAAAAATGCTTGCTTAGATAACAAGGTTAAACTAATTTTTACCCACTATATTCATATGAACATGGCTTATAAGGCGAGAAGAACAAAGTGAAATACTTGTGCAATGTTAATTGACTATGTGACTTCCAAATAAACGCCATTTTTTAAATAAAGTAAAATATTTGAGCTTTCAGTCTGTGATATTTCATATTTCTGCGGTTACTAGCTCTAACAAAATATAATCATTGAATTTGGGTTGAATTTTCCCATTTTTAGAGAAAAATTTAAATAGTTTCAATTTCTTCAAAATCTGATAAAAATTCTAAGGTCGGCTCTGCTTTGATGTTTCGGATAACCCCTACTTTTTACTTTTTGGTCCTGATTATTGTAATGCATCTATTGATACAGTAGCCCCTTGAAAATAAAACCAGCAAGAGGATATTGATGACTCACCTATGTCACCTACGTTACCACTGGGTGAAGAACCATAGTACCACAGGTAGACATAAGGGTTCCTGATCCAGCCCTCGGTGAAGCCAGCCACATTGAACCGTTCCTGCTCTGGGAACCATCCTCCACATGCATCGACGCCTTCATGGGCGAGACCTTTTAATGGAGGAACATTATGTTATGTAATATATGGTTATCAACAGACATTATCCATTTTACCTTGTCAGATATTGTCACAGCTTAAAACACTATTGATGGGGTTTGTATTTTATAACATACTAAAATCAGTTTGCCTCATGCTATATGTGAATAAAACTGAGGTTAGATAGGATTGGACTTTTTCTTGCTGTCAAACTTCTTCTTACACTTCCAACCTCAATCGTTCATGAAATAAATGGTGCGTAAATTACCTGCTCCAGCGATAGGGTGTTTTTCATATTCACCCGGTGAGAAATAGTCAATGCAATGATCGTAGGGGGTGTAGACAATCTTGCACTTGAGGCCAGCAGCGTCACATGCTGCAATTCACAAGGACATGAACATAATGATACATGCTATCCTGTCACATAGTTCACAAGGAATTGAAAACAATGGTAAATGTTATTGTGTATTGTACATTCCAAGGGTATGATACTTATGATGTAGGTATATAATTATATAAAGAGAATAAGACTCAGTGGTTTCATGCTTTTTTACTTCCAGGCAATGGATGATGTTCTCATGTGCCCTATCCAGAGATTATCATAGTGCTAAATGATTTGTACCTTGATATACAATCAGAGCAAAATAATGGCAGATATTGTCATGTCCCTCGCGAGGGGATACATATAATAGAAGATGACAACATATATTTTGGTTTTATCTGACAAACGTTTATACCTCACACTTTTAGTTGCCTTTTTTGTAGATATACGGTAGAATCTACTGTAGCTGTACAGTTTATCGTAGGTCCACAGTAGAATCTGCTGTAAAGCTACAGTAGGTGCCATAAAGTTACAGTAGATTTCACTGTCTACCTACACTTACTTTTTACAGTGCAGACTTACTTACCTGCGAGAGCGATTGATGGTCCCCATCCCCTAAGAGCACCATGATCATCACTGAAATATTGATTTAAAAAACATCAATATGTGACCGGGAGGTGATAACCAGCCTCATGGGGAGTTTAAGTCTTCCTTTACCAATTACGCATTATTGCGTAATAGAGGCCGATTGTTGGCCGATTTTGAGCATTCTATAGTTTTCTCAATTATCGGTTTATACCTACAATTTTCTGGATTCTCACTATTTTCTCTGGGGGACCTGAACCATAAGTCTCTACCTTGAATTCCCTTTATTTGGCAGCCTTCCTAACTTGGGAGAAAATTAGTACAATTTTACCCCGATTTAATGGATTCTTAAGGTAAAAAACATAATAAAATGCCATTTAATGTGATTTTTGTTGTTGAAAGTTTACTTTGAGCAGTTTTTCATGCTGAAAAAATGGTGCCAACAAATTCGAGGTATTTTGGTGCAAAATTGACAAAAATATTGGTTGCCATGGAAACAGATATTCTAGAAATTACCATTTTAGGTAACTGCAGTTGCCATGGTAACCAAATGAAACATATACATCATGAGAATTCCACACAAAAATTCTAAAAGTACTAAAGTTTGGTTAGAGTCATTTTCAAAATTATGATTGCAATTTTGTTACTATTAATCAGAATAGATACAGGAAATTAGGGTTCTGTCCTTTTCCTGAACAACCATAACTAAAACTGTCACTGCGTTCCTTCTACATGGAATATTGACATGGTTAATACAGTTTTGGAAATCTCATGCCATCCACTACAAGGCGAAAAAATACCCAAAAACACTCTGGTCTGAGCTGGGAATACATTTCTAAGGTCATTTTGTTCTGCTTGATATCGTTATGGTTGGTGGAATATACCAAAAGACCTTACTTATATATTATACATTAACCGGTATAAACCAGAAGGTTATTGCATGCTTAAGGAAAGATATCATGAACTCACATGTACTCATGATGATGCCAGTCATCACTGAAAGCAATTGTGTAGCAGTCCTTTTTGAGTTTGGAGTCATCTTTGCCATTGCTACTGATACTGTTTGTGATGCTAACCGGGCTCCCAGGGTAATTAGGATAGGGGTAGGGAGGGTGGTAGGGCATCTGCAATGGAAATAACAAGTGTAAATGAACGATCCTACACAATAATTGTTGAATAATAGCCTATGACATCGTCAGTATCAGTTATCACAGTTCAGTTCAACATGTGCGACAATCAGGTCTAATAGCAACTACCAGGATATGGCCCATTGGATACACCTACCTCTAATCATTATCAGTTGACCTATATAAGATTCCCCAGCCATGTAAATGATGTCTAGTATTTAAGTAAAGAATATACATACAATTATGGTTTAAAATTCAGTTTTCTCAACTGCTATACTTCTGGGACCAAAGTTCTCTCAGATTACACTAGATTACAACTTGGTACTACTAAAGAGGTATTTTATTTCTGTCACGAATTTGGCATAACAGCCACATTTGCATTCTTCTGAAAAAAGAGAGCGATCTTCGCCCATGTCTACTGAAATACTCTGGTATACGACTTTAAAAAGGTGATTAGGAAATAATATATATGGTTCCCCTTCCATTTATGATGGGTTCACAATTGAAGTATAAAGGCAAATATATGTCCATTATAAAAAAAGGTTTTCTATGATTCAAAGAGCAGGGTACCTAATATTTTACAATGCCTTCATGACTTAGCCCTGTATGGTGGAGGCAGGGAGGGAAGCCAAGCATAGGGTGAAAAAATGACTACGGATTTAAAAGTCACTGGCATGGTCATTTCAAGGTTCTTGCCAGAACCTGACAATGGTTCTCACCACAAAGTAACCAAGGGAAGGCTAGAGCCCCCAGTGGAGGAAAGGTGATTGATACAAGTCATACTGCCCCTGGTGATATATCCTCATACTCCTTTATCTCAGTACAGGCCACACCTCACCTCGCATAAGACCGGACTCCACTAGAGCAATACATGTACCTGCAAAATGAGGCGATCTTTCTTTATATTTTGTTTCGCACAATATGCTTCATTTTGCTTCATTTCGCAGCAGTGTCACCCTAAATGTCACCCAATTTTTGCAGACAATCAGGGCGACACTGCCGCGAAAGGAGGCGAAATATACAAGAACAAAACATTAAAAGGATTGCACCATTTCGCAGGTGATTGTGTTGCCCTAGTGCAGCCCAGGCTATTGAAACGTGTAGGCCTACCATGACAAATGACCAAAGACTCAAAACTCAATCTTCATATTGTTGATTTCTACTGCTGAGGGTGATGTCATTTATGTTGCCTTTGTGTCGCTAGTTGTACTCAATTGGCT
Organism: Harmothoe impar; assembly: GCA_947462335.1. NCBI lineage: Eukaryota > Metazoa > Annelida > Polychaeta > Phyllodocida > Polynoidae > Harmothoe > Harmothoe impar. The sequence goes on from OX381714.1 coordinate 40,350,358, forward strand.
GAACGTGATGCTATGAACCAGGATACTTCGAGTAATATGAGATTACATGTGAATGATTGGTGTGTTTGGCCATGTTGGTTCTGTCCTCAGTATTTCTCGGGAGAGCTGGGCAGGTATCATACAAACAGATACCATAATTTACAGGAACAATCGGCATTCCGAGATCAGAACGAATATTATGAGAGCTAAGGAGACAATGGCAGAGTCCACACATTGGTCGCGGAAACAAGTTTAGCCTTAAACACAGGGTTTGGTAGCATATTAGCTCATACAACTGTTGTAGATTAAGGAGTAGCATCTGTTTGAAGCATTTGTCATATTCAATCACCCAGATGATATTTTTGTCAGGTTATCGGTATGATTCAACCGTACATATTCACCAGAGAGGACCATTCCCCAACACACTCCCGGCTCACCTGAGGTCATCTTCCAATTATGCAGCAGTCTGTCAGCTTTTGTAGTTTTCATTTTTATCTTTTTAACATGTTTTGTTCTTTCTTTGTTGCCACTTAAATTTGGTATCTCAACTACAGTGGCTACAATTGACCTCTATCAATAATTGTGGCGAAACCTGGGAATTGGTAACATTAGGGGGAATAGCCACAAATGCTCTAAACATGATATTTCTGGAGATATAGCTAAAAATGTTAATACTTAAGAGAAAATGATATTAGACTAACTTTTCCGAAGGAATCTTTTGAAGCTATTATCAAAATTCTATTTTCATTCTAAATTGGTCTTATTTGGAATGTAAAAAGAACGTTTTTAGCCATTTTTAGCCCATTTGTTGACATTTGGTTGCCATGGCAACCATCAATTCATTCTTTTGGAATAAAAATTATCCCTATCCAATTGCCCCATCCATGAGGATTTCAGAACTGAAAACAGAATGCCAATATTCCTACCAGATCCAAATCTATGTACAATAATATGCATGTATTGGTTTAATTTCCAATAATTATGATTTACATGGATTATTTGAAAATACATTAATATGTGATCGCATTGCAGTCTATTCTGAATTCCTACATGTCCCTACCATCCCATGTTTGAGATGTCATATCTCAGCAACTATTTCAAATATTTTGATGCTTGACACATCAAATTGTAGCTGAAGACATGAACTTAAATAAAGGTGTTTTCCCCTAATGTCACGTTTTCCCACGTTTTGTCACAATTAGCTAGAACACGCTTCAATATAAGGTGTGTAATGATAACCAAACCTACAGCTTTGTCGGAGAGAACACAGGTATGGGCAACCATCTGAGATATGCTGCCATATGTGTAGAATTCAATGCACTAATATATGCATGGGAATAAGCTACTGGGCTGCAGTGGGAATTCTCTTCTACAAACTGCATGCAGCTGCCACCTTGCGCTTTATGAGAGAGGGTTACTAATTGCTCTGCTAAATACTGCTCAGTGGAAATAGATTTAGGCTATCATACAGTGTTTTTTTGTATAGAAATAGTTCTTAGAGAGCGTTAATATTATCACATAATTATGTCTTATAACATCCCCATGCCAAGAGTGGAAAGTCCCTTCAACAGTTGGGATACTAACATTAAAATGTGTTAATTTCTGATGAATATGCCTGTAATATATGTTTCCTTATTACCTTCATCCATGTTATAGATTTTATACTGTAGCCCTTTTGCAACTAAGATTAAGAAATCTGATAACGTGTCAAAAATTTGCAGGGCACACCTCAAGGCTGTCTATAGCGTACCAGTTTCTACCTTACTGATGCCAAGAAATTCCTTGTAATTCATCAGCGGCCTGTTTTTTTAACCTCTATTTGATATAACAATATTTTTGGGTGCTTCCAAAGTCAACATATTAGTACTTCTGCTACATTAGTGCCATATTTGGGTTCACTCTACTAATAGAACTCATTTTCATTAATATAATGATTTCGTAATTATGTTGCACAGACCTGTTGTACATGTATAGAAGTACTATGGAGGAGAGATGGTACCACCAATGTCAGGTAGAATTTCCACTGCTATGCACCTAGATGGCAGCACTGTTCTTTGCCTGCAGCTATTCCTGCACTGTGGAACCCCCTCTAACAAGGACCCGTCTAGCAGGGATTCCACACTATACTCTGTCTCTAATCTTTCTTAGTATATCGGTAGCACTAATATAGCTTAATATATTGAATGTTAATATATCTAGAAATGTCCTAATATAACAACTTTGAAGGTAACCAACAGCCGAAAAATTGGCAATTATGTTTCATAAGTTGTTGTACTAATATTTCTTTTAATTATATATAAAATAGAAATAGAAATTTTTGGGTTTGGCAACAGGCTATTTTTCGTTATCTATGGCTATATTAACTCCGCTCTATTAAGACCTGAAAATAATGCTCCTAGAAACACGTTTTAAGAAACAGGCCCTAGGAGTAAAGACATTCATACATATTCAAAATTGTATAAATCAGCCCAAATGGGAAAATTACAAGTTAATAATATTATCAGGATAATTCTTTATTCATTTTCAAGAAGAAAAGTCTATTTCCAACAACATTGGCCATTATTCAAAGATCTTATTAATATTAACCATGGTAGTTGGGAATAACTGCAGGGAGTAATTGGCATATGTGACAAAACATTAGGGGAAAACCCCTTTATCTCGGTATATGTCTTAAGCTACAGTTTGTTGCTTTGATTTTTAAGATAGTACGATGGGTCGTAGAGAACTGACCTCCCAAACATGGGATGTTACAAACATGACTAGCAATTATGATTAGATCGTAGCTCCTTTAAATTTAGATATCAACATAATTATTTCTACATAACACATCTTGATAATCATATTAAAAGATAAAGTAATGAGTGGAAAAATGGAATATAATATTATGATAATAGCACTCTGTTTTTATTCCTTATGGAATGAAAAATATATATAAATAAGTTCGTTTTATTCTGAATAACGAAAGAATGGTTTCCATGGCAATTAAATGTCAACAAATATGCTAAATTTGGGTTAAAACGTTCTCTTTATGAGTTGAGTTTAAGTTTAGATTTTTTATTGGTATTGATAATTCATAATCGGTACAGATTTTTTTCAAAAAAAGCCAAGATGTTACTTAATATTCCAGATTGAATCTAATGATCAGATCAAAGTCTTCAGCCCACCGCATTGTAACAGCAAGAGTTCATTTACTCTACTCTGCATAATGATTAGTGATTATTTTCATGACTACTACAAGATTTTAATGGCGCAGGATTTAGACGACCAGATTTATGTTCCAAATAAGGCCAATTTGGATTGAAAAAAGAATCCCCATGACTGAGAGATGAATCCCTATGACAGTGTGAAGGGAAATATCAGAAAATATTGACCTAACGCCATTAATTCTCTGGTAATACCTCGATCGTATCTCATAAAAATATTATTGGCCAAATCCATATTAAAGCTCCCCAGTGAACACACTACGTAATTCCAACGTAGCTCAGAGGTTTCTCGAGGTTTCTTTCAAACCAAAAGTTGAAATTTCGTATTTTTAAAAGGTTTATCAACGTCAAAGCGTTAAGGTTTACTTACCTTCAACTGACGTTTAGGTCTGATGTACGGTTTTCTACCTCAATTAGACATAAATAAACGCAATACATCTAAGTAGATCACACTAAAGGTCGTATTTTTCATCCTCAATTGTGTATGTAACTCCTCAGTGTGACACTAGCTGTCAGCACTATGAAGTAGGGAGAGAATCATATAGCCCTTTGGAAGATTTACCTCTGGAAACGCCTTATGAACACTGATGAATATGAAATAATTTTAATGCAAATCAAAAACACACCATTGACTTTTCATATACAAAGGCGAGGAGATGATATAATAGCATGTAATATCAATATTAAGGCACTTAAATAATTCAACTCCACGTGTGTGGTAATGAAAGAAATACAAAGCCTCACTGGGACCAAGACTATTAAAGGTTACTTACTTGGCATAATAATTATGCTGGTCTTATAATTATCATTTATCAGATTTTGACTCACAGTATATATCAAAATGAATTTGACAAAACGTGGGAAAACGTGACATTAGGGGAAAACACCTTTTTTTAAGTTCTTCAGCTACAATTTGATACTTCAAGCATCAACATATTTGAAATAGTTGCTGAGAAATGACATCTCAAACATGGGATGGTCGGGACATGTAGGAATTCTGAATAGACTGCAATGCGATCACATTAATTATCAATCTATTTTCAAATAATCCATATAAAGCATAATTATTAGAAATTAATCCAAAAACGCATGTTATTGTATTTCATTGTTATTTCATTCCCAAAGAATGAATTGATGGTTGCCATGGCAACCCAATGTCAACAAATTGGCTAAAAATGGCTAAATACGTGCTTTTTACATTCAAAATAATACCAATTTAGAATGATAATAGAATTTTGATAAAAGCCTCAAAAGATTCCTTGGGAAATATTCACATTTTTGTATCTAGAAATGTATTATATTTATAGGATATAATCCTCAAGCCTTGGTCGGAGTTTGGCCGGGTAACCTTAGTTGGCGGATGCGCGCGGTGTTAACATCGGGCGTCTTCCTCGATTCGGTCATTGTGAATCAGGAGCCATCAGAGACGGGTTGTCAGCGCTGTTATTTGCTCGATTATTTTAAATATATCATATTGAGATTGTTTATAAATTACTTGTTATTATATCACTGTTATTGTTAATAAAGGGGCAGGTCATTTTGGCCTAGTCCTAAGCCCAAAATGTTGTTTGGTTGTTATCATACTACCAGTATTACGCTAGAAGTTGATTGCCTGTTAATTCACAGACTAAGGAGTATGAGATTATAGCTATATCTCCTGAAACATCATGTTTAGAGCATTTATGGCTATTCCCCCTAATGTTACGATTTCCTAAGTTTCGTCACAAATCACAATTGTGAACATAAATGCTATATTTATGAATGCATCCCACTAATCTATATAAAATGTAGGTATCTTATGATTCATGTCATGATAATGTTTTGCAGTTTATTTACGTCTGAATGAGATAGAAAAACGTAAATCAGACTTAAACGTTTGTAGAACGTAAATTAACCTTGATGTTTTGATGTTCATAAACCATGTGAAATTACATAGTTCATACCCAAAATCAACCTATATTTACGTCTGGGCTACGTATGTAGTTGTGTTTACTGGGTCTCCAGTGTGGGAGGGTGTTATCACAGCAGGCAAACAGAGGAACCAATGTAGGCATGTAGGACAAGCAGAGACATTAAAAAGAGAAATCTCGTTACCGAATCTGGGATTCCATTAGGACATGATTGTATTCTATTAGTCAATTTTACGATTTTGTATTTGATCATTTATACGCCAGTAGAATAAGAAGAGGGGATCGGAAATATTTTCAAACATTCTACTTTGAAAGAGTTGTAATATCTATTATAGTGGGTTGCAATACATTCCAGTCAACATTCAATTGGAAGGTGGCAGAGGGGTGTAAACCCATATCACAAGCCCAAACAATCCAATAACCACAATTGGCCAATTTCGCGTATTCCCAGTAGCATTAGCCAAAATGAGCATCAATTCGCCATTGGCGATGAGGTGATTGGCACGGGGAATCCCAGCGAATGGTAACAGCAACAAGTGTCGTCAATGTGAATTGTCTATTTTTCAATAACTGTTAAAATAAAAAAATAAAAATTCTGTGGATAACTGTTCCTGATATGCTTGAACAAAGATGTTGTAGAGTAAAGAAAATCATGAGTTGCTGTGATGTATTTAAGACATAGAAATAATACGCAATTTGAAATATTTGGAATGTTAAAAAATGTTTTACATCTTTAAAGGGTTTCCGTGTTGACATATGTGTTTCCATGGAAACATGATTAATCAAAAATAGAAGAAACGGGGAAAAAACTGAAAGCTTATTGGGATATCGGAGAGGGCATATTCACCTCTGCACACACAGGATGTATCCGTACTTGGCATCCATTGAATAATTGTGTACTACATTGTGTAAAATATTTGAATCTGCTGAAGCTGTGCAACATTTTGAGAAAGGGATATTCGTAACATCAATTTTAAACATGACAACACACAGAGAGGGGGTCAACAAACCTTGCCCCCCCCCTCGCCCCACAAAAAAAGAGAGAGGAGAAGAAAGATGGATTAAAAGAGAAGGGAGAAAGGACAAGAAAATTTAATATTGGAAAACTGGCCGTTAATTAACAAACAGTATTTCAGGGGAGTCGATTTTTTTCTGGAGGAGTGGGGGCAATGCATATATATTTGAGCAGGTGTGCAGTTTAGCTCTAGTTTCGATCACAAGGGGGCACAGGGATAGCACAAGAGTAATAAATTGCACTATGGTATTTTAATGTAGATCATTCCTCTGCAAATAATCTTTGGTGCAAGCTTTTTATATTGATTGTGGGGTATAATGCATTTAACGCTTATTTACCATTTTCAGTTATACATTATAACTCATGTTTGAGAAGCAATGCTCAGAAAACATGCAGAAATATTCCTTCTCACCCTCCTCCAAAGCAAAGCCCTGTGACACAAGGTCCTTCTGAACCCCTACCCCTTTCCGTCAGGGTCCCACCCCTCCTACTGGGCCCCACGCTACCAGCTCCGATCCCTCTGTCTAGACCTCGACAAGTACCAGGGCTCCTATTCCTCCTCAAGGGGCTGCTACCATGTATTCTACCTGCCATATATGAGTCACTATGATTGGATTGAGGACTTCTGCAAATTCATAAGAATGCACCATTTCAAGCCAATGAATTCAACATTTTCTAGGGGGCTTGACTTGTGACCCCTGTGCTTCACTTGCGGTGGCCCAGCGCTTCGTTTGCGATGTTCTGCTGCAATCCTTCTAGATTGATCACATCTTCCCCAACTCGAGAATCCTACTACTTCCAATTTCATACCAGAACAGGGTATCACATACATGTAAACATTTTGAATTACCTTAAAACATATGAAAGGCTAAAAAAGTGCAATTGACTGTTTGTGAAAGCAATTAAAATTAAAATTATAGCATCTTTGAATCACAATTAGTTTTGCCTTTCAGCTCTAATTTTGGGAGCTAATTGTTTCATATTTATGACAGTTAATGTGTATTATGGCAATATTATTAGGTCTCAACGCTAGAAACCTGAAAAAAGATTAACTTATAAAACTATTATCGTCACATTTCATATTTTTCAGGAAAATGACCCAAAAATAGTGTTCCAGGACACTTTTTTCTGGAGCAAGGAAAAAATTCAATAACAGATATTTACCTACCTATAAACCCACTTTGGTACTTTTATCCAGAAATAAATTTCCCTTAATTCACTAGACTATAAGCTAAACTGAGTGTTATTTGCAGTGAGGGTATGAATGTGTATAATTATATAGTTTATATATGTGAGTGATCATAATACATGGGGGGGATTACCTTACCGTCACAATAATTCTTTAGTACTCAGACAGGATCTTAACAGGACCTTGAATAAGCGCAAATTAGTGATAAGAGTTAATCCCTTCCATCGTCATTATTTTTTTTCTAAGGGAGTGGGGATTTTTAACAACACTTAAGTAGGGCGGGTTGTTGGATTTGGGGGAGGAACCCAAAAGAATTGGACCCCTTGAAGGGGGGACCAAAAAACATGCACCCCTTTTTAGCGGAAAAGCCTGTGAGTTACTATAGCTCAAAGGGGTCAATTTCAACCTGCCTGAGAGGGGGACCAAAAATCTTTCGACCCCATTCCTCCCGCATGGGGACCCAACAAATTTTGACCCACTCGCAAGAAAAATGACCACTCCCTTAGCATGTTTGTATGATCGGTTGTTGTAACCATTTTTGATTTTGGGAAAACAGTTACCTTTATCCTGCCCATGTGGGGTAAAAAGGGAAAAAATGAGTCATGCAAGATTGAGCTGTTGTTAATTCAGAGAACTTCAATTTATTATTGCAAATTACATTTATAGGATACGATCTACAAAGTAATAAAAGTATAAAAGGGGTATATGTTTAGCATATTATTATATATATAAATGCAAAACTGCTGTCCTGGTGGCCAAACCAAACTGTATTAGCATCAGCGATCGTAAATATGTAAAAAGAAATAAAATCAAAATTATCTCCAAAGTATATTTAAATATATGATAAAAAGATCATTTACATTCTGTCAAATACAGAATCTCACACAAGTCCCATGCACATATAGTATGTGTTTCTTTAGCTTTACATATCTTGACAGATGGTAATGGTATCCTGCTAAGTGCTGTATGGTGTTCTGTCTCTCCAATACGTGGTGGCAGGAATTTCTGGATTGTCCTTAAGGATGCCTCTACGTGCTCCATAGATGGCGCTGGATGTCACTCTTTATGCCCAGACTATGCCTTTGGGGCACCAATCTGTAGAGGAGGGAGAATAAGACAATGGTCATGAACAAGCAAGCAATTCTGCACGGTGGCGATGGAAGTTAGGCACCGGCTTAAAATTATACATTATATAGATCTATTTATTTGTTGTATGTAGACCTCCACCACAAGTGTGTACTGATTGCTCTAAGTTTACTAGCCAAACAAGACTAAGCCATTTTAGTTCCATCTTCAACCACAAGAGGTCATATTGGCATTGGCCCCTGCAGAGATGGCTTTCCTTCCCGCCATAGACGGATTAATATCTGTATCTTAACCCATCCATTATGCTTTAGAGAGGCCTTATATTATGCTATGCTATTTTGCCTTGCTTAAAGAAAAACAAATGATGGCCCTATAGATATTTAATTCATGCTAGAGTTGGAGGAGGTCTGAGGAGGTCGAGTTGCTTCTTTAATGTTTGACTAGACAACCAGAAAAGGCTGGGAGTTAGATATCTGAAATATGACTTGTTCAGAGGAAATAATGTTCTAACCAGAGAAAGAAAAATAAGGCAGGGTATACTTACGGCCTTCTTGGTCGGGAGTGCCTTCTGAGGAGTCAACGGAATAACAGAGAGACTTCAATTCCCCATTGTGCTTGATGGCCGACAGACCTTTGTTGAATTTCGCAATGAACTCGAAGTTGCACTTGCGTGTTACGATACCAGCCTCTCCATCGGCACACCACATGGGGGGTACATCAAGGCGACTGAGACCTGTGAAGCCACCGGGTACATCAGCAGTTAGGGTACTGAGGAAGGCCCACTGAACCTGCGAGATGTAAAGAAGATGATGGGTTGGTTCAGATGTATTTTTATTGAGGACAGAACTGTGTATGTGAGGCTCCACTGAGCGATTTTAAATATTCACAAATCGTTGATATTCTCCCGAATATGATTCAGCTATGTACCATAATAAGTACATACCTTATAGTTATACAGGGAGGTACTATAGACCCCGCCATAAATTATATTTATGTTTATAAACAAGTGGAAAATAGAATTTCCAAGGTTTAGGTCCCCATCTATGTCCCGATTTTGCAACCAAAGGCTGATTTCGGCTCCTGATCCCATATCTTACTGGTTTGATTTGAACAGTGCAATTTTTAGACATAATATTATGTCTTTACCTGATGAAACTGTATACATAATACATCTGAGGTAAATATAAACAAACCGTAACACTTTATTTCCGGTATTATTGTCTCCCTAATATATGGGATCGCTAAAAGTACCAGGGTATGATCAGATTGTGAGAATTGACAAAAAATCGGTTGGTGGAGCTCCAGGTTTTAAAAGTTGAATTCAGCATGGGAGCTGCATGAATATTTCCTGACCTCCCTCCCCTCGGGAAAAAGAATGTACATACATTTCATCGAAACGCCCCAACGACTCCAATACCCTCTTCCCATCTAAATGTAACGACAATCCCTAATAAACACAATATCATCTTGTTTGGTTTTGTGTATAGTTCCACGAATTCATTTATTCTACATATAAAGTTCTTGGAAGTGTCTATATATAGAAGGTGTTCGGGCAGACATGACATTGTTTCACATCAACTTTAAGATAGACCGGGAATCTAAAAAGCCATGAAAGGTTTGCTCACCTGGTTAGCTTGTAAAGCCGCATACAGGGCTCCTTCATTACTGTAAGGTATCAGATTGTCGTAATCAATGTTCTCTCTGTCCAGGTACCTCTTTAGGCACTTCTCATTCCAGGGGCTTGCGTAGGCGTAACCTGTGTACACAGAACAAAATAGTATGCAGTCTGTGATTATGGTGCTTTATTTTTTTGAAATACAAGATGTCCTATGCTTTAGCACTGGAGGGCCGTATTCAATGCCCCCATTGAATACAACATGGCCGTATTCAATGGGCCAAGAAAAAGTAGTATTTCATTCATTAAATGGCTTCAAATAAAAAAATAAACACAAATGCCAACTACATTGATACCGCTCTGATGTATTTCACTCGTGGGGACTGGGGCGCATCCCACTCAGCCTGCGGCTTCGTGGGATACTGCCCCAGCCCCCACTCGTGAAATACAACAGAGACGGTATCAATGGGCGTTGGCATTTGTCTATTTATTCAGAAATTCATGTTATACTGGGCAAGGTCATGAATAAGGATATGGGTATGGGTCACTAGGTATTGTAGTAAAGACACCCATTGCAGCACACACAGAAAAGTGAGAGTCATTGTCGCTAAAACTACCCTCACCTGAGGGTCAGGCACTGCCTCAGGTGAGGGTAGTTTTAGCGACAATCACTCTTTGAGGGTGAGAACAAATCACCCATGACACACATAGTGGGCCGTAGAGGAGAAAGAGTACACTAAAAAAGCAAACTTGTCTACAGACTGTCATAAAATAAACGAGTCAAAAACTTGCCTAAGTGATAAGGAAGCAGGTCTTCCAGCTGGAAGACCCACCTGACATTTGCCAGCTCCAGAATCTACTTGTGGGATGTGACAGCTTTATTTCATGACACTCACTTAGACGAGTCTGGAGTCAAGTTTACTTTTTCAGTGTACTCCCCCTGCGATTTTAAGTACTGTGCTTGGCCACCAGGGGCCTACAATCACCAAAAGTATGAAAAATAGGCCAAAAATGGCTTTTTCTTTGTAGAAAACGATGGTTATCTTGAAAACATTCCATCTTTTATATTTTGAATGTAAAAATAACGTTTTTAGGGGAAATGAAGCATAATCAAGGGTTACCCTTAAGAATTGTGGCCATGGCAACTTGTATTTCAATAATACTAGTACAAAATACAATTCGCATTGAAAGAAGGACTCACAAAGATTACTAATTTGAAGACAGCTAGTAACTATCATTTCTGTATCCAAAGCTATGACCAAAGGTTCTGGTCAGCTTTGTATATCAATTTAAAATAATGATGCCAATTGAATGTAGATGTAACCTAAATAAAGAGAGATAGAGCTTGTTGGCCTTTGGGTAGAGCAACATCATCTCATATTCTAAAGCAATCTCTCGAAAACTAAAATGGCCATCTGCAACTACAGTATCTTTTATGAAAGCCTATTACTTCAATAATAAACCAAACGTTTAACTTTGGACGAGACTTTCTCCTCATCTGTCCAGATCTTGCATAAAATGTCACACAAAGTTAAAGTTCTGGCCGATATTTTCATTAATTCGACATTATTGTAAGCGGACCATCTGTGCATCTTCCTGTACATTATGATCTAAATGTGTGAAAATGATTACATTGGAAATTAATTGTTACCCATATAGTCAACTCTCACCAGTGGGGGTTACCACCGTTCTCATCTAGGTAAAAATAGAAGTGATTCCATCATCTTTAGATTATATGTCAGAAATATTAACCCATGGATGGGGGGGGGGAGGCTACCAACACTAATATGAATAATCGTCGATTGCAGCGAAATATGAAGTATATATATAATTATAGCAATGAACTCCATAGGACTTAATTTAGTAAGGAAAGTAGCTCATATCATGCTAAGAGCATGGCAATTACATCCATGATCAAATCACGCGATGCACTTTGAATTAGTTTTGCCTTTCAAGACCCCACCACTTTTCTCTCGACACCAATATTCTGATATCAATGTTTCATATTGTGTATCTTAGATGTAAATTGATTATGTGGCATGCAGTTTTAATCATGAAAATGCGCCATGCCATAGATTTAATTTAATGTTTATCTTTATGATATAATAGTTCAATGATTAGAAACTGACATGATACGAAAAAAATACGCTACCTGGGCAACAAATGTCATGCTTTATTTCATTTGGACAAAGTCATTTTCTATGCTAAGGATGGACAGGCGTGCTTAGAATACTGTCTTTTCTGCACTCAATGTAATTTTCGGGTAATGTTAAGCAAAATTGAGCATTTTAGAGTATTTTATATGTGACATGTACTGGGAAAAGAGACTTTTGTGAACCCTGCACTAAGGACCTTTTTTGGAGATCGTGTCATATATTTTGATACAATATTGAATAATTATAAGCATTTTAGGCATCTTCTAGCATTCTTCAGGTGCTTTCATTCATGAGGTAAAAAAATGGCAATTGAAAGAGCATAAAAGTGAGTAAATTGCTTGAATATATTTAACGCTACATGAGGAGACCATTCTATATGCAGATTGTTGTGAATTTACACAAAATGCAATGCTTCAAAGATGCGATTTAGTCTGTTTTTGCATTACTTTGTTTTATTTCAAAGGGCAAAAACCCTAAAAGTATGCACGGGACCCCATATCAAAGTTACTCTTTTTTATCAGCAAATGATCTAAGCAATCTTTTGAGGAAGTTTAAGAAAATTCTTTTGACTTTTACTGCTATTTTCTTTGATTATGTAAAGAGATATTGAACATGTATTCCTATGTATTCCTACTATTCTTCGAGAGATGTTTTTTTCCCCATGACTGCAAAGTGATAAACCCGGATAACATTGGTCCCTGGGGCCCATTTGTGTTTTACTTGGGCCAGCTGACCTTGGCCATATCTGAGTTTTGGGCCTTTTTGTGCAGGGCTACCAGTGAGATTCCAGATGGGCTAAGCCCACCAACAAAGAAATGTTGTAAATACTTTGAAACATACTCATCTTTGTTTTTTCCTAGAAATTATAATTCTAAAGTACTCTTTTGTGGCTTTGTGTCTAAGTGGGTTTTGCCTGGGCTGGATCTGGTTAATATGGGCTAAAATCTCCTTGGTATTTCCATGGGATTAAACCTGGGCTGCTAGGTGGCTCTAGCTGGGCTCAGCCCACAGACCAAACTTCAAATATGACCAGGCCAAAAAAAACACTTTTAAAACTACTTTTCAAATCCCATTCCGTCTCATGGATGGGATTCATCCGGGCTGGACCTGGGCAAGTGGGCAAGTCATGTTCCTGAACAAACCACTAGATGTCCTCATTGAAAGTCATACCACCTTAATGTTCAACAGAGCTGTCTATATTTCAATAACAAACGTTATTTCAATAACAAACGTCCCTTGTGAAACAAGAATGAAAATCTCTTATTGAGATTAGATATTGTCTGTCAAGTATGTGTCAAGGAAAAAAGAAGCCCTGTTATGCTTCTGCTACATAATTCGCACTGCTCATGCTACATGCTGCAAATATGATACTCTGATATCTGTTCAAATTATGTAAGGACATAGTCCTCCGTATATATCGACATGGTTATTAATACCATATACATTTTGATTGTTGTTGTATTTTGAAACATCATTTATGAATAAATACACATTGCAAAATCAAAAATGATTCTCAATAAATCCAGAATGGCTGGGAATATAACAGATTTCATAATTGGTTCTTAGAATGCCATGTTATATAACCCCAGTCTGCACATCATTATGGAAACAAGCAGCACCCCGGTGCAAAAACCGTTTCCTTGAATATCATAACAACATTATAATCCTGCCACTGACTTAGCTCTCACACATACGCTGTTCGCGAGCTGGCTGCATAAAACAGCTTGAGAAATATCTCCAGCCAGAGATGAAGTCAGCTAAAGGATGCATTTCTCTACCCTATAAATGGTAGAGGAAGAGATTTCTACCTATAAGGATGAACCAACATGGACCATAACATTAAGATATCAAATTATTGCAAACAACTTCAGTAGAGTTTCACACCCCTATATCACCCCCCCCCCCCCACCAAAAAAAAGGTGTTTTGAGCCAGCCAACATGGGTCCCACCGTAAGCCCATGTGGATACACTTGCTTCAAATCTGGACAAGCCCATCTTGGTGACAGCACTTAGCCCAAGACAAAATTGGGGTGGGCCCATATGGACTACGTGATGTGGGTCCCATCTAATGGCCCACCTTTAGTCGCATGTGGGCCCCAGTAAGCAATGCTGACTGGGTATTTTTCACATAAAGGTATATAATTATCCTTGTTGTTTCAGAATATGTGGTTATTGGTTGATAGAAAATGAAATCATAGGAGTTTTTACATTGCATGTATTTTCGTTCTTTTGATTTAAAATCAAAAATCTTTTTTTTTTCAAATACTTTATTTCAAAAAGTAGCTCGGGACCCCCTATTCTTCTTTTCATTTTCAATTTTGAAAAATTTAGGGCAGCCTACCCACAGAAAAAAAAAATTGTGGAATTCTGATGACTTTGATTCAATTGGATCAACCCAGCTTAAAGGTGCGTAACACACACAGTGTGTTGCAGGTATTGGACAACTTTGAGTAGACCCCTCGGCTTTAATAGGACCTTTTGAGCCGACCCCTCACTTCACCTGCATACCCCTGGTCTGTGTACCGGCACAGTCTACAACCAGCAGTGGCTGAGTGTGCTCTTCTGGTGTTTTTTTTATATTCTTTTTAATAATTTAGGGTAGCCTACCCACCGAAATATATATTGTGGAATTCTGATGACTTTGATTCAAGGGGATCAACCCATCTTAAACACTAGAATTGCCGTTCTCCACACCCATGTGAAAATGTTCTCCACAACCATGTTCTCCATGGTGACTAAATGAACATAGCCATAACTATGAAACCAGTCTTTAAATGTCATTTTAGCGCAATTAATCAATAAACACACAGAATCAGTCCAAACTGCCGGTACCTCCACTTGTGGTGCCTCGTGTGATACTATCCAAGGCTCTACTCATGGAAAAGCCTGTTTTTCGGACAGATCCTTGTACACCTCTGCACTGTAAAAAGTTGTTGTTCGTGAACAGCAATATGTGCTGTAACTACACAGTACTTTAGTTGTAAAAGATAATACAGCAACTTTTGCTGTACATGTACGATTCTATTACTGTAGATGCAGGTTCGAATCCCATAACCAGCAACCAGAGGGAGAGAGAGTAGAGAGGTTGGAGGGAGTACCATACTCCACAGCTCAAATATGACCTGATCTTTTCAAAAGCCCATTGATGCAGGCTACATATGAGTGATTGCCCCTCTAGCTCAGTGGGTAGAGCTGTGGGAGATGTAGTCTGAGGGTCAGCAGTTCCAGTCCCGGCAGGAAACTCTCATACAAACTACATTTCTCCTGATGCAATTCTAAAGTATAATGTTACTATGAAATGTTACTATAGAAAAAATGCAGAGGATAAAACCAATGTATCTCTACAATCTGCAGGAAAGATAGTAAAATCTATTTTGAAAAACATGTATAGGCCATCAAGATTACACTCCAACTAATGGTAGTTCAGTACTTATTAGTACATTACTGCAATAGGGTATTTTTCAGATCAACCCTTAAGACATGAACAGTCTAGTTCTAAAATTGTCCCCAGGGATCCTGTGTTGACCTCTTTACCATTCACACATAAGTAGGAGGTGTTTCAATGCACCTGACATGCAGGATTCACTGGTGTAGTGGTCATGGTTAGGGACTATGGATTGGAAGCTGGGCAGTTCAAATCTCCAAAATGTTGAATATGTGAGCCCTTTTAAAATTAAGGTCTGTACCTACAGTAGATTCTACTGTAGGTCTACCGCAGAATTTACTGGAACCAAAGTTGCCCCCAATAGTTACTGTACATGAACACTACTTACTTCTAACAGTGTGTCTATAATAGCCAATCACCTCATTGTGTGCTGTGCACTAAGTTATATTAACATTACATATCATTCCATGTAGGGTGTAGTCGGAACTAAGAGGTACATGCAAATTAATGACTCACCAATATCAGGATTAGCACCGGGTGAACCATTTGAAGTATAAGACCACAGGTAGACATAAGGGTTCTTGATCCAGCCCTCGGTGAAGCCAGCCACATTGAACCGTTCCTGGTCTGGGAACCAGCCTCCACATCCATCAATGGCGTCGTAGGCGATGCCTGTCAATTAAGGTATGCATTCATGATAATACAGAAATGCAGTTGATACAATGATAACTGTCAAGACAGAAGAGACATTTCAGGCCAACTTAGAATTAAAGCCTTGAATATGGGGTAACAAACTTACCGTCTCCGAGGATAGGATGTTTTTCCGGTTCAGCAACTGAGAAGTAGTCAATGCAATGACTGTAGGGAGTGTAGACGATATTGCACTTGAGGCCGGCAGCTTCACATGCTGCAAGTCATACGGAGATGAACAGAATGATATATGTTTTCTTGTCCAATGATCATGTACTGATATGTGTATTATTTGTGTCATACTTTACAAGGAAATGAACATAACGGTAGATTACATGGCTGAGATTTCCCATAAATGTACATTAATATTATATTATCCAGTCTGAGAAACATACAGACGTATGAGTAAAATAAAGTTTAATCTTTAACCATGTGTGACTCAGAAAATGGTAAATGACACCATTTTATGATTGTGCATTATATATATGCATGTCCGAGAGTGTGTCTCATATAAAATGGATGTCATCTACATTTCTGCGCGATTTCAGCCAGTAGCACAGAGGGAGATTATAGGAGATTTTTCCATATAGCAGGCCCTTTATAATACAGGTTTGTCTAGGAATTGGGCCCCAATCCTCATGGCACTTGTAAAGACAAAATAAAATCCCTGTCTGAAGATAATATCTCCAATAATTAATACCTCTCTACTCTCCCGCATACTTGATATGTACATGTATATGATTTATTTATAATTTTACAAGTTGATGAGCACCTAAGAGTTACTTACCTGCCAGGACAATGGCAGGTCCCCATCCCTTCAGGGCACATTTGTCGTCTTCATCACTGAAAAAGATTATGACAATGGGTTTCGAATTTAACTGTGTTGATGGACTGCATTCCACGTAACTATGTGTTGTATGTTGTTTCATAACATGAATTTACATAATCCAATTTTAAGTATTAACTATACTTTTCAATAATGTCTAACATAATTATAAATTTTAATTCATAGAATCTAACAGTAAAAATGTAAATACTTACACGAACTCATGCCGATACCAGTCATCACTGAAGGCAATCGTGTAGCAGTCCTTCAATTTGCTTTTGTCATCATCTTTACTGACACTGTTCGTGATGACAACTGGGCTCACTTGGCTCTCCCTGGGTGGGTAGGGAGGGTAGGGGTGGTAGGGTGTCTGCAATTGAAAGCCAATCGTTAAATTGGTCAAAATGTACTAATAGTGGAAAAGTAGAATGTATTCATATGTATATATTATGCTAATGTATCCATTTAATTATGAACAATTTGTTTTGAATTGCAAATATATGTTACCAAATCAGTACTTGACCGCCTCATCTTGCTAACTATGAGGGTAAATGTCATTATTAGTTGTCAGATGCACAAATCACTAAATATTCAATATTAACCTACATCTAGTTGTTATGTGTTTTATTGACCACAAAATATGTTATTTTGGTAATAGATAACATAGTTAAACATGCAATCATTCTTCCCACTTCAACTCTTGCCCCCCCCCCCTCGAGGCTCTCCAGGTGGGCTGGGTTCGACATAACAAACATTAGTTCAAAGAAGAACCCCCGGAGGAGCCCAGCGGGAATCCTTGAACTCAATCTGGAGGAGAGAAGGTGGATGCACCGAATCTCATGTATCACACCTAATGGCTTGAACTTACTAGACTAATCTAAGACTACCCCTGATACATACATTTGTCTGTAAATCCACAAGATCGCTTAAGTAGGTATAAGGGATTTATAATTATTACATTATCACATTATCGTATAGCACAATCATGTGTACATTGTTCAATCATAAGGACCCACTGTATTTATTTCAATAATTTGATTGCACTCTGAAATCCACTCAATACCTAACAACCATCTATTGTCAGGTGGCCTATATCTATACCATCTAAACCAGTAGATATTCAGTGAACTAATCGATATACCATAAGTCTGTCAAATTCAACGATTTTAGAGACTATTCCAGTAAACAAAAAACGATGTAAAACGTTATATCACATTGCTCTAAAGCTCCTTATTGTGACAAAACATTTATATAATGTTTAAAAAACATTATTTTGACGTAAAATACCGTAGTTTCGGTAGCTGGGATCTTGAATTTCCTGCATTTTCAACGGCTCTACACACTACCCACACCGTAAAACGTGCAACTCACAAGAGCACACATAATAATGGGAAACTTGACTCCTATCACCATAGCCACTGCCCTAATAAATCTACCCTACATATTTGTTTAAAACAGATCCAGGATAAGGAACCTACATTGTATATTTATAAGCCTCTGAAACTTCACGCCTGATGTTACATTTAAGTTGAAACCACGAAGAAAGTACCCATGACCAGAGCATTATCTCATAAAACCCTGGTCAAATCAGTAATTCTAAAGACCTCCCCATCTTACTACACTTGAGATCTGCTTAAAGCAAACCAAACAAAAAATCCCAACTGTGCTTAAAGAGTGACACAGTTTGCTGACATTGTGTTATGAGGTCACAGACAGACAAGCTGCTGTCTGAATGGCTTCGCCTAGGAGTAGCCATGGTACCTAATACATGTAACTTTTTGATTGTTGTATTTTGAAATATCATTTATGAACAAAATAATACGCACTACAAAATAAAGATAAAAATATCCAATTTTGGGTCATTCATTTGAAGTGGTCGCGATCGCTGGAGACAGAATCATATTCCATTTTCCTCTTAAACAGGTAATCAACTTAGAGGCGGTTATGGTAAGGCATGCTTTGGATTAGCAAAATGTACAGCAAATATTAAAATGCGCATTTGTAAGTGCGTCCATGAAGGAGCGTGTTACTGAGTCTTGGCTTGTCTAGGTTTAGGTATCCACTTCAACTCTTGCCCCCCCCCCTCGAGGCTCTCCAGGTGGGCTGGGTTCGACATAACAAACATTAGTTCAAAGAAGAACCCCCGGAGGAGCCCAGCGGGAATCCTTGAACTCAATCTGGAGGAGAGAAGGTGGATGCACCGAATCTCATGTATCACACCTAATGGCTTGAACTTACTAGACTAATCTAAGACTACCCCTGATACATACATTTGTCTGTAAATCCACAAGATCGCTTAAGTAGGTATATAAGGGATTTATAATTATTACATTATCACATTATCGTATAGCACAATCATGTGTACATTGTTCAATCATAAGGACGCACTGTATTTATTTCAATAATTTGATTGCACTCTGAAATCCACTCAATACCTAACAACCATCTATTGTCAGGTGGCCTATATCTACCATCTAAACCAGTAGATATTTAGTGAACTAATGTATATACCATAAGTCTGTCAAATTCAACGATTTTAGAGATTATTCCAGTAAACAAAAAACGATGTAAAACGTTATATTACATTGCTCCAAAGCTCCTTATTGTGACAAAACATTTATATAATGTTTAAAAAACATTATTTTGACGTAAAATACCGTAGTTTCGGTAGCTGGGATCTTGAATTTCCTGCATTTTCAACGGCTCTACACACTACCTACACCGTAAAACTTGCAAATCACAAGAGCACACATAATCATGGGAAACTTGACTTCTATCACCATAGCCACTGCCCTAATAAATCTACCCTACATAATTGTTTAAAACAGATCCAGGATAAGGAACCTACATTGTATATAAGCCTCTGAAACTTCACGCCTGATGTTACATTTAAGTTGAAACCACGATAAAAGTACCCATGACCAGAGCATTATCTCATAAAACCCTGGTCAAATCAGTAATTCTAAAGACCTCCCCATCTTACTACACTTGAGATCTGCTTAAAGCAAACCAAACAAAAAATCACAAATGTGCTTGAAGAGTGACACAGTTTGCTGACATTGTGGTATGAGGTCACAGACAGACAAGCTGCTGTCTGAATGGCTTAGCCTAGGAGTAGCCATGGTACCTAATACATGTAACTTTTTGATTCTTGTATTTTGAAATATCATTTATGAACAAAATAATACGCACTACAAAATAAAAATAAAAATATCCAATTTTGGGTCATTCATTTGAAGTGGTCGCGATCGCTGGAGACAGAATCATATTCCATTTTCCTTTTAAACAGGTAATCAACTTAGAGGCGGTTATGGTAAGGCATGCTTTGGATTAGCAAAATGTACAGCAAAGATTAAAATGCGCATTTGTAAGTGCGTCCATGAAGGAGCGTGTTACTGAGTCTTGGCTTGTCTAGGTTTAGGTATCCTTTGTCTTTAGCACACCAGCTTACGTAAGGGTATTTTCTTCTCCTTTTTACTTTTCTTTTTTTCTTGGGAGGAGGGAGATGCCTGCCTCTTTGGGAGACAATATTAATGCAATAAGAGGCGGCATTTTAATTATATGACATCTATACTACTAGTAAATTTCAGACCTCTTACATGCTCGAGAAAAAAATGCAAAAATTCAAAAGTCAGAGGCCATACTAGCAATATTCTACCAAAAGTACAAATTCTCCCTCCTTAATGTGAAGCTGGTGTACTACATGTAATAAACAGGACCAGGAGGATCTTTTAGTATCTTAATGAGGACCAAACTAATTCTATAATAAACGAAAAAGAAAGGAAAGGCCTCACCATCTTAAAAGTATCATTGTAGAAACAGTCCTTTGTGCTTTGATCCTTTGGTCTAGAAGATGGAAGTTTGTGTAAAGACTGGTACAGATGCATCTCGTTGCATAGTGGCTGGTGAAATGCCCATAGATGATAGTAGCTACAGATGCGTCGTACTGCATGTCCAACTTGCAGAGGATCTTTTGATGTTGACTCAGAAGGCGTCTCCTTGATGACCAAACTCCTGCATTGACCTTAGTAGGTTCTTGCATGTATAGTCCTCTTTAGTGGGACACTTGCTGTTCCGTATGAGTAAACCACACTGCTTCCAGTGATTCTTTTTACGAATATTGACCAAAAATGCATAAGGGTATAAGGTTTTTAGATGCCATGTGTGTATGTGAGTTCTGATTAATATTGGTGAGTCACCACAGTTGCTATCTTTACTGCTTAGTCACCATGACTTAATTGCCTCTTAACTGACAATGTTCGCTGACAAATCAGGACATCTTATATGTTGGTGTGTCACCATGTGTTTCGGTGAGTCAAAATAATTTCTTATCTTGTTGGGTCTCCATAAGTGTTGATGAGTCACCATCTGTCTTAGTGAGCCACAATGAGTGTTGCTGAGTCACCATTTTATTGAGTTATTGAGTTTATTGAGTCATCAGGAATGTTGATGAATCACTACATATGTATATAAGTAGCCATATGTTCTGATGGACCGGCATGAGCGTTTGTGAGACACCAAGCCCTTTTGTGTTTTGAGTCAATGTGAGGCTTGGGTGGAGTCATAAAACGTAGAGTATCATCACCATGTGTTTTAATGTATGAGTGTCTTTAAGACGTCATAATCAGTGTTGATGGCCAACATTTTTGGTGAGTTGTCGTGAGTTATGGTGAGCTACAATTGGTGTCGGTGACTTACCATTGTGGACTGATTAGTCACCATACATGTGTGTTAGTCAGATACCAGATCTTCATGTATGTTGGTGAGTCATTATAGGTGTTGATGAGTCACCATGTCTGGTGGTGAGTCGCCATGAGTGTCACTCAGTCACCTTCTATAGGTGAGTCCCAATGAGTGTTGGTGAGCTTTCTGTATTGAGAAATCATCATGTGTGTTGATGAGTGACCATGTGTGCTTCTAATATGTGTCTCCGTGCCAATTGGTGAGTTACCATTGTGGCTATTATAACTGTTTTGCTGCCGTGATTATTTTGTTGCTTCTGTGAGAAACCGTGAGTGTTTGTTGATTACAATGAGTGTTTGTCAATTGCCCTGTTTGTTGATAAGTCATGATTTGTGTTGGTGTGTTGCCATGTGTGTTGGTGAGTCATCATAACATTTGCCATGTGCGTTGGTGAGTCATCATAACATTTTCGTTTTGATGAATTGTTATGAATTTTCATGAGTCAGCATGTGTGCCAGTGTAAATTACCTTGTATTGTAAATAAGATTTATAGATATTGTATGGGTTTTTTGGTTCAATTTCCACATAACGTTGTCATTAATGGTTCTATAGCTACCATTATGTGTTGGTGAGATGCTATGTGTGATGGTTACATAGCCACCATTGTGTGTTGGTGAGTCGTTGTGTGAGATGGTTCTATAATCATCATTGTGTGTTGCTGTGTGTAATGGTTCTATAATAGCCACTGTGTTGGTGAGTCGCCGTGTGTGACGGTTCTATAATCATGACTGTGTATTGGTGAGTCACTGTGTGTGATGGTTCTTTAGTCACCACTGTGTGTTGGTGAGTCGCCGTGTGTGATGGTTCTTTAGTCACCACTGTGTGTTGGTGAGTCGCCGTGTGTGATGGTTCTTTAGTCACCACTGTGTGTTGGTGAGTCGCCGTGTGTGATGGTTCTTTAGTCACCACTGTGTATTGGTGAGTCACTGTGTGTGATGGTTCTTTAGTCACCATTGTGTGTTCGTGAGTCGCCGTGTGATGGTTCTATAATCACAATTGTGTGTTGGTGAGTCGCTGTGTGTAATGGTTCTATAATGACCATTGTGCGTTGGTGAGTCACCATGAGGGTGGCTTGGGTATTTCCTTGTGATTGGGCTGTAACTATGTGTGTTGGTCAGTCTCAATTTCTTTTCTCTATCTTTTATCTTGTACCTACTGTGAAGTTACAGCTGCCCGTTTTAGGGCATCATAGACTGTATCTGTTCAAACTGATGGCTTGTGCTAGGGACCATTGACATGTCTCAAATTGGTCATGGCGGTATCTCACCGTTCTGATTCACAATTTTTACTATATGAAAGAACACTACCGTAATGGCCCGTATAAGCGCAGGTCCCTCTATAAGGCATGGGGTAACAGGGACTTGAAAATTATAAGCGCAGGGGTGCTTAAACGGGCCACTACGGTACCGGTCCATGGATGCATGTGATGAAACCTCAATGCAATTGAAATGAAACCATGCCATTATTGAATGAAACACCAATGTAATCGCATTTTCTATATAAATGAAGACTAGCACGCAACTGTGTGTACGTAATGAAAGCTTAATGTGACCCCACAAACAAATAAAACCAGGCCATTATAAAATAAAACACCAATGCAATCGCAAAAGTAAATAAGTCCAGCTTACCAAGAAGATAGCTAGCTTATAAAACATAAATAGCTGCCTCAAACAAGACTAGTATGAGGTGTTCCTTAAGTTAACATTGATAGACATAACGGAAACGAAACATAACGGAAACGAAACAGATAATCCAAACTTAAAATTTAAAAAAAAGAAAAAAAAAAGAGAATAAATAGTGACAGTCAGGTTTACCTTGTCATCCTTATCCTTGCCATAGTGACTGTAGTAGTAATTCTTATAGTGGTCGTAGTCTGCAGGGCCGTTGTCCTTCTTGCCCCACGACGTGATCGAGACGACGCTGAGGATGATGCTGGCGATGGTGAGCAGGGCCAGGAAGAGCACCAGGATCACCAGCAGGCGAATGTGGCCTGAGTAACCTGGGGAAATAATGACAATATATTGTATTTTAGTCAGCGATTGGAAAAGGGGGGGGGGGTCAAATGGACAGAAATGTAGGCCTACTATGAACGTGCACCACGTGGGGTTGACAGATGGACTAAGAACATTTATATCTCTCTTGGTCTGTCCCGGAGCTAAATAATGATAATTATTAGCTTCAGAATCTCTTTTAACATTCAATTTCAACTCAATAATTCCTTAATCAATTCTGGCCAAGTTTATTATTAGTTGATGGGGGTGGGGAAGAAACGGTGTGGATTTGATTTGGTCTACCTAAAGATAAATGTAAGAATTATTGTATAAAAAAACTTCGGAACTAGTGGTTTGTTGTTATTCCTAGCTATGTTCAGGTACCGGTAATGACTATTTAATTGTTAGTCGGGCAGGGACAGCTTTTCCGCCCGTTCCGTGGCATATTATGATGTCTAGATATAGCGTCTCATATTTTAAGCAAGGTTGATAACTAGTTGGAATAAAGGAACTCCAATTAAGATCACGAAGGTTTACTAAGACAGGTAACACCATGATAAAGTGCCGAACCTAAGTTAATGTTAACAGCTGCTCATCAGGTTGTTTTATCTTCAAGTTGCAAGGTCCTGGCCCGCCCACTTTGGATAGTTTGGCTCTGTGTCAGTTTAAGTTTGGTGAGAGAAGCTACCAAATGTTATAATTCTGCATGAGTTAACGCCGCTACGGTCCGCCCACTATGGAGGACCTTTCCCATATAATTGTATATTTATATGTTGTATATATGAATGTACAGTTTGATTTTCAACTTTTGAAAATCGCAGAGTAAACCGTGATTACTGCTTGATAAAAATCTTACAATCTTACAATCTTACCACACCGAATCTATAAATCACTCGGGGTTTGGTTGTTTTTGTTTGTTTTTGATAGATTTATGATATCCCACATAGACCAATGATATGCGAAATCACTATTAAAAATTGCCTCATCAATTCTTTCCAGCAGAATATCTTGAAAGTATGGTCAATGGCTTGAATCAGGAACACCAGAAATTTGTCTTGAACTAGCTATACTAGAAAAATGTGTCTTGAATTATCAATAGCAGTGTGATTTGTCTTGAATGAGCCAAACGGGAGTAATTTGTCTTGAATTCGCGATGCATCATTAACTACCTTATAGATGTAACACGTTAAAACCTAGTACATGTACATAAAATCCATGTACGTTAATAAAGTTGATACGTTAAGTCCAGTAGAAAACAAATGTACTGCCTTGTGTTAGAACTGTGAATAGGTTATGGCGGTGCTGGTTAGTGTAGGGGTGTGTTATGCCCTTGTCCATCTCTACATGACGAGATATGACTCCTATACGATACGACATCATCCATTATAGTTTAGCAATAGTTTAAGGAGTTTAGGGGGGCTGTGTATTTTCCGGTACCTCTATCCGTTTTCTTGGACTGTGTTGAAGTGTTACCTATTTAGATGCAGGGACCACCCATATAATATTCCTAAGATGACTATTAAGTCAGTATACATGATATTTCTCAAGTAATGTATGCGTTGTGTGCCTGAGAGCATGGAGAAGGAGGAGGGGGTGTCTGCAAGCGGCGGATTGGTCATGCTATCATTACCTTTGCCGTACCTTGAACGCTTTAATGACGGCCACTATATATACGTCACTTAGACTAGTAGGCTGGCAGACCGGTTATAAGTTACATTCCCAAGTGCCGATAAGACGACCCAGGTTACCCCATGAGGCCACACCTTCAGGTATTGTTGCTACATGAACTTGCATGCGAACACTACATTATTCAAAAATGACCTGTCTTTTTATTGTGAGCCCCCCCCCCCGCCAGGGACCTTTCTTTCAGGACTGTTTTGGAACAAGTTATTATAGAAAAGAGAGAGAGAGAGAGAGAGAGAGAGAGAGAGAGAGAGAGAGAGAGAGAGAGAGAGAGAGAGAGAGAGAGAGCCCCCAACCCCTTGGCAGGCCATGGTGTGTAGGCTATCCGGCCCACTCGTATATAGGCGAGGTTAAGTTACATGCAAATGAGGCTATGACGAGAGCCGCACATGCGCACTGGGGAGTAACCAAGTAGGGCGTGGTGGCGTTGGATCCATGATGGCGGACCGGGATACGGGGTGGAGGCCCAGTGGTGTAGGGCATGTGAGATATGGGCGTGGCCTGCTCATTAAAATAGTCGGTGTCAAATTACCCCACCCATATTTAAGGTCATCCTATATGGGCGTTGTCCAATCCGACAGTAGGTCCACCATCTTTTAATTTCGATGGGTACAATGGCAAGCGCCGCAAGGATACATGTAAGCACTGATAAGATAAGAGATACGACAATGGGTACTTGTACTTCCATTCCCGTGGTTCGGGTGAATATCTTAGCGATCTGATGGTTTCAAAGATGGTTTCTAGACTTGTACTTAACACAAAAAAAACGCGCCTTCTTCTCATTATAAATGATCTTTGATGTTCTCGATCTCTTTTTCCTTTTGCAGCAATATACGGCACAGTGTCCTGCATAATAGTGCCAATGTCTCAGGCTTAATGGAAACTATATATAATGTATACTCAGGACTGCAGAATACCATTGATATTTGGCTTTTTGCACCCTGCACTAATGCCCCTTTGTTGCAGATCATGACACACATGTTTATTGTTTTAGTACTGGTTTTAGTGCTGCGTTTCACTGTCTGATTATATTTTTTCCTTCTGAATGTTAATTAATTCGAAAGTGATTTTTAAAGAGAAATTTTCCTAACCTTTACCACCTTCATCTGCCTCCGCGGTACGAACATTCCCCAACTTGGCGTGCGGGCCGTATGCTATTCGGTGGGCAATGACAGGCGCTCCACTACCTTGATAAATTAGATCTGTACACAGAGAAGGGAAAACCATCTAACTAACTTGGTAATGGCAGGTTAATGATTATTTGGAATAGTACCTGCCAATGGCACAGCTTAAAGTGTACCCCATTAGGGTCACTCTCTTTAGCAAATTCGGCTCTAGCTTATACATGGTGGTATTTGCAGTAACGCGGCCAACTCTTTTCCCTTTTTTTATGTGTTTTTCTACAGCTTCATGTACATGGTCCTGCGTATCAAGTTGCCAGAGGAATTATGGAGGAATATTGCTCTTGTGAGAAGTTTTTAGGATGTTTACAGGAATTCAACTCTTCTGATAGATAAATACAACTTCTTGATGCTTGATGCAGATGCAATTGTTAGAATGCTTTAGAACTCACAAGACATTAATAGTGAACGCAACTGTTAAATTAGTGTGGTAATTCAAAGTAAAACCAACAAATCTGGCGAAAGTATAGATAATAAAAGCAAATAACATGATTCTGGTTGCTTAATGTTTGTGCTGGTTATATGAGTATAGCAAATGCTTGAAATACTGTACTTATTAAGGCTGGTATACCATTGCCGATCTACCCATCCACCAAAGGCCACACCCAGAGAATGCGCCATGGTCCAGACAACTTTTTTAAAATTAAAAACTCATCATTCAGCTTTAACTAACCAGATGAATAGATTTGAAGAGACAGAAATGCAACACTTACTGGACATCTTGACTGGATACTGGGTAATCCAGGCAGCGAAACTCCAGTCGAAAAAAGTGATGGAAGGCAGACGGTGTATCTCTCCTTCCCTTGGTGATGGGACTGGTGGGTGGGGTACCTACAAGCAGGCTATATGCCCCTCGAGTCATGCATGGACGACCCCTCCACCAGCAGAGGCTGTTGGGTGGGTTGGCTTTCCGCCTCCATGAGTAGCATATACATGTATACATGTGTATAAGGTCGGTGGTATGGAGGCGCCTCCTCTGTACAACCCCCACCCAATCCAATACTCCCTCCCTCCTATTGGTACCCTAAAGCAATAGTAGGAGTAGAACCGTCACTGGTTCTCAACCCTGTATAATATCATATAGGGCGGGCGGGGGGGGGGGGGGGGGGGGGGTTTAGGGTACCCTTCTCAGGTGAACTCGTAGTGGGACTCCTATTATGACCATGCCCTAAAAGCTCACCTTAAGAAAGTAGCGTGAGGTCCTGGGACCTCGGACAGTCTCGAACCCCGAGTTTATTCAGGCACATGATGACCAGGATCTGCACTCAGGGTGGGTTCTGAACCAAGTGTTGCCCAAAAGCTCGAAATACAGGTTTGAAAATTCACCTGGAAGACGGACAAAGTCTCCAAGTGGTAAAGCACACGGGACTCTTCAGCCACTGATGTGAATTAATTCTTAGTTTTTGTGTGTGCTAGGAGTAGACTGTTTACTACTCTAAATAAGGCAGGAGCTATGACGGTGATGATGATGAATAAGTATATGACTTTGTACTGTTTTCCTTGGTCTGAGACAGTACTTATCAATGGAATCTGTACCAGTTTAAAAACACTTTGAAAACTCGGCCCGTGCAGTATTGCGCATCAAAAATTTGTGTTACTTCTATTCCCATTTTCAATGTGAGACACACCCCAATGTATAAATAGGTTGGATAATACAGATACATATTGGTTTGTCCCCAGCCAGCCTCCTAAAGTGAGGACAGTCACGGGGGCAACGTTTACGGTCCATGGATAACTGTGACAAAATGTACGTAAACGCCTCCCCCAGTTGAAATGTTGCTACACCGTTTGCGGTTAGACTGTGTTCGATACATTTACGTGGCAAAAAATTGATGTGGCAAAATAACTGCCATCGAGCATGAGATGCCCAGAATCTTCGAGTCTTTATGAAGGTATTCCTTTTGAAATAGCACATAGCGTAGGATGTATAAATGACTTTCACGAATTGCAGCAGTGGGATGGCTAGAGGGTTGGGGATTTGAGTGTGGGGGGGACTTATTTCCACTCCACGTTAATTACAGTAATTGTGTTACATGATTATGAGGGGCGACATACATATCACCTATTAATTGCAAAAGTAATGTGGTAATGCGTGTCTACGTGCCCCAACATTGAACGATACAGGAATTAAACAGGTCTACAGGTCCTATGCCTTAATTCCATATTACCTTTGAAGGTGCCAACTCGATGTGACTGTTAGTTCTATTTCAAATTCAGCTTATAGTATTACGTTCTTGGTATCGATAGTTTCTGTCTGTGTAAACCGAAAGTGCAGCAGTGCATGGTTATATCGATCATTATTGTGGTTATCTAGATGGCGATATCAAGAATGGTATGTGACAAGAGCCTGTGAAACATAAGTGTGGCTAGGTCTTAAGGAAGTAAGTATTATAGTTAAGATTGGACTTAAATTTACTTCTCTTTACTTCCTTTGCCAATTAATGTGCTCAAGTCGTGATGTCAGACTGACCTTAGTTGTCAGGTGAACGGCTAGCTAGAGAGCATGAGGGGGGGGGGGAGGGGTGATGGTGACAGTCACACGTGGGTAACAGAGTATGACTGCAACCCCCCTCTCCCCCTCCTCAATTAATATACCATGGACGCCACACCACAACCCCATCACCCACATGTATATCCAGAGTAATACGTGCAGGAGGGCGTGAGCTTGTTGGGAGCCATGTTGGATGGAATAAGTGACACACCCAACCATCTTTCAGTTAGTTCATGGAGTGTGTAGTAGACTCTCTGATAGACTTTTAGTCACTATAGACTCTCCCTGGTTAGTTGTACCATGTGGAAAGGAGTTGCCCTTCCCTTTTCGAATTCAACACAGAGTATGATAGCCTCAATCATTCCTAGGCACTTAGCCCCAGTAAAATGTAGCCCCAGGATGTATAGCCCCATCGTACATAGCCCCCCCCTGTTACATGGCCCTATTTACGAGGCCCCAATACCAATGGCACCACTCTCTATACTACAATACAACTGCTTTATGCCTCTGTTCCTTATGCCCGTGATGTGTCTGCGATGTGTCCCTCATGTGTTCTCGATGGCGCCCGTGATGGCCCCCTGTGAATCGTGGCCCCATTTTACGAGGCCCCAAGACCAATGGCCCCAGTCTCTATGCTACAATACAACTGCCTTATGCCTCTGTCTGTTATGCCTGTGTTGTGTCCGTGCTGTGTCCGTGCTGTGTCCGCGATGTGTCCATCATGTGTCCACCATGTGTCCGTGATGTTTCCATTATGTGTCCACTATGTGTCAATAATATGTGTATGATGTGTCCACCATGTGTCCGCCATGTGTCCGCCATGTGCCTGCCATGTGTCAACATCCTCTTTTTTTAAAGGGACTTTATACTTGTTGCAGAATTATTGATGTTCTATTGACTTTTGCATATAACTCAGGGTTATGTTAGCTTGATGTATTATGTAAAAGAAAATCAAAAGAAATTGCCATGTCACGGTACTAACTTTCATGATATGGCCATGTGAGCAAAGGAGTACCTTAACCATAGAAAAGAAAGGAAAAACAGCATTTTCATGTAATCTGTCACGGATATTCCCCTTCTTCTATTAGGATAGGGAATGTATAATGGACATCTTTACAAACATGTTAGGACCAATAAAACAGGGGGTCACAGATGAAAGGAGAAATTAAGGTATGAATTTCGGAAAAATATTTCTTTTGCCTTAACTATAGGATCCTATGGGTGTCATAGCAGTGAATATAATAACAATGGAGGTATAATACATACTGTCCAAATAGCAAATACAAATAGTTGATTAGGGAAAGTGTTCTATGTAGGAATATGAATACTGCTTAAAGAATACTTTTCATGAGCTTCGATTTTTGCCACCGGGTAGCTTCTGTGTAGGAACTTCCAATTCCCTTTAAATAAGGCTGTCTGCTATGTTCGTCGGTAGAATTCCCTCAGCATGAGTCAATTTCATTTCATGATTTTTATCGGGCACTGAATGACGGACACGACGAACAGGACGTGACAGGGAGATTATAATTTCCAATTGGAATAATTATAGATTATTTTTATTGTAGAATACCTAGAATAAGAGGGAATTCACAGAGGAGCACTCTACCAGCAGCTCGCATTATGATTGAATCGGTTACAATTGTTACTGAATCATCAAAGCTATTCTTCTGTAACTATGGTATCATAAGTATTCTAAGATGTTATTCATAATCATGATGCAATTGTACATTCGTAATTGAAGATGTGGTACCCATCGCGGGTGAGGTTGTAAGCCTACTCCTATATAAAAAACAAGACCCATTGATATCTAACTTCGCTTGTCAGGGAAAGGTATGGTCTTATATATGAGACAACCACACCCATAACCAGATAACTATGTGGCACCCCTTGACGGAAAAGCTATAGTGCTCTCAACTGCTGAGTGTATCAATCCTGCTAACTGTAGTAACTATACTTAGCTATCAACCATCCAACTGCTAACTGTATCAAAAGACTGCTAAGTGTATCTATTTCCAGGGATGTCTGTTATAGGGACATCCAACTGCTATCTGTATCAATAAATGCTATCTGTATCATAATATGAATATAGTGTAATATGCCAGAAATTTGTTTCTTGGGCCCTATGTTACCCTCACACATCCTTTCCACTAATCAGTTCTCTGGCCCAGTTGTGTCAACCTTCTCTCCATGTTAGTACCAGCTGTTATTATCCTGTCAAACTCCCAACTCCCTAGTGTAGAGCCCCACACCACAGGCCACCACCTGTCTGAGGGTAAAATAGTGTCATGGAAGTGCTATTTTGAGAGCCTTTGTGCTGGACTTTTGGTTTGAAAAATGTTTGAAATGGTTTTTATTGTCTTCCGCAATATGAACAGAGTGATTTTAGACAATGTCATCTACATCCATTAATTCATAAAGTAATTAGCTCCTACCAGTAAGTCCAGGTCAGGATTAACCTCTTAATTACTTTGTATGCATGTATGCGAATGCTATACATTACAATTCCATAACTAGTTAGTTACAGAGATTAGATAAACAGCTTATGCCATTTCAGGTTACAAAACCTGTCAGTGAAACTATAATGTTTAAGCTATGAAGCAATTTAAATCAACTTCTAGAGTTACATAATATAATAATGAACACACACTTAATTAATGTTAAAAACATGCTATGTACAATAGAGAAAACACATGAAGTTCTAAACTAGCCACATGTTCCATGGTAATGATGAGATAATAAGTGGAGAACAGGAGAGCAAAACGACAACAAAGAGCACATAGGAGTCAAGTTAATGTTTAAATCAATGCATTGCATTTCAAGAGTATCAAAGCTTGGAAAAGAGTGTGGATGGGGGAGGGCTATCATACATTTTTACCAACTGCTAAGTGTATCAATGTCCTTAACTGTATCAATAAAACTTGATACACTTGGCAGTTTTTTTTATACACTTAGCAGTTGGATGGCCAAATGCTAAGTGTAGTTACTACAGTTAGCAGGGTTGATACACTTAGCAGTTGTACAGGGGGCACTGATGTATGATTTGGATACCCACTGCAGCACCATCTTCCAAAGCGGGAGCGGTCGATTATCAGAAAGGCTGAAAAGAGGGCTTGGTCACTCCACTCCAATGTTGAAAAGAAAGGGTGATCATCCTAATCCCATTGGCAATTGGGACATAAGGTCTTCTGTATTAAAGTTATGTGAGTTCATACAGCATTAA
Source organism: Harmothoe impar (assembly GCA_947462335.1). Classification (NCBI taxonomy): domain Eukaryota; kingdom Metazoa; phylum Annelida; class Polychaeta; order Phyllodocida; family Polynoidae; genus Harmothoe; species Harmothoe impar. The sequence continues at coordinate 40,382,721 of OX381714.1, forward strand.
TTGACCACAAAACTATCTATGATTGTTAAAAAGCGCTAATTGGTAAATTTGAAGTGTTAATTGGTAAGTTTGCCATTGGTTTGTTTAGACCTCCAACTTCCCTTTCCCCAAATAAGGGGGCAGTCACTGTGCATATTTCCCCTGAATCTGAAAGGGAGGGGTGGTCAGAACACTAACATTGATGGAAAAGGGGGAGGGGACTGTAGGGTGGCAGTGGATAGTCACCTTCAAATAGTCTGTACCCACCCCGGGAGTACCCGCTACTCCTATATATAAGACAACCAGGGAGGATGTATACTCTTTTGAATCATAATTATGAGACGACCACGTCCATAACCACGTGCTATTCCTTATGGGCGAGGTTGTAGGCCTACTCATATGAATCAATCTTATGAGGCAACCAAATCCATAAAGATGTGATATCGCCTGTGGAGATGATGAAGGTCTACTCTAATGAATTCTATAAGAAAACCAGATCCATATAGATGGGGTATTTCCCCTGTGGCCTACATACATGCAGACACATTTAATGAGATAATTGAATGAATACCTTGGCACTGTACCATTCACTCTTGTGAAGGGATACAAGGAGCCTGATTAGGAGTCTGATGTCCTACAACATAATGTAATCAGTGATAATAAGAAAAAAAACACTTAAGGGGTTCTTTATAGATATGGACGCTGTAATTCTAATAATAGTTCTATTAATGCCCCAACAAAAATAACAAAAACTAAATGGCCAAGAAAACTCATTTTATTCGCCAGTGGACCACCGGGTTTAGGCTAAAACTGAATCCGATGCGTTCTCGTGGGATCACTCTGAGACTAATTGCACAATAAGGCTTTGTGAGAAGTTATCTCTGTAGATCGCAACTTATTGCTGGAAAACTCATGGGATGTCTGCCAAAATGGTTGCACATACTGACGAATCATGTGCATACTTACAGAATGATATTATGATTTACCCAATCGGCCAATTTAACTCAATTTTGACAATGTAAATGTTAGGCCCGCCATCCTATAAGCTCCATCCGCCCAATTTAGCCATACATGTTGTATATGAATTCGACGATATATAGTCCAGCAGATGTTGGCAGCAAGGTGTTTCACAAGAGCTGTAATTTTTCGATTCATCAAAGTGTTTCTAAACCCCCACCACTCGTAATTTTGACAACCGTTCTATTGCCACACTGGCTGATTATAAGTATAATAATCAGTTATAAGTGGGTGTAAGACAAGTGTTTCAAAGTGATGACTGCAATCATAAGCAAGTTACAACCAAAATATATGTGTCAAATGCCCTAAACAGGGGGAGGAAACAGCATGCCCTATATTTTGTTTTATCTCAAGAAAGTAATATTCCAGTGCTCTTATCTGTCCATCCTCAAGTCCACATGTAAAATATGATATGTCCATCTTAGGGTTTTCTACCGTCTCAAATAAGCGTTGCATTGTGACTGCGGATATAGGAAATGCAAAACTGAACGGTATGGGATCAGCTTAGACTAGATGTGCAGAAAAACAATAATCATTCTTCGCATTCTCGTTAAAGCCAAAATTGCGGACATTGGGCGGTAATTGGAAATTGCCATTAATCCAAAGCGAGGCTCACCTCATTAATATGCAGCGGCGAGTGACGTCACCCTCCCGCCAACTTCAAATCAGTTGCAGTAAAAAACTCACCGGGACAAGACGTCTCTCTGCGACTACTATTCTTTTTTCATAAATTACATGACAAAAGGATTAAAACCGCCCCAAGTACACACACAGCACACTACAGGAGCAAAGGAGGACACACAGTGTATTTTACGGTGAAATTTTACGTCCTTTGACTGTTAGTGTTACTGTGTCTACTACGCCGGTGCATACACCTCCCACCATGAGTGACCAAGACACCATCGACCCCGCCACTGGCCTGCCTGTAGCGGTGGACCCAAAGCTGCCCCGTCTCACCATGAAAGTCAATGCCGATGCCATAGCCACGCTCGCAGTGACAGTGGACCAGAGAACAGGAGCATTGAACACAATGGTCGATAGCGTCATCGGGGCGCTCACAGGCATTCAGCGCGCACTCGGCATTAACCCAGCCGACCCCGCGCAACCGCCGGTGAACCCCATGGACGCCCTCAACAAGACAGCACAGCAGACGGCCGAGAAGGCCGCCGCAGCCCAGGCCGCAGTGGACCGTGCCCTTGCTGCCGTGGCCGCCTCTGCCGCCGCGGACACCGCGCCCCAAGCGCCCGCGCCTCCAGCGCCCCAAGCACCGACACAGCTACACGACACACCGAGGTACCAGCACCCCAACCACAGGGACAGGTCGACACCAGCCCCAACCCAGGAGGAGGATCTAGCCATCAGACTCGCCAAAGCACTGCAGTTTGCACTCGTCCCCGAGCGCCAAGGTATGTCACACCCACACCAGTTTGTAACAAGGGGCGCGCAGGCCACTAAGGTCGGTCTCTCTGAGTGTACATGGCCCGAGTTCCTATATGGTTTTAGAAAGCTGGTCGCCCAGGAGGAGGACCCGCGGTGGCTGACCGCATGCAGGCGCATATAGACAGATTTGTTGATGACTGCCGCCAGTATGAGTACGAGGCGGTGCGGGACTATACAGAGCGCGTATGCACCCTGATAGAGGATCCCACTGAAAAGCAGTGGACATGGTTTAATACATATGTCATTGACGACCTCCGTCAGCAGATGGTGTATAAGCAAAGCGCATGTCTAAAACCGCCCTCTACTGCCCCGACTAATGCCCAGCGCGGCTCAGGCAAAAACAAAACAAAAGACCAGCAGTCTACTACCGCCCACCACTCCGGCCCCCCATGCCCTGCATACCAGCGCGAGGCGTGCCCCGAGCCAACCCACCACAGCCAAGGTACACACATGGCTATGCATATATGTGCGGACTGTATAACCTACACACAACAGGTCAAATATCACCCCGCAGCAAAGTGCACCACACGGGGCCGCTACTCGACCCCACCAGCGGGGTTTGGAGCCCCACCCCCTGGGTACAACCAAAACCGCAACTAGATAGGGGTCACCGGAGGGCCGGCCACCAACTGCATGCACACCGCATGCCCCCGCCTGCCCCCGCCCCTCTAGTCCGACCCCCTTTGTGTATTAGAAGTCGCACCAGGCTGAGCAATCAACCTCACACCCGGCTCACGCCACCCACACATAATAACACTCTCGCGTTTGTGGATGTATTACATAAACCCACAACACACCCGCCTGGTGTACACACAACGGGCCCCCCTATAGGCCCACCTCTATATACAAGTTCCCCAATTAAAACTGTGCTCTACACAAGAGGCCATATAGTCCCGGCCGCTCCTGCTAGCAATAGTATGAACTGTATATCTGTGAAACAACCTGTAGGTCCTGACCCCATGACCTCACACAACCTCGCACTGCCCACTATCTCGGCGGTGCGGGCTCGCCTCTACAACCCCTGCCGCCCACCGCGCAGGGCCGCGCGTCTCCTGCAGCAGCAGCGCGATGCCGCCCCCCCGCCACAAGTGGACACGCCCCCGTCCCCACAGGCTGACATCACACACCAACAGGGCGGTGCTCCCGCGCCCGCTCATCACCAACGCCTCAACCCACGCGCGGCATCATTCATCCCGCGCGCCAACCAACTGGCGGCGCGGCCCCATGATGACACATGCCGCGCAGCAACCCGCCCCAGACAACTGCAGCACAGCGGGCAACACAACATGCGCCCCCCGCGCCCTCCGCGGCAGGCGCGCGATGCCGCCCCACCACGCAGCCACGCATCGCTAGCCGCGAGACAGCATGGTGCCGCGCTACGCGAGCTAAGCCGCGCGGCACGACGCGTCGCCCCGCAACACGCTACACAAGGCAGGGCTGACACACCGTCACCGCACCTGCCCGACACACAAACTATAGTGTTTGGCACAACCGACATCAACCTACATCAGCACATAGACCCGGAAGATGTCCAACTACTACGTGACATAACATTCCAGGTCAAACAGTGCGCCCCCCTGGACCCGTCAGCGCCGAATGCGTGCCCGATAGGCCCTATTGAGTACCGCGCAGAACTACAAGCTATGTGGCCCCAACCTACGCCCGCCGCCGTGGAGGAGGCGCGCGAGCTGATGCAACGTTACAGCACAGTCCTCGCCACTGGCCTCCCCAACCATATGAAGACGCGCGTCATCATAGCATCCCAACTTAACCACGCCGCGTGGTCGGCCGCCCTGGAGGGCTACCATGACGCCGAGGTCACCGAATTCCTGAAGTTCGGCTGGCCAGCATCATACACTGCAGCTGCCCCGCCCACGCCCACACTCAAGAACCATATATCCGCTCTTAAGCACCTCGCCCAAGTTGATGACTTCTTGAAAGAGGAGATCCGGCTGAAAGCAATGGCGGGCCCATTCAAAGCCCCGCCCTTCTCCCCGTGGACCCAGACGTCACCGCTGATGACGCGGGACAAGAAGGACGTTATCAGCAAACCGGGAGAGCCTATCAGACACGCACAACAAGTCCTCATAGACCTCTCGTTTCCGGCGGGCGCTAGCGTTAACGAAGGGATCGCGAAAAACTACTCCCAGGGCGCAGACTTATCCAGAGCCTACCGCCAGATGCGCGTGGACCCTATAGACTACCCCCTCCTGGGCATCCAGCACCGGGGTCAATATTACCTCGAAATTTGCCCGTCGTTTGGGTGCCGACTCTCAGGCGCCTCGCAGCAGCGCGTCTCCTCGGCACTATGCCACGTAATGAAGACCCGCCATCAAGCGCTAGTCATAGCATACGTCGATGACTTCATCTGGATATGTGACACAAAACCGGAAGCGGAAGCATCATACGCCCAATTCAATGCTCTGTGCAAAGAACTTGGCGTAGTCACCGCCCCAAACAAAGCCGTCCCCCCGACCCGCGCCCTTGAATGGCTCGGGATACATGTCGACGCACAGCAGATGATACTGACCATACCGGAAGTGAAGATGACGCAGGTCCGCCAAGAGTGCGCGGACTGGATGGGCCGCGACGCGGCCACCAGAAAGCAACTTCAACAGCTGACAGGACGCTTGGCCTTCATAAGCCAATGCATACCCCCGTCGCGCAGGTACATGTCTCGTATACTGGACACCCTGCGTGGCAGCAAGAATGATGTCATGACCCCCCTCACACAGGAGTTCAAAAAAGACGTCATCTGGTTCAGAGACTATAGCGCCCTCTCAAATGGCCGCCGCCTCATAACCGCCCGCAGGGAGCAATACATGATAGAGTGCGACGCGTGCCTGAAGGCTGGAGGCGGCTTCTCGTTGACCGGACGTGTGTATTACAACATCCGGTTCCCCCTCGCCTTCCAGAAAGCGCACCACATATCTCAAACGGAACCCATCAACGCGCTCCTAGCAATAAAAACTCTCATTCCCAAAGACTCGACTGGCCTGGAGATACATGTCACCACTGATGACATGGCTGCCAGAGATGTGCTGACCACCGGCAAGACACACGATATGGAAATGGCGGCGGCGGCGCGCGAGATACACCTCCTCCAGGCGACCCGCGACATTACCATATGTGTTGTACACAAGCCGGGCAAGACACTCATTCTGGCCGACGCCCTATCGCGCGCCCCCATAGACTCAGCCATGCATCAACTAGCCATGTATTTAGTCAAATCTGCCAACTTAAAATTTATTATTCCACATGAGCTTAAATATGTCTTATCCCCCACGTGATCTTTCCAGGTGTGAACAACCAACTGCAGCGCCAGCTGGCACACACCTGTGCCAATGCCGTCACACCTCAGACGGCACATAATCAACGCCGCCAAGCGACGGATTACGTAACCTTCATGCTCATAAACGGCTATGATGATCAGCTAATAGCCCCAGCCCCTCTAACCCTGGGATTATATGTACAATCTTTGGCCAACAAATATAAAAGTCCGGCCTTGGCCGAAAATACTCAGGAGCTAAAACTTACATCCTCTCCAGAAATGGCGACGTCACTGCCTTCTCGTCATACCTGGTACAGATGGCGATTAAAGGCAACCGGCGCCTTTCTACCCATGTGTCCAAGCAAGCACCCCCCGTAGATGCCCCAACAGTTGTAAGGGCAGCTATTGTCCTCCAGGGCATGGGCCCCAGGGCCCTCCCGGCCAGGGCGGCCCTCCTTCTGGGTTTCTCAACATTTCTTAGACCCTCCAACCTAGTAACAACCACAGACATCTCGGACCCGTGGGCCCACACCCTACTCCCCCGGGATGTCGTAGTAACCGACGCCGGTCTGAAGGTCACCATAAACTCCAGTAAGACTACTACTAAGAAACAGCCATTCACATTTCCGGTATATCCCGCAGCAGGGGCAGCCTGCCCTGTTGCCACCTGCCAAGAGTACACTACCCACTACCCGGCCCCGCCCACGGCCCGGGCCCTAGTGGGCTACAACGCTGTGCCCATTACACCGGAAGACATACTTCCTGACATCCGTGCCGCCCTCCTGGCGGTCGGCTTCCAACAGGCGGAGGACTTCACGCTCCACAGCCTGCGCCGCTCTGGGGCCAGGACAGCAGCCACTTCCGGAGCGACCATTGCCCAAGTTAAGAGGCACGGCGCATGGCGCTCCAGGGCGGTGCATAAGTATGTTCCCCCTCATATGTTCAAGCTACACAGACCACAAAATAAGTAACTCTGGCCAACAGACTAAAATAGAACGGAGGTGATCTAATAAGACTTAAAGGGTGCTATCTAATTATCCTCATATCTACAAATCAATAGTTATAAAAACGCAGGAATCAATCAATGTATACCTCGTATGTAATCTACTATTACCACTGTATACCATGTTCTTAATAATTCTCTTAATCATTGTCTTACACTCATCTCATTTTACACATGCTTATATACTACATTTTACATACCGCATATAACTTGTAAATAAAATGTCATCCAAACCAGGTTTGCCTCGCTCTCGTGAATTGGGCGGTAATTGGAAATTGCCATTAATCCAAAGCGAGGCTCACCTCATTAATATGCAGCGGCGAGTGACATCACCCTCCCGCCAACTTCAAATCAGTCGCAGTAAAAAACTCACCGGGACAAGACGTTTCTCTGCGACTACTATTCTTTTTTCCCACCCACCCACACCTCAGACTAAGAGACTACCACCAAGCAGTCTCACAAGTACTGCCAACAGACTAAAATAGAACAGAGGTGATCTAATAAGACTTAAAGGGTGCTATCTAATTATCCTCATATCTACAAATCAATAGTTATAAAAACGCAGGAATCAATCAATGTATACCTCGTACGTAATCTACTATTACCACTGTAAACCATGTTATTAATAATTCTCTTAATCATTGTCTTACACTCATCTCATTTTATACATGCTTATATACTACATTTTACATACCGCATATAACTTGTAAATAAAATGTCATCCAAACCTGCCCTAGTAGCAAACACACTGTGGCCCCGGACGGGGCCAGACTGTGTTTGCAAGTCTGGCCCGGAGTGGGCTAACCGACGGGCTCCTGTTGGTTTAGGGCACTGGGCTTTGGTCTGGCCCCGTGCGGGCTTCCCATGTTGGGCGCAGATCAGGTTTTGGACGGGAAGCCCACTTTGGGCTCAGATCAGTTTTTGGACGGGCTTCCCACTTTGGGCTCAGATTGGTTTTTGGACGGGCTGAAAGTGGGTTCAGATCGGATTTTGGGCGGGTTGAAAGCGGGCTTAGATTGGTTTTTGGACGGGTTGAAAGCGGGCTAAGATCGGATAATTATGGGTTTTAGAATCTATTCAATCATTCTCCAATGATTTCTTGTATTTGTTGAACCAGATATCCTAGGTCCTGCTAAACAACCCAAGGCATAATCATACTCTTCCTACCCAATAATGGACGTATCAAGCAGGCCTATTATCATCAGGTTTGAGCCACATGCAGCATAGACAAGTGTCTATGGTGCACATTGGCCTTCAAAGCCATAGTTCATACCTACCTGACATGAGTCTTTTATTAAGATTGTAATGCCACAGAAATAGTGTTTACAATGGATAGCTGCTTAGAGAACCTCCTTTTCATCATTCAAATATATATTCTATCTTATTTCCAAACTGTTAGAACATCTATTTATTGTTTCCTATTCTACATCACTTTAACATTTTATTGTATTATTATATAATGTCAATTTCATCTGGCTTTGTTGGACAACTCTAGATATTGTATAGTAGTGACATCTGGTGTCAATCATCAGAACTATTAGACCAGTTGCCCTGTCCAAACCCAACCTCAGCCCTCATCGGCCCGGAGTGGGCTAACCGACGGGCGCCTGTTGGTTTAGGGCACTGGGTTTTGGTGTGGCCCCAAGTGGGCTGCCCGAATTGGGCTCAGAACGGGTTTTGGACGGGTTTCCTCTCATCTGGCCAACATGAACCCAAAGCGGGTAGCCCTCTTTGAAACTGATCTGAGCCCAAATCGGGCAGCCCGCTTTGAAACTGATCTGAGCCCAAAATGGGCAGCCCGATCGGGGCCACACTTCAGCCCAGCCATCTGCCCAACATGAAACCCAGCTCAGTTTAGCCCGACTTCAAACAGCCAATCCGAGCTAAAACCAAATTGGCCCCGTGCGGGCTTGCTACTAGGGTGGTTTGCCTCGCTCTCGTGAATTAGACTTAAGCTGTACAAAAACATTACTAAAGCTCCCTATACCTTATTAATTGGTATTGCAAGGCTCACAAAATAGTGGACTGCTGCAACTACAGAACAATTGATGTGGTAACTTGTGCTCGTTCATAACTAGGCCAACTTAAGTCCCAAAATCTGAGCCCATAATGGGACAGCCCAATTTCAGCCCACAGCAAGCCGACGCAGCATACTCATTTGATTAGATTCATCGTCTACAGGTATCAGCTAAGGTTTGGGCCCAACCAAACTCGCTACATACCTTTCCATATACAAAAGGCGTTACTTTACATATAAACAAGGGAGATACATTTTAGAAGTGAAGTGAATTCTAAAACAAATTATTAGTGCATGTGAGCAATCAGAGCATGTAGGATGCGATTCCCATCTGTCCCTCACGCGAGGCCACCACGCTGTACAGTCTCGGTCAGCTCTATAAAAGAATATACGCATGAAATGGCACTTGATTTTTCTTATTCAAACTATGGTTTACAATGTAGATTATGTGCAGGTTCTGGTTTTAGAGTTTAAAACATCTGGTTTAATACTATCATTCTGGTCGAGATGTGTTTTATTTGACCTCAAAGTAGGCATGATATTCCTGCACTATTAAACTTAGGGCTATATGTTCCACTACATTACGGTGATGACATAGCTGAGGCGGTAGACTTACATATACTAGTAAATTAACGCCTGTATATAGTTTAGTGATGTCCCTATGTGGCCTTTCCTATCTACAAACAGGAGCATAGCTTTTGATCCTGCGTCGAGGTCAGAAGAGCTCAGTTGAGCATATATAATTTCCTTGCAAGATTTGGCGTTTTGATTGCTGTGGAATGTGAGTGGTAAGTAATGTTTGTTTCCCTTTCCTTTTAGCATTATGGGATAGAAATCAATTATAATTCCCCGTATTAATGATTGAAATAGGGCGTTGGTGTGATAATCAACGGTTGGTTTTATTGAGAAATTCTGAATTTTCTGAGCACTTATCAGGAAAATGCATACAGCCTGTAATATAAGTGATAATCATATTATGTGTGTGCTTATTATGAATGTATTGTCATTGAAACTGAAAGGGGGGGGGTGCACCTTCACACAGCCATGGCATTAACACTTCATCACCGATCTTGTCTTTCTTTGTCTAATTTCGTAGAGCTCTCTAAACCATGAGATATATTTAGAGATTTACGAATTCCACATATGATATGAAGACATAGCAGTCGCAGACGACACGTAGGCTACAATACGCCCTATACACGACGAGGAGAAATATGCTCTACGTAAATTAGGATTGAGCATCAGTTATTATATTACATCTATAATTATCTAATTAGTTCAGTGTATTTGGTGCGTGTCGAGAGGGTTTGGTACGTGATAGAATAAGATCATGAGCCAAAGGATGTAGCTTAGTGGTACTATACAGGTCTTGGGAACCTACATGTTGGGGGGGGGACGGGGGTGGTCGATTATAAGTGTATACACTTATAATACATACAGGCATGTTAATTGGGGATATAGGTGAAAACTGGCGGATCCAGAGTGGGGGGGGGGGGTCTCAACCACCCGCCCTATGCTATGCACAGAGAGAAATGGAATGTATTGTAAAGTTCTATAAAGGACCAAAACTGTTTGGCATGTACCAAATGTCTGAAGTATTGATAGTGGGTCTAGCCTGTGGTTGCCACTGGTACCAAACTAGTGCAGGTTGCCCCATTATGTGGTTTCATATACAACTACTATCAGAGTCAACACATTTTTATTTGACTCTTCATCGAGAGTCAAACTATGTATGACTCTGCTGTGGGCAGAGTCAACTGCGCTTGACCCTGCACTGAAGGTAGAGTCAAGTTGTACAATGTCCAAGGGGTATGACGGGAGTGGCTGTGACACCTCCATTAGAGTCATCACAACTCTGCTACAAGAGTCAACTAGAGTTGACTATGGTAAAAGAGTCATGGCGATGCCTTTACTTCTCTCTGTGAGAATATGAAAAAAGTAAGAAGCCTTCTGAACCAGTTTGTTAATTTCCACTGACCCATTTCTGCTTTTAATATAGCCTACACAATTAGGTAGTGTTGCACACATTGTCCTTACAATGGAACCTCATTGTCAAATTTTAAAATCTGGTATCGTAAGATGGAAACTAACATACATGTATATATATATAAGTGATATTTGCTAGGAAAGTGGTATTCTTTCTTTAAACTTTAGTGCATAGGACACTATCTTACGTAAATACAATATTTGTGAAAGCCTTTGGAAAAGATGAAAATAAACGTATAAATGAGACAAAATAGAATGTCATACGGCCATACCCTGTCAAGATTTAAACACCTGACCCTACACACTGAAGTCCACGGCCCCGCCAAAGAATCCACTGAGGTGTGTCAAGGGTGCGACAAGTTTATGTACAATTTCAGAAGAGACGATCCGGTGAACTGCCATATCGCTTTTTACTCACTCATCTCCAAACTCTGGCTTTCAGGAACAAAATATGTAAATACTACGTCTTCATTCAGGAATGCTTTGAAATTACAGAGTATAAGTGCCAAGGTAATTTGAAGAACAGGCATGTCCAGAACAAACCTATAAAACCATTTTAATTGGAATGAATGTCCCCTGTGTTTGTTCTTGATCTTTATCATTGTGATAATATAGTATACCCATGGCTTATGATTATGTATTCATTCTCAGTCTACTGCTGATGGATAAACATTGCTTAAATTTCATACATTGGAAACAGATATATTGATCCTTGCATTTGCATCAAAGCGCATAAATTAGCATGGGTATCCCCACTTTCTCTTTGGTGTATGGATTTTGTGGTATATAATGGCCACCGTCCACAGAGTATAGGCAAGGTTCGTCGGTATAAAATCGCTGACTAAGCAATTAGTGAACTTCTGTCCGTCTCCCCTCTCTCTGTCGTATTCTATGATATGGCCCACAACTACTGCCCTCCCCCCACTCCTATCCTTTAAAGTTTTATATAGCCATGATTCGGCCGATAATATCAAACAGGTTTGATATTATCGGCCGACTTTCTTTTACATCCATTTTGGGTAAACAAAGCATAAATTACCTAACTAAAACCTCATTTCAAAGTCCACAGGATGGACACACCGATGGACACACCTTATACCCCGAAGTTTGTATATAAACATTGGTATAAAATCAAAACAAACAAGCCTTTATTCCGACGAAGTTCTCTACTTTATGCTCTGTGGACGGTGGCCATAAGGAACAGTTTGTAATTCTTATTAGGAGGTCTGACTCTCTTTCTAAATACTGGAAACACTGGATTTCACCTATAGTAATTTATGCACATCATTCCGTCATACATCACCTATACAAAGCAATCTTAATGGCTAATCTTAACCCTGCTTACATCCCACCCTGCATTAACCCCCAACATACATACTGCGCACCCAGAGCTACCCTCCTTTACCCCCGGGGATCTTGCCACAGCCGGGTGGTGTTCGAGGTCGTCAGACCCAACCTTTTAAAATATGAGTCTGACTGCACTAGCGGGGGCCGAACTTGAGGCCTGTATGTCTCAAAAGTAGGTCCCATCTGAGATCTTTTATGACAGTAGGGTGCACTACGTTCCAGATCCTGATGTAGCTCCACCATGAACGATGGAGACTTTATGGGGAACTTTCACAAATTATGTCACCAACTGGGGGGTAGCTGAAAGCGTATATTACCTTGTTTTTTCCACATGTTACAGATTTGCCATATCCATTATCTACACTTTGTCTGCATACAAATGTTACTTAAGAAGAAATTCGTTATCAGTTTTAATGAATTATAAACAAAATATATACCATTGACATTGTACATGTATTTTGTTTTTCCCCAAGCCTGGTGATACATGCTTCATGATAGAAAAATATATAGCTTGCCAAGATAATGAGCTTGCACTGTTACTTCTAACTGATTAAAGTCACTTGCACTGTGAAAACATGACTTACATGAGTAAGACAATGTGCACTCCTAGTACAAATATAATATTAATTCAATTTAACAGCACCAATCGTGTCTTTCTTTGTTCTGCGTAACCGTGTGGACACTTTGTAGCATATGCACCAAAAAGGTCTGAAAGATAGGTGACATCATTTGCGAATGCTGGCTATAGAATATTAGCAGTAAAACAGTGATAATCTGCCAGGAGCAGTCAAAACTGACTCTCCATTCCGATTCTTCCTATCTACTCCCTCCAGAGTTTGACCAGCAATCCTTGGATTGAGAAGCATTCTAACAGTTCCCAACGTAACCCGACACCACCCTCTTTCTTCCCACCCGGGGTCTAGAAACCTGCATGACAACTTTACTATATGCGCTCCCATTATGTATAGGGAGTGGTCACCACTTAACACCAGAGGGGTGGTTCAATGGGTTAGCGGCTTTCCAAGCGAGTGCATGAAAAGATCTCCACCCTCAAAAGAGGGTGAGCTTTTTTCACCCCCCACCCCCAGCCCTTACAGGCGGTTAAAGTGCCCTCCCTCTCCGCCCAATTTTGAACTCTAGAAACGTTAACATATATTTTGCCCCCCTCCTCGCTCGAAGTGTTGAAACTGTCTCTACGCGCCCCTGTTTCTTAATAATGACTACCCCTTTATTTGACAACAGGAGGAGGGCAGAGGGTTAGCTCAATTTTCGCCATTTTCCAGAAGAGAAAGAATTCGCTCAATTATATAGATGAGATGGAAAGGGGGCTAAACAATTTTGAAACAACAATCGGAGATGGCGATGTACTATAGCTCTTAGATGTAACATCATATATGTTTGGGCACGAAGGATGTGGCCTTGTTGTATAATACGATATAAGACTTGAAGATGAATGACATGTTTACAATAGGAGGATTTTCATCCAAATAAAAGTCTTTCACCAACGTGTATTCAACACATGCGAATAAATGAGCCACTTCAGATGATTTACTGTTATTAAGGACAAGAAAATCGTGCACAATATATATGACTTGTACTTGAACAAGGAACCATAGTAGTGCACCCTGCAAGAAGGTCCTTTTTCAAATATTCTATCACACAATTATCCTTTATGATAGGTATATAGATTCATCATCGGTAGCTGATTTTGTGTCAAAAGTGTGGCAAGCATAAGGAAGATATAGAGTTTAGCTTATTTAGGTTTTTCAAAAATCCGATCTCCCTGCACCTTACCTTTTCAACCATCTAGCCCGAAGCACTCTTAATTCATTTCAACGTTGTTAACGTGCAATATCATAACTGTATGTTTATTCTACGTGGAAACGCAACTGATGGTTATGTTTATTTACGATTATCTTGGACTTAATGATTTGTTAGCTTTCCCATAAGGGGCCACAAGGAGTACAGAAGTGGTAGATTTGTAGAACATACATAAACGTCGCAACAATATTGGCAAATTATGCAATTTCATGTTCCAGAGATCACTCAAAGTGGGGCTAGACTTTGGGTCCATTTGCATGCATAGGGTATAGCCTACAAGTAGGGAAACTGTATATGGAAAGCTTGGCTTGGGCAAATGATATTAAAAGTCAGGTGCTTTTTGTAGCCCTCTTATTGTCAGCATAAAGTTAAATTTTCTGTGCTTTTCGTCACCATAGGCGTCCCAGCTAACAAAAATACGTTATCTTATGTCAACATAACTATGCAGCGTTATATGAGTCTCTTGTCAGTATTGCATTAGAGGTGGTAGATTCACCTTGAGTGGACACATACCTTTAGACCGACACTTGGTGTTTATTCAATCAGCCTAATCTCGTTATCTGCGAATAATGGTAAAGTTTAGTTGTCATTCTTTCCAACAAAGACTCATATATGAATAATTCCAGTTCCCGTCTCAGCTGCTCAGAGCATGGGTCCAACTCGTGGTGAATCTGCCCTACATATCAATAAAAAGGAATTATAAGGCCTCATGCATCATGCCGTCCCTAAAGAGTTAACACTTAGGACGCTCACGGAGCTGCATGCTATACGTTACCTGCCATGAGCTTCAGACAAAAAAATCTACTTTAATTATACTTCGTTGACCCGTCATACATGTTCACGACTGTAGGGTGAAAACAGCACGAATCATAGATGTTGTGCATGTTATACACTGTTTTAGTCATATGCACCTCAAAGGATCTGGTTTGGGAGTTAGACAGGTCCACCCCTTCCTCTTGCATTTGTACCTCTCTCTTCCACTCTTTCAACCCCATTTACCATTATATTATAATAGTTATCTGATATGATATTAGTATACTAATCCCAAATACACGGTTAATAGTGTAAATTGGCAGTACACGCTGGTGTAGTCTTACAGGATGTGTTATGAGCAGCAGAATGGTATTTTCGGGTTAACTAATATAGTTTTATCGGCATGGGCATAATAATGCCGACTATTAAATCATAAGCCAAGTTTGTTTCAAGACTTAAATAGAGCACAGATGAGAAGGTAATAACGGTGAGATTAGTCATTGTGTACAAACATTAGCCATTAAAGGCAATAAAGGGTCGGTCTGCTTCTCGAGCCTGTATGTGCATCATAATCTATAGGTGAGACAAGTTACATGTAAGACGTTGGGAACAAGTGCAAGGATATGGTCCGGTTGTCATCACGGATCACCTTCAGGGCCAAGTCATATGTAGTAGTTAAACCACAGCCAGGCACTGTATGCAGGATATTGGCGACAGTCAAAGCTGATCGCGAGTCATAGATGACATGTGCTCAGCCATGACTATATCCCTAGTACAGGGCCCTGGCTGTGGGTTAACTTATGCCACACCAGTGGTGAATGTTTTCTCACATTTTGTATGTATTATACAGACAGGCAATCTCTATTCTGTCGGCCAAGTGTAGTATAATTATAGAGATATAAACGCATGATTCAACATTTATGGGAAGCATCCCCGTCGAAGGAAGCAAGCATTGTGACTGCCTGACTTTTCGTCACCATGATGACCAGGCGTAGCCCTATAGCTAGTGATTCACCGGCGCTGCATTCATGCATCATGCCGACACAATGTGGTTGATACCCTAGAGGTTAATGCACTGTTAAAGTGTCGACATGAGTCACCAATGCAATGCTATGTGGGCCCCCTGTCGGGGTACATTGGGGTACATCTGAAAAAAAAATCAAAATATTATGATATTGAGTAACATAAAGGGCAGTGGCAGAAATACTAATTAAAATTCACAATAATTATGTGCACCTGGAGCCATGAACGTCGAGTTCAGCATTGGCCTTGGTATCATACCCTCCTATAGGGTCTTTGGACACTCGTGAAGCTGCATATCTTGTATGTGGCCTACCATGAGCTCCAGACAAAGGCGACTGTAATTATGTGCATTGGACTGTCATACACTGTCCTGTATAATATAAGACAGTGCCAATTATACACAGTGTATGTGTATACCATTTTAATTACATACACGTGAAGTGAT
Source organism: Harmothoe impar (assembly GCA_947462335.1). Lineage (NCBI taxonomy): Eukaryota > Metazoa > Annelida > Polychaeta > Phyllodocida > Polynoidae > Harmothoe > Harmothoe impar. The sequence continues at coordinate 40,398,823 of OX381714.1, forward strand.
CTGGTTTGGGAGCAAACCAGGTACTTTCGTCTTTCACTTTTACAAGTTGTAGTTATGTCTCTTTTCCCCTACGCTTTTTCCATTATATAATGTTAATAGTGTAGATGCACTGTAAAAACTGAGTTTAAAGATAACATCAAATAACCTAGTCGTGTTTCAAGTCTAAACACATATCCATTTCAAACATGTTTAAGATAACGGTTTAGATGTTAAACATAATTCAATCTAAAGATGTTTTGTGTAGATAATAATTACTTGTAGTTTGACCCAAATAGTTGAGACACCCTTTCTTTGGAACATAAAAACAGATAGAGCAATATTTTTCAGTCATCATGTTGTACATAACTATTGGTAAGTTTCCCTTGGTCAAAATACTTAAATGATATGACACTCATTGCCTATACTCCCTATCATAAATTTCATTGAAATGATAATCATCATATGCAATGAAATAAACATTGAATTATAAAACTAAACAGCATACCACTTTGTAGAAGTAGACCCATTTCCCAGAAATGTTTAGAAATGTTTAGAAATCAAACGGGGAAAATGTGGTGATAATTGTGGGACAAGGAATAATTACTGTTTAGAAGATCCTTTAACTCCCAAAAGTGCGCATTTATAATACAAACATTGCCCTATGGTGTAGATAACATCTCCCGAGCCGGTATGTGCCACAGAATGAAAGAGACAAGTCACACGTAAGAAGTTGGGAACGAATGTAAGGACATGGTCCGGTTGTCATCACGGTTGACCCTCAGGGCAAAGTCATGATATATAGGTGTAGACGCATGATCTGACATGTAGAGGAAGTATCCTCGTAGGGGGGAGCAAACAGTATGACTCCCTAGTTTTACTCTCAAAAGCTGAAAGTATCATGATAACAGCCATATGGCTGTGACTCGGAATAGAACAACACATGTGGTGGTGTAGGATAATTGGGATCAGGGAGGGGGAGTTGCCCTTTGATTGGGAAGGGGGGACTGAATCGACGTGGTCCTCCTCCCAATAATGAAGATATTATTATAAACGACGCAATAGTTTCACGCAAAGCTTAATTCTCGCATTAGCAGGACAATCTAGTCGCTCACTCAATAAAGATTTGCTTCCCCCGCCCGTGAAAAGTGTGGGTGTCCACATCTAGAATAAGTATAAGGTATAGATCGATAGACTTTTTGCACATAGGCAGTATATGGACGTCCTATTCCGACCATGTGCTTTGACTTTGAAGCTAACTATAATCTAAAGACTGACGCGAAAGACATGGGGTGGGGTGCAGCCTACATCATGAATCTAAAATATTAAAAATATCTTCTTTGGAAATCATTAATGTGCATGCACCTGGCATCGTTTCTAGAGTGAGGAGGGTTCCAAGTGCGGAGCTCTTTAAATGAGTATGTAGACCAGAGAAAGGTCAGTTATATAAAGAGCAGGACTAGTCTGTGTATAGACGTGGCACGACTCGGTGGGAAACCACAGAGATACCGAGACACCTTTATGCTTCGAGAATGCTTATGGTGATTGCGCCTACATTATGCTTTAATGTACTATGGCCTTTGTCCCCGTGCCTTTGTCGTCATAATGCATGAACGATGCCCATGCATAGTCCGGTGGTGGAACAAGGGTTTGGGGCCTGACCATCTTGGACATAATGCAAATTGGCGGCCATATACATGATGTTAAATGACAGGATTGGATTTCCTGACCACAGAAATGTCCTCTTAGACCGTTTATTTGTATATATATATATATATATATATATATATATATATATATATATATATATATATATATATATATATATATATAAATATATATATATATATATATATATATATATATATATATATATATATATATATATATATATATATAATATATAAATACAGCCATAGGGATGGGTTAGCCAAGCGTTATATATGCTTTTACATAACAAAGTTGGCAGGGTTTTGTAATATAAACATGGTATATCATTGGTGTTCTACATTAGTGGGGAGTTATTGTGGCCTCTTACATTTTTACTATTAAATATTATACTTGTTGCACTATAAATGACTATGACTATTTTGAACAAATAAAAACATTGAAAACTCGAACTCAACACCGTGTGACTGTAAAACGTGGATAACGGTGGCGTTCATGTTGCCCCTCTTTACCTGTGGTAACAAATGAATATACCGTATTCGACGTACTAAGCGCCCTCCCCCTAATAAGCGCCCCCCCCCCGTTTTTCAAATTTCCCCCCTGATCTTTTAATGGTTTTTTTTTGCGATTATGTTACTGATTTTCTCACCTGAGTGTATCATGGAGCACTTCACACCTGTGCAGGTGTTATGGCCAAGCCAAGTGTGAAGTAATAAGGGTGTAAGAAGCCTTCTAGATGCCACTGAGGTCTGTATATGACAGCCATGGGGGGCACTTAATAGAATGAATATTTGAGGCTGATTTTTTCACTTAAAATAATATTTTAAGCGCCCAGGGCGCTTATTACGTCGAAAACGGTAACCTTAAATGCAATTATGATCAGGCCGTGACGTAGTGTGACATATCACGGTCGTCATACCCGTTCTTCACTCACAAGTTGGTAATTGGGGACTGTATAGTTCCGCCCTACAAACGCTAACGTGCATTCACACCGGATGCATGCCTCATATATAAGATACGGAAATTAGCGATTATGATCTTCTTCTCTGTCTACCTCTCCACTCCGAAGTGGGGCTACTCCTCCACCCCCCCCCCCCCCCGGGTGTGGCGGTGTTTGATATACTTTAATATGCAGTTGGGTGTGTCGGATGCACCGTGATTGGTATTTTTATTACAGGGGTGGATCCAGGGCGGATCAAGGTTTCATCCCCTCAAGGTTTCATCCCCTTACTGATTTAGTAATAGTACGCATATATATGTACTAACTGTGTTAGGGCCATAACCCATCACCCGATTTGGTGGCATTATCGGCCGACACATCCACAAAATTATACTCAAGTGCTGCTTTGGGTCTGTTTGTTGAGGGTGTATCGGCTGATAATGCATCCAAATCGGCTAGTGTGTTATGGCCCTAAGCGCAGCCTAGCTTCTATACACATACAGGGGGGGGGGGGGGGGGTTTCATACCAGAGGATGCGTTCCGGTTGAAAGGCGGGGTTTTCTTGAAACACCTCCCCTGCACAAAGTAGAGAAACCCGGTTTCAGGGTTTGGGGTGTGTCCTCAATTCGCATGCAAGGGTGACCATCAGATCTATACTATAGCTGTAAAGTCGTCTGTCAGGTCAGCGACGCCCATTCCCACGTGACGATTTAGATATAAGGACCACGACATGAATACCAGTTCTACTATTAATGAGAAATGCCTCCTTTTTATTTGAAATTCGGTATATATATTATGAACTGTTGATTTTCTGCATTTTATAGAACTCTCGATTATATAGTATGTTTGATTCATATCCGAATAGGGAATGCAAATAAAAATAAGCCCAGTGTCGTATTTTCTCGAGTATAAAGCCCTACATGGACCCACCACTGCATACATTTGATTAAACAGATCCCAGGCAACCCCCCGCTTATACTAGGGGCCCGTGCGTCATTTACAACACTAAGGGCCATAACCCAATAGCCGATTTGGATGCATTATCGGCTGATACATCCACAAAATTATACTACACAGTAATACATAGGGCCTGTTTTTTGAGGGTGTATCGGCCGATAATTCATCCAAATCGGCTAATGGGTTATGGCCCTAAGTAATGTTTTTTCCAGGCTTATAGTTATACAGGGGCCTTGCCGTATTGTCTATGTAAGAGCCCTGACGGCGAAAATGTGCATATTGCTAAGTATAGGTGACCATGCCCCTTATGAATGTAGAACACCGCTGCGTCTGGGGTCAAGATTTGCAAAGTTTTATACTTGAGTGCTGGATCCCTAATTTTTATTTTTATTTTCGAATTGAAATGAAAAGCTACTCAGGGAAAAATAGATTGGAGTAGTTGTGACTATACATGGGTAAAATTCTACACACGCGACACGGCGACACGGGGGGTTCTTAAAATCGACACGGGCGACACGGCCCTTTTAAAAATGGACGGACACAGAAAAATAGACCAGAATGTATAGAATAAAAATCGACACGGCGACACGTCACTCCCCCCTAAAATCGACATGGCGACACGGTCATATATTAGGACACCCATGTATAGTCACGTAGTTCTATGGTCCTGAGTGTGAGATACTATATACCAGTTCATATGGGAATACTGCTCGGCCAGCTATAGCACAATCAATCGCCCACTCTTTCTTCCGTATGTCACAGAGGGATGAATTAAGGGGGTTATGGACTGAAATTGAGGGCATGAACCCAAGGCGGCAGTCATGGGCTATTGACCCGGTCAGTTTAGAGCAAGTGAAACATGAAGGTACTAGAAAATAGGTACATGTTAAATATTATCACACTCAGTACACTGTTAGGATAGAGGTAAAGATACGTATGGCATGAAAATAATATGTCACGCTTGAGGGATATTAGACATAGGTCAAACAGCGTTTCAGTTCCAGAAACAGATAGACCGAACGTTTATGTACATCATTTAGTTTTTTATGTCTAAGCACTTTCCTTGCCCATGGATTGCAGCTGCTTTACGTGTGTGCGGAGTCTAACATGGCCTTTTCTTGAAATCGGCATGCGACATGAGGTCCAGTGACATGTGACAGAAAGCTAAAAATAAAGATAGTGACAGTGTACGTGGACTTCTCTGAAGCCGGACTTACAAGTATTAGTAACACCTCCTGGTGTGGTGAGAAGGTATTATTTTTATAAGCACGGTGCACCTATCTTGACAGTTGGCTTTGTCTGCTGGTAAATTATCACGCAGTGTGTGATACCGGGACATCCCACTATCAGTGTGATGCTGGTGCCACATTACTTCCTGCAAGGTGTGAGAAATATGCCGGCGGCTGAGACCGGCGGCTGAGACCGGCGGCTGAGACCGGCGGCTGAGACCGGCGGCTGAGACCGGCGGCTGAGACCGGCGGCTGAGACCGGCGGCTGAGACCGGCGGCTGAGACCGGCGGCTGAGACCGGCGGCTGAGACCGGCGGCTGAGACCGGCGGCTGAGACCGGCGGCTGAGACCGGCGGCTGAGACCGGCGGCTGAGACCGGCGGCTGAGACCGGCGGCTGAGACCGGCGGCTGAGACCGGCGGCTGAGACCGGCGGCTGAGACCGGCGGCTGAGACCGGCGGCTGAGACCAGCATTGAATACAGTTATCTAGTAATTTGGCCATTTCAGAGATCAAAATACTACCTTATGCCCCGAGTGAGGCTCGAACTCACGACCTTCAGATTATGAGACTGACGCGCTGCCAACTGCGCCATCTAGGCGGCTGATCAGTGGGCATGACAACCAAAACTTTTCCAAGCACTGATCACTTAAATATCACAAAATATGCATTTTGACTGTGGTGTTGAGTAAGTAGTATACAAAAGGTACGGTTGACTAATGGTCATGATAATTTACAGGAGCAATGTAGAGTAGGAGGCAGTGGTTCTATAGTTGGAACTGCACTGAACGAATTTCTCGTAATGATCGGAGCTCTTCTCGGATAGGTGGTAGAAACACTATGGAACTTTAGCAAACCCAACTTGCCCCTTTAAACATGGTCGTTTATATAGGCCCCTATACGAGCTTTGGGGTGGTTGCTAGAGGTCCCTACAGTTATCTGAGGCGTGTTGATATGGTTGTTCTAGAGTTTATGAGGACAGCTCTGATTCAAAAAGAAAAGAAACCACTGATGGTATTTTCGATCTGGTTTGTAGCTTTTTTTTATTTTTCTTAAAAAAGAACTCAGCATTTTCGACAGGCTTGGGTAGCTACATGCAGTTTTTATATTATCGTTCTAGATCTGGTCAAAAGACAAGTGCATGGCAAAAAAGTGGTGAGAGTGAAGCTACAATCACACATGTTATACTCTCCTTATTGTTATAAATGTGTATGCATGATTCCGATTCTTCCTGATAGTTATACAGCTATGAAAAGTAAAGAAAGCTATGGTCAGGGTAGATATCAATGTGCACGCACAAGTATACAAAAGTGTATATGTAATTATCATGCTAAAATACGGGTCGGCAAATCCGCTGCTTGTCTGTCTGTTCACATTTCTCTCTGTCTGTTTTCTGTCTCTGTCTCTGTCTCTGTCTGTCTCTGTCTCTCGATGTGACCGTCCCTCCACCTCTCACCTCCCTCTCTCTCTCTCTCTCTCTCTCTCTCTCTCTCCCACCACTCTGCATCTATGCATGCATGCCTCCGTTTCCAATCATATCGGGAATATGGTGCACTAATGACATTGACGCAATCCTAGTTATGTCAGTACAACCATAAAAACGAATCTGACCAAGTGATTTGCACAGAATGTGTGATCAGTGAAAGGACTCGACGCGTCATATTGCCACCATTGGTGGGCAATCAGTATTTGTACAAAAGTGTTATTTCTCACAAATCATGTTCAACATGCTTTGAAGCTCGTCGCCTGAGCAGCGTTCAAGTGGCACCCAACCTCCCACCAGGCACACAGAGTGATAAGCTTGGTGCCGCCTGTCACGGGCAATACCTCACCTGGTAATTGGAGTTGTAATAGGTATTACTCCTCCAGGGGAGAGGGCAGTACCTCCAGGGAGCAATGGGTGACAGTAACAGGTCTTGGAAGAGGAACAAATCACACCAGGTAAGTCTTCGGGCATAATTTTGTGAGCAGTCGTGCAGAAATGATGGCCAATTTAGGGGGGGGGGGTATTTTGTATATTCTGCGTTATTCATCATTTTGAAATAAAACATTATGAAATTGTAATGTCAAACACTAAGCGGAAACGGACCGCTTTGGATTTTGTATGATTGACCATGCAGTTTACATAGAAATAGCACCAGAAACGTAAAATGAGCGTAACTAGGTATTGCCTAGATGTTCACCAATTCACCTGTATTCGTAGATCTTCCTTATGTCTTCATTTGGCCTGTAGAATGTATCCGTATCATGCAAGTGACTCGTGTAAAGCTGCGTCAATTTATCTTTTATCGTTGAATCTCCAATTGTTACAATGGATGATTGTACATTCTTTAGCTTTGATGAATGATTGAGACATATTTATTGAAAATAAAATGTATGCTTCCTGTGGGAGAAGTTGCATCATGATTAAATCTAACTGAAAGGGGACCATTAGATTTTTATGTTTGATGCAAATAACTGCCTTTTTGTTGCAGGCGATTAGAATATCTTAGTGTTATACTATTGAGACCATGGTGGAATTCAGGATGCTAAAGCGTTGACCTGTTTAAAAATGATGCTCAACTGACGTCAATCGACAAATAGAAGGATAATAAATGGATAAAACTCGACACATTTGACACGTTCGACAAGGCATCTTTGAAATTCACCACGGGCGACATTTAAAAATCGACGGACATACACAAATAGAGCAAAATGTATTAAATAAATATCAACACAGCGACGCGACACTGTTCTATAAAACAGCACGGCGACATCGCAAAAAAAAAATTAAGTACCCATGTATAGGTATTACAGACCAATAGACGTCATAACTCATAACGATGGATGCTTTTGGGGCATTGAACAGCACCACCTCTTTACCTCCACAATCTAGTTACAACTACCAAGCGGCCAAGGTGATAGCTTACTACGTGATCCGCCTCATACAGTCTGTACTGGCCCTCTCTGGAAACTCCCTCACTATCCTAGCCATTGTGCGCACCCCCGCCCTGCGCACAGGTACCAATGTGTTCGTGGGCAGTCTTGCCGTGGCTGATCTGCTGTCCAGTGCTGTAGCCCCGATAACTGTGTCTGCTATCTACTACTCCCAGAACCAGGCCTGGGTACCACTCTGTGTCACCAAGATGACCATCACCCTGCTCTTTCAGGCTGGGAATCTCTACTATGTCTTCTATATCTCACTGGACAGGTATCTATCTTTATTGTACAATCTGTTTTTTTTCTCTTGTGTATCATTTTATCAATACATTATTGCTCACAATTCTTTTGGTGCTGAGGCCTTGTTAATTCTGGACTCATGACTAAACGATATTGAAATAAAAAGGAGGGGCACTTATGGTACATGAGGGCCATGTGTCTTCCCTTTTAATTCCTGTTGCCCTGATTAAAGCACCTTCAATGTGTTCATGTGTGGTGTCCCTCATTTCATTTTAGTGTTAGCCAAGGACCGCGCTGTCCCCAGTCTGGTCTGCACTGGCCCTGTCTACCTAGAATTAAAAACAAAAGTATTATTGATTTCAACTATCACGCCTACAGTAATAGTGATACCAACCATGCAGACAATGTGTTCCCTCGAACACAAAAATTGCGGTTGCTGTCGCGTAAAAACAAGCCTATGATTGTGTTGGCTTTTAAATACAATTCTTTTCTCTCTCGACAGGTATCTGGCTGTAGCCGCCCCCATCCGCCATCTTCTCTACTGCACGATGAAAAGTGTCTCAGTTCTGTGCATGGCCACCTGGGGGATCTTGACCACCATCATCATCCTCTTCTTCTCTCTAGGCCCAAGGCCTCAGCTCTTAACTCACAACCTGCAGTGTTTTTACGCAGAGATTTTGCCATCTTGGTTCTATTATGCCATCGTATTGCCCCAGTTCTTGGGCTTCTCACTGGCTACCTCGCTTCTTTATGGCAGAATGTGCTTCCTCATTTGGAGAAATGCAGTCCGGGTTAGGCCAATGCAGAGACAAATTCTAGTCGGTGCGAAGCCGCATGCACAGACGCGTCAGCGGAAGTTGACCCGGACGCTGACCTTGGTGATGGGCGTGTATCTGACCTTCACCTTGCCTGCTGTGACCTTGGGTAACTTTGTCAGTAAGGAGCACCCTGAGTGGCTGAAAGACATCTACAATGTGGCCATCATTCTGTGGTACAACTGCTCCTTTGTTAATCCCATATTGTACGCCTGGCAGGCACCAGGCTTTAGGAAGGCATTCAGGCACATCTTACACCTCCCATGTAGCAACACACCTTCAATGTAGCAAGTTATATCTCATACATTCAATGTATCTATTCTAAACAAACTTTAATGTAAAAGATACCTCCCATGTATAGCATGTAACACCTCAGTCACAAAATTATTATTGGGTCTAAACAAGACTCTTGTGTAATACCTAAGAGACCCCACATGTAGCAATTACGTGTCAGACAAATCCCTCGATGAAACAAGTTTACAAATCTATTTTTGAGACATGATCTATACTGGTAGGCAAAGTTAAACAATTTCAACTCTAGAGCCTAAAATCATAAATGATTCTGTCCACATCACTTCCAGAGATATCAAATGCATAAAAGAAACACCAGACCAAAACTATTGTGCCATATAATATTATGTTAACGCATACCTCACTTGCCTTTCTTAATCAGATTATGATGGCTTAAAGTTGACCAAGTTTATCATTAAAGGCAATTAAATTCAACATAATTTGGCGTACGTTGATTGGGATGTACAGGGATGCCTCTTATTAATTCAGATTTTCCACGTATTCTATGTATTGAAACATTAATCCTCTTATTCACTTGATTTAAACTATTGGACCTACCTTTGATGAATGTGATACAACTAAGCATACATGAAGGTGATAAGACCACAAAAAAATACTTTTTAGTGAAGAAGTCTGACTAAAACCTTCACTAATTAAGTTTGAAAATAAAGTTCATACTTTTTACATTGGCACTCAGAAAAGAAATGGGAGAAAAATCATAGACATGAATGATGGGCTTCACTAAATGCATACATTCAATTTGCTGCATCTTGGCTGCTGGATCTGTTGTTTCTTTTTGTAGTGGGTGGTATGAACAGTTGCAGTCAGTGGTGAACTGCAGTGCCACCTAGTCCAGTATAGACGAACCTAGTTGTCAACCACAACGTGTCTTTGTTGTCATGCCATTGCCTGTAGAAGTCGACTATCATTGTGTCACTTGCTTGCTCGAAAATCAATTTCCTTTTGCATAGCCAGAATTTCTCTTTAGAGTCGATTGTGAATAATATTTTATTTAACTGCAATAAATTCACGCAAATAATGATTGCTGATTGAAAAATCGCTAAGGACAGTTATCATGGTATTTATTAGTACAAGTGTCATGGGGAATGGACAAATTATGCACACACAATATTCAACCTCATATTATGAATACAAGATTTTGACTTTATTCAAATTCGGGCATGATCATAAGAGAGGAGGTATTACCTGAAGTCCACATAATCGTCTCACATGATAGAAGAAATAACAATTAGAAATGTCTACGTAAAACGGTGGGTTAGAAAAAGGAAACTAGATGACAAAATTAACCATTGACATTTTCCTCAATTGACAATATTCTATGATATAGCGCATAAATTATTTGGCTCCTATGAAGATCCGTTTCTAGTACACTTGAATAATAATAAATAATAATATTCAAAAAACTCTCTTTGATTCCGAAGCATTTACAAAAGATTCGTGTGGTTACAAATACCATACAATACTTTGTGCATATTAATTAATTGTACCGTCAACTTGGCTCATTGCCCCATGTCAAGGCAAATGGAATTATAAATAATCATACAAATTGGCAAATATTATTATAAATAGTTATGTGATAGTGTCACACATGTATGAAGTTTTTTTTCCATCTGTAGTGAAAATAATGAAGTGGTCTCCCCATAGATACTATGGTAAGACCACTCTTTTATACATATTTACATGAGGCCAAAAAAAAAAGGTTTGTTTCAGGTAACATGGGCAGAAAATATTAGGTCCGTAGGTCGGATCTTTTTTCCTTTACTTTTCTCTTTTTAACATGAAAGTACTAGCCGGCCGGTCTGAAGACCCCAAAATTGACTAAAAAGGGGTAAAAATACAGAAATTTCTTCAAAATTGCATCACAAAAATGTAGGGTCGGCCCTGTTTTGATAGGGTCGGTCGGGTGACCTGAAACAAACCTTCTCTTTTTTGGCCTAATTATATTCATGAAGACATCAGCACGGGACCAAGATCAATTTAAATGATTTCTCAATGTAAGTTACTGTATTTGGCAGTTCTGTTCTACCTTGGTAGATAGATAAAATGTCCTATATACAAATGTTTAATAGCCATATTGACTTAGGAAGGGTCCCGACATGTAAGTGTAGCAGAACTGTCAGTTGAAGTAATACATCGGTACATGGCCCATTCCTGTGCCGTCTTCCCACGACCTGCAGCCCTATAAGGTTAAATACTCATATTTATCAGGGTATAATCAATATAAACGGGCGTTAACGCTGCATGCGATTGTCATGGAAATTCGTGATATTATGTAAAGAAAAGAAAGGTAAACATTCAATAAAAACTGTCGCTTTAATGATTAAAAAGTATTCTTTAAATAAGAGATGGAATTTAGATGAAGAAAATATTCTCCAAGTTGATATTGTATGCTGAATCCTTGATTGTAAAATAGAGAAATCATATTAGAGCTACATGATCAATGGTGTTCAAATATATATGATTTAACTTAAATACTCACCGGAAGAACCCTCCACTGTCTTTAATCCCTGATATATTGGAGGGGTGTATGAGAAAGCTGGAAGCTGTAAGAGCCTCTTCAGAGGCACCATGTTCCCATCTACATGGTGTTTCATTTAAAGCATTTCTGCAATGGGAAATGACAATGTCAATATACAGAATAACTTTGAGCTCCATAGATTATTAGTAAAGAATATGAATTAACCACCACACAGATTGTGTCTGTGTAAGATGTTATGTAGAAAGGATAATCAAGATAATGGGCAGGTGATGCCAAAGAACATTACATTGAAATGGCTAACTGGAGCTGGAGGCTTACACATTTACTGTCTGAGCCTACTCCCTACCCCCATTATCTACTAGAAAGATACTTTAAAAAAATCGGTATATCTTGGGAAACTTCATTAAAATGGGATATGATTGCAATTTGTGTGATCAATGATTTGTAAATCATCAATAAAATGATGCAGATAGCATGTTTGTACTTACATCTGGCAAGACTGTAGCTTCCTGTCAATCACATAGAGAGTGACATGTGTGGATTGCAGTGTATTATCCTTGTTAATGGCAGGACACCTTACTTGGAGACAGGCATATGATGGGTCACTGTCAGCTACAGCCCCTGTTTTAGTATTGTCTATAGTTGGGGTTAATCCAACGCTGTACAGGCCCAGGAAGGGTCCCTTACTAGAACCCAACCGGCTTATTGCATATACCATTCCCTCGTTACTGGCGGTCTGTAAGGGGTAAAGATAAAATCAAAATTTTGATTAAATGAAGTCAATTTTTAATCGTGGATAATTTCATGCATATCATACTGGGAATAAGGAAAGGAATTGCAGCATTAAAGGGCTGATGATAAAGATGTGAATTGACATTGTCATCAATTATATCTTAAAGATACATACATCTAGCATATTTGCATACCATAATCTTTCAGTATACTAGATGGGTAGACATTTACCAGGTTACCCTTCAGAAAAACATGTATAAGCATTCAAAGTATCACTTTCTTTGGCTTTAGACATAATTATGTCGCGCTATATTCACTATTAAAATTGTATTACAGTCCTACCTCGATGAGCACTTTTACTACACAAGCAGACCGATCCCTGCTCCCTTCCGTATGGATGTACCAGCTATGGGGTAAATGAGGCAGTGGTTCCATTACCATCATGGTCCCTTTGTTTGCAAGCCATCTCCTCAACTCAGTCCCTGTCCTCCTATTTTTAACAAACTCAAACTGATATCCCTTCGAGCCATTCCCACTACAGGTATTGGCACTATTAAGATGAACAGGGCCATCTCCAGTTCTCACTAGGTTCCCATTCTCTGAGGAACATGTGGCAGTGCCAGTTTGAGGGTCATTTGAGAATGATAAGCCTGTGGGTAGATGATGTGTGGAGGATGGTGATAGATTAGGTGCAGATATGACATGGTCAGCACCACAAGGTACACTAAGGCAGACACTACCTGAGGTATCTGTCACCTCCCTGCTGACATGGATGTAGTGTGAGTTCCTTCTGGACAGGACTTGCACCTGGTGACCAGGTATGGGTTCTTTGTGGGTGCTGTCCTGGAATGTGGAGACCTTAATTGTACAAAGGTTCTGGTTGAGGATGGGTCTAGCTGCCAATATGAAGCGGACACCTTTGTAGATGTCTACAGTGGTCTTTAATCTGCTTAAACAATCTCCAGGCCTGAAAGAAAGATACAATATCTCAACATCACACTCATGCTTGTCCTGCTACAATAAATAATTAACTAAAATTTTCATATTGTATATGGGTCTTTTAGAGATATTTTTTGTCATTGGATATACGCTCAAAATAACGATTGTTAGAACAATATTTCTATTTTTGCTAGATCTATACTATTTTATTCAACAACTAAAGCTTGTGGTTTTCCCAGATGACGTACATGTCGCTCTCCTAGAGTACACGTGCATTAGAACTCAGTTTGAAAGAATAGCTATGTCAAATATACTTTTGAGGGTTTTAGAGTCGTCGCATACAGAGCGGGAGGAGAACACTTGTATAAACGATAATATTTTAAACATAGCGTTATGTACGTTTATACGCCTGAAACATAAAGACAAAGTAATGACACCTTATGTTCTATTTCGTTACCTGTTACAGGTCCAGTCATCTTCTGTTAATTTCCATTGCCCTGTGTCATGATTCAGAACAAAGCTCCTCAGGATATGCTCCTCCTTTATATCATATTCCTTGTTTAATTCCCCAATATTTAGTGATACTCCAACACGAGAGTTTATTTCTAGTGCAGACCCATTTGTATTTTCAACATACACTAAAATAATCCCAAATAGCTCTAGATGAAAGATTTGTCCCTCCTCAGTCATATACTTAGAGCTCCCTGGTGAACTGAGAATGTCGTCCTCCGACCTTGGGTCTAAATACTGTGTATATACATCTACAGTGCCATTGAATATATTCCCATGGCTGTCCACAATGGCGCCACCTGGGAGAACTAGAGACACTACTGGCCGTGAGGGGTTTGTTGCAGACATGACTGGGAAGACCATCTTCTTGGAGCTGTGGACCCTGATGGGGGAGGCCTTGCTTAGGAGTACCACCTGGATGTTGTCAGTGTGAGGTGATACAGGGGTCACCTGCACAGTAGGATTCCAGGAGGGTCCTCCAGGGACGTCTATGACTAGCTGTGACATGTTTGAGGGGATGGTTAGAGTAAAAGAACCACTTTTGGATGTCTCAACCAGCTTGTTGTTATAGCTGAAAACAGCCTGTATCTCACTAGTGGCACCATCTAGTGGTTCATATAGATATGTTCCTCCTGATATTGGCCTGTCATCCACTGCATTGACACCACATGTTAGACTGCAGCCACACTGCAGGGTCTGCACTATAGGGTAGGCCCACCCTTCACACTCAACTTGAGACATGTTAGTTCTAACAGGTCCACAGCACAACTGCTGACCACTAGGTGTGCCCTTAGGGGGTGACTGAGTGGCACAGCTCTGCTCCTGACAGAATCCTATGTCCACCACTTGCTGTCTAATACCGCGGATGGAGCAGTTAGGTGGCAGGTGGTTGTATCTTGCCTGTGGTTGGGACGGGCAATTGTCAAGTATGCCACGCTCTGAAAGAATGGAACATAACATGTTAGTATTGTTGATCATTTTAAGGGGAATCTTTCAATATGAATATCTTATTCTAAATGTCATTTTGGAGCTTTTAGAATAGTACATGTCTATCATAATTATTTGAAAAGCCTGCTTACAACCAACACATTGAATGATGGTTGTATATCAGCATCAACCCACTCCCTTACCTACCCGCCGGCGTGAAATGGCGTATTTTGTGACCTTTCAGGAAATATGAAGATATATCAGGAGAATGGACTCGTCTATCATGCTATTTTTAACATTACATCTGGGCAAAACTAACTACATACAGTTAAATAGTTCTGAACACTAACACCAATGTAGTATGGAAATACCACTAAATGATAAAGTTGGCAGACCACCAGCCTAAACATTCTGACCTATCCGTGGGAAGGCTCCTGTTTTACAATTCCCATCATTAGTCAAACTTCCTGACCCTGAATATAGAATGCCTTTTACCTAGCACGGTAACCATAGCTGGCTGTGAGAACACCATTCCTCCTTCAGACAGCACCCGACACCTGATGGGAAAAACGATGCAATGTGTGTTACGACGTGCTTAACATTTTTGAGGGTGGTACAAAGCCTCAAGGCTTCATGTTGACGAAATGCACGTTGCTGCCCTTAAAGGGCTTACATTGAACCTGAAGTACATGTACCAATTGTCAATGGCCTGAGAGGCTTTTTGGCATCACACATTTAAATGGATGCAATGGTTTGGAATATTTCAAATGTGCAAGTTTGATAAACATTTTCATTTAGAATATTCTCTTACTCTATAATCAAAAACTGTATAACAACACAAGGGGTTTATGTAAGGAGTTTAGGGTCAAAACGCACGTAGATGTATAGGTTGAGGTGTATGTGTTAAGTAGGAAGTGCATATGTTGGGTAGGAAGTATATATGTTAAGATAGGAAGTGTGTGTGGTAGGACCTGTATGTGTTAAGTAGGAAGCGTATGTATAATGTAGGAAGTGTACATGTGTCAAGTCGATGGGAAATCTACATAGTGAGATGTGTATGTGTCGTTAGGCCAACCTACCGACCCTAGGATAACAGGGCCGACCCTACGTTTTTTTGTGCAATTTTGAAGAAAATTTCATATCTTTACACTTTTTGTGTTATTTTTAGGATTTCCACAGAGGATGGCTAGTACTTTTATGTTAAAAAAATGAAATAAAATAAAATAAATATCCGACCTACCGACCCTACCTTTTATTTTTTTTGGCCTTAGGAAGTGTATATGTGTTAAGTAGGTAGGAAATGTATGTGTTAAGTTGGTAGCACGTGTATATATATATATGTGTTAAGTAGGTAGGAAGTGTATGTGTTAAGATAGAAGGGACAGTAACTTATCGTGACCTGTAGACTCCAGAATCCTTGTCCTGCACGTTATTAACCACCAGCTGGGGTGCACGTGCTGTCAGATGGGACTGACTTCCAGAACGCTCACTGGGCAAGGAGAGAATATTGTCATCTTTGAACCTGGAACCAGAACATAAAGTATATAAACAGGTTGCAGATAAGCCTGAATCACACATCGTAGTGAGAATTGGTAGCGCCACCAATTCACACTATGCAGCATAGTGTGAATTGGTTGCGCTACCATTTATGGGGTCAACCTCAAGATATTTATTTAAATTGTAATTTTAACCTTTAAATTTTTAAATCCAATAGGCCGCAATTATGGATATCCCTTCAGCAGAGTTTGTTTTATACATATTCTCCAGTGATACCCTTGATTTAGTCCTTGTAAATTAGTAAAGAAGGATTTTCTACCCCAGATTAGATAAAATCCACACCAACTCAGATGCCATCTCATTTGCTAATTATATATCATTTTGCTTGGAAATCTAACTGGTATTATCAAATAAAGTATACCCTCAGGTAGGTACCTGTGTATTTTCTAATGGATTGATTGTTTGGATAATGGGAATATTGAAACTTCAACACATGTCCTCTAATCCCAAGCCTCCAGAGCCAAAGCCTACAGTAGAGATGATTTTAAAATAAATATCTTGAGGTTGACCCCATAAATGGTAGCGCCACCAATTCACACTATGCTGCGTAGTGTGAATTGGTGGCGCTACCAATTCTCACTACGGCCCCCTTCAGAGTAATGCTTTGTATAATATTCAAATGTCTGTACCTTCTGTCAGTCTGCCAAGTTCTCGGCAATTGTATCAGCCCAAAGCATATTAGGGGAAAAGAAATGATTTTAGATTGGGGAAACTAAATAATGGTAATGTTGTTATAGAGCTATGAAAACTTACCATTCGTATTTGACCTGGCTAGAATCACTTTTACAGGTCAAGCTCAGCGTACTCCCCTCAAAGACAGTGGTATCCTGAGGGTGGGTCACGATTCTATGCAGAACTGAAAGATTATTAACCACACTCTCTGTCAGCACAATGCGAATTGATTACAACCACTGACAACCCAAATTCATTAATTACCGTATTTTCATTTCATATCAAAACTTTTGGTTGGGATTCTTATAAAAAAAGAGCAGGCAGAATCGAGTTTGACAAATTAACCGAGACAGGGATCTTCCTATAGTTCTCACATTGCAGTATACCCAGTGGGCACAGAACATTGAATCAACATTGATGAATGGTTGACAATGCTGATTCAATGTTGATGCACTGTTGATTCAACATTGAACCGAAATCTGTGCCCACTGGGTAGTAGTGAGGGTCCATGCTCACAGGATAACGTTATGTAAGGCTATTTAAATTTGATTAGAGTAAGTGTACATGTATATCCGGGTATTTTTTTAAAACATCTAAAATCTTCTTGGAACTGGAGACCATGCATACTTCCTGTTCCACTTCTTAAACTGATTACTTATTCTATTGATCTTACTTTTAAGTCCCAGTGGGCACAAAACCTTGATTCAACGTTGAAAACTGGTTGATATAGGGTTACAGGGTAGATCAACCTGTTTTCAACATTGATACAATGTTGCAATTTCAACGTTGTCAACCAACACCTGTTTCAACATTGATGCAATGTTTGGATATCAACTTTAAATTAACCATGGGTTTTCCCACCTTTCCCACTAGGTGCCTCCACAACCTACTCCTTAGCATTTCTATCTCCGTGCTGCATCAATTTTCCCTAATTGTAAGCTCTTATTTTCTCATCAATGTATACAATTGATCAAAATATCATTCATTTTCATTGACAACTATGGTGTGTGCATTCGGTAAACATTTGGAATTAAATGACAAGAATACATGCATGGTTTCAGTAAGACACCCTTTATGTTGCTATGAATGATAGATAAAGCCTCAGTCATGACCAAGTCAGTTTGAAATGGATGTGAATGCCTCTTAGCGTGATCATCAGAGGTCATTTATGTACCCCTACCATGGATAGTGCTAGAATTAGCATTTAATCTTGGAGAAAAGGGGGGGGGGATATTGGAATGAAAATATATAAATTGAAGGAATAAGTCTTCATAAGAATACTGTATCTAATATACTGAATCTCAAATTATGCATCAGCAGTAAATATCAAATCAATGTAAATCATTTTATTAAGTTTATTTGTTGTTGATTTACAATGGTCATATCAATGTTGTATCACTGATAAATGCTCAATGTTGATGACCTCATCAATATCAACAAAATGACAACCCTGTATCAACTGTTGATATTATGTCGCTACACACATTGAATCAACATTGAATCAACTGAAGTTTGCCCACTGGGGTAGGGTTTTTATTAAAGGTTTCAAAGTACCCGGTAAGGTAGTTTGGATTTGAACATTTATGGGCATTTTCATAACTAAATAATATTAGATGCACAATTTAGACAGCTGGTTGGCTATAAAGTAGGGTCCCCATGCCAATTTTAAGAATAAAGTTATGGATGGTTACATGAACTTGGTCAACATTACATGTAAAGGAACTGCACTCTAATATCAAAGCTCTAATATCAAATACAAGTCAGAGGCCTGCATGTGGGAAGACACTCACCTAGTCTTTGTAGGACGACGTTGAGGTCGGAGGTTTTTGCTGGAGCTGTGGTGGCGTTGATGTAAGTCGTCTTATAGCCAGGCTTCTTGAATATCAGCATTCTGTCTTCTGGACACACGTCTTTCAATAGGAACACACCCTCAGGTTTACTTCTACTTAGGGGGCGCCACTGCATGGTTGACAGGAAGACACCTACGTCATTGACGGGCGTCCCTGATACGTCACGGACATGTCCTTCTAGTGACGTCATGGTGCAGACACAGTAGGCGCAGTTGGTCAGCAAACCAGTTTGGCAGCTGCGACTACAGTCTGTAGAAAAAATTAAAGGTTAAGAAGGAGAATTTCTTTAATAACAGCACGCCTCCATACTATATTGGTGCTAGGACTAGGGCTACCCGGACTGCCAATATGCAGACTATTAGCCCTATGCTACTATGGATGAATGCATTAAAATACGCAGAAAGACGTTTTAATCGAATCATCCCATTTAGAAGTTATTACATCACCATTAAAAAATGCATTCAGTTTTTAAGATTTACTGTAAAAAATGTATACGGATTTAAAACCCTCCCTGAATGAAATTATCAATAAGTCTTCAGCCAGCCTCTTACCTGGACAAGGCCAGTTGGAGCAGGAGGATGTTATTTCATAGCGTCCGTCACATGGGGTGCCATTGGTTTCCGGCTCTGGGTCGTTGCAGTATCGTCTCCTGTGTCTCTGTCCACCTCCGCAGGTCTGGGTGCAGGAAGACCAGGACATCCACTCACCCCACCCCCCTCTGACATGCAGCTCTCGGTCTCCTCCTGTAAAGGGGAATTCACCTTAATGAAGGACATCAACACATCCCACCCCCCTCTGACGTGCAGCTCTCAGTCTCCTCCTGTAAAAGGGAATTCACCTCAATGAAGGACATCCACACCCCCCACACCCCTCTGACATGCAGCTCCCGGTCTCCTCCTATAATGGGGAATTCACCTCAATGAAGGACATCCACACACCCCACCCCCTCTGATGTGCAGCTCCCGGTCTCCTCCTGTAAAGGGGAGTTCACCTTAATGAAGGACATCCACACACCCCACACCCTCTGACGTGTAGCTCTTGGTCTTCTCCTGCATGTAAAGGGGAATTTATCTTAATAAAGGAACTCCCTGCTTTCCTCACACACCCAGAAAGGTCAGCGTCTTTGCCTGACTTTCAGGTGAGAGTGGTTTTAGCGACAATGACAACTTTTCTGAGTGTGCTCATGAGACTCTGATATGAGGAGAAATGTGATTTTAAGAACTGATAGCACCTACATTGTACAAGAAGTATTCCCATTGAGTACATGCATGGAGGTTAAGGGTTGCTGTAGCCTATATCATATCTTCTTCCTTACCCTCAGCTGAATCTGTTTTGTTCAGTTCATACTTGAGCACCATGGCGATGACGACACAAGTGAACACGAGCAGTGCCAGGGCGCAGATGGCCATCACCAGCCGATGGCGTCTCACCACCTGCTCCCGCAGCTGGAACGCCCTCCCTGCGTCCATCACGTACGTCCTGCTGCGGTGACTGCCCATGGGACCAAGAAAAATGTTATTACTCGAGGGAATATAATATTAATAGATAAATAAATAAAAAGTTTCAATTCCTGTGTTAACGTCCTACACTGCTAGAAGTTCATGTAGCTGAGCGGTAGAATCTATTTTAGTTTCACAGTATATTCTATGGTGTGCACTAATCTACGATATGTAGAATCTACGATTGGTTTACAATATATAAGTATTTCTTGACTGCAGGAATGCCGATACAAATGGTGCGAATTGCCACAGAAATGTTCAAACTTGAATTAACTTTTCTTTGTTGATTATAAACAGGGATACAGGTGTATATATGTATGCTCACCAGTAACATTAGAGATTTTAGCAACTATCTTGATTAATTCAATTAAGTTGCTCAATAGTGGTAGTATGTTCCAAACTGTACTGGGAATGTTTATATGTACACCCAATATAATAATAGCTGAGTAATCAAGGGAGACGAGACACTTAGGCTAGAAATCCATTACTACCCACTTTACCTCTCCTGGGTAGCCGCACCCAAATCAATCATCCTCTAGTTAGCGGTTGTATGCTACCTTGCTGTAAGTGTTACCCTGGTAACCCATTACTCATCATTAGGTCGGGACCTAATTACATGACAGATACGACCCTCTCCATGGTAAACCCATAGGAGGGAATTCTGTACTCAATGCCTCCTGTCATAGATTAAGGTGCATCCATACTCCATGGTCTATTGATTGAATTCTCTTCATTTTAGAGGGGCATTCTCACCACTCGCACTTAACCACATAGTAGACTAGAACAATACTAGTATTGTGAGTGGGATACGCGCGGTGATAATGCCACTTTAAGACAGAGGGGCACGTAACAAACCCAAACCCTAACTTAACAAAGGTGTACATCACGCATCACTTGTTGAATCTGGGGCTTCGTGTAATACGTCCCCGCTTCAACTCGTGAGGTGTGATGTACATGTATGTCAATGGCATGGAGTTTTGTCTATGTCTGTGCTCTGGGTGTTACTGATAGAACCTGACCATTTTGTCCAATATGCCGTCTGGCACAGTATCTGTATGTCATTTATAGATCGTGCACCTATTGATTGGTTTCTGGCTCCTATACTATGCCCATACTAGACTACATCGAGGAACAGCTGTTGAAATGTATGTTTAGTCTGAAATTGTTGAGTAAAAAAAAGGAGAAGAGTTACTATATATCATTGTATATTTTCTATATACAATAGCTCGACGATTCTCCACTTATGCTGCCAGAAATTGGCGAGCAGGATTTGGTTTATTGTCCAATATGCCTCGGTGAGGGCAGCCCTGTCCTGCTGACCTGCCTGCCTGTCTGTCTGTCTATCTGTCTCACTGTCCCAGCAGCCCCTCTGTGCATTTAGTGTGTTATACTTGTGTAGCCCTGCCTCAACCTTTACCTATGTATATGCATCATAAATGGGGAATTATGTCCATTGTACATGTTAACTGACTGAGCGAACGTTCTTGATAATTTTCAGTCATGTGTAGTAATGAATGAATTGATATTTTTCATAAATTTTGATTTTTTTAAATTCATCCATCAAAGGAAATTAACAAGGATCTTCGCCCATATCATGCCTACTTAGAAGGTATCATCAGGGCGCATTGACATGAGAAATTGTTTACATTATCTATATGCATCTCTATTTTCCGCTGTGGGACAGAGACATATCATAGTCGAATAGCATTGTCATGTATGAAGAGCTTTCTGTATACGTGACTGGGATGGGGTGGGGTGGGTATGCATGTTCATTCCCCATACGTGGGGTAGGCTGGTGGAATCACCCTTGGCGTCAACTACTGACATGGGGGTGTCATTTAGTAGAACCATTTACGCCTCCAATCTATATTTCCCTTTTTCATGGCACATAGATTTATGACTCATTTGCACGATTCTGTCCGGCTATAGCCCTTGGGCGTATAGACATATAGGGGGTGAGGTTTCCCCCGAATCCCTCTACTCGTATTGCAAAGGGAATTTGAATGGAGACGTCAACTCTAAAGGTAAGCCATATGACAGGAAATCTCCGTTCCCCATCTATTATAAGAAATATCAACAATGTCAAAGCTTTGGAAATATACAAAGATGTAGTCCTAGTGGTAGTGAGCAAGCAGATGGTCTCATGGGTCTGGTGTTGTATTTTCTAAATCACATGAGTTTATCCAAAATTATATTTAGATGCATGGTGATCTCAAAGTAAGGCTGCTCATAGTAGAGCAAGCCTAAAGTCATTGGAATCTGAACGATTTTAATGTATATCTGATTAGTAACTTAAGTCAGCTATCATTAAAGTGTATGTGGATATCGTTATATCACTGTCTGCGTTGTGGATTTTAGTGTAGGGAGCCTATGTAAACAGACAGAGAGGCGGGAAACACCTGAGTCACCATGACGTAGTCGCGACGTACCCCAGGACGTGTTGTAGCACCCGACGCTACACACCTGCCACAGATAAATCTACACTCTCCAGCCAGAGTCTTAGAGGTCTACACACAGCATGTAGGCTGCCTGAGGTGGCTGGAGTCCTGGGGTCTTTTTCAGAAGGAAATGATTTCTTTCCCGAGGAGAAACACCGTGTAGGCTCGTTCGGGTATTTGTGATAATTGTAATTCTGAATGATTTCTTCAAATAGATAGGTGTCGACGATCATTATTCATGAACTACTTTCAAACGGCTTTACCCGTGACTGCATTATAGGTTGATTGATATTTAGAAAAACACCCCTAGGACTAGAAGCCTTAATGGATCTCCAGCTAGAGATATGTACATGTGGTAATACATGTGCTTCTTGTGTATTGTGCTATTAAACACAGCATGCACCTTAAGAGATTAGGAACGATGTGTTATCCCGGTTAGCTATATATTGCCTGTCGTTCCACATTATTTGAATATTTTCCTTTTTCAAAAAACGTTTTTCTTAAAGGTATTTCGGCATCTATAGTCCTGCTCTGTAGTGCAGGCATATAACAAATGTATGCAGATGAACAAAGCAAATATCATGTGCTGGTTAGACAAATAACAAAACACAGCTTTTACCGTAAGTAATGTCTTTGCAAAAAAGACCAGCGTAGTATCAACTCATGAACATGGTATAAGAACTGTCATGAACACACTGAGTCGCCCATTGTACCGATTGTCATATCCAGGCCCTAGATCCGCAAAGCTCAGGACCTATCACAACCGCAGGCTCTATATAGTTCATCATATACAAAGTCTCCATTGTCTCCCATGTGTACCAGGGTAAACCCTCTCCTGCTCATTTCTATAGCTCGGTTGACCTATAGTCTTCACTGTAAACATCCTTGTATACTGCATGTCCTCATTGCCTTACTTACCTATACCAATATATAAGTAACCAGGTCCACACATATTGCCCATGTCCATATTGCTATAGTGAATAATCCAGGTGAGTATTGGAGTGCACTCTGAAGAGTATACAGATGTGCATTGTGTTATCTGACATAGAGTGCCCCAGTGTTGTGGTATTACATGGCTACACTTGTTGTGTATGGGGTAATACACACCCCTGTGGGGCCTTGTCTCCCACTATCTGTGTGAGCTGCTCAGGGCATGTTAGAGCTACTCAGTGTGTACCATCATCCAGCCCGCTTATCCAGGTAACTACCACAAAAACCCTCAGTGAGCACCTCATTACACACACACCCTATACCGAGGGTTATGCTATCAGGTATACCTTGTTAACTGCTTATGATTCATGCACATGGTACTGTGTCTTCTGAAAAATCGAGTAATATAAAGCCTGTCTTTTCCATTGAATATTCAATTTCTCACAGGCATAATATTATATAACTCATAACAAATGCAAATAATTATATAAATACCGATGTGTATGATGCTATGTAAATAGATCTAGGCCTATTTATGACAAGAACTAAACAAAAGAATAGCCTTACCGTATGTCTGACCAAGCCATCATTTGTTATATGACAGTTCCCCGTTATACTCCTAACGTTAACTGTGCTGAATATATGAGTATGGGTGTGACTCCTCCAGGTGCTGAGGGTGATCAGTGAGTACAGGGCTGGGTGAGGTTTACGGTAGGGAACTGCTCACAGCGTGACCTGGCTGTATTGTGCATGAGGCCGCCCTGCTCACAGCTGCTCCCCACCCTGGAGGAGGAGGAGCAGCAGCTCCTTCTCCACCACCTCCAGCAGCCACCCCTATCCTGGCCTCCACCTCCTCCAGGCGCTGCCACCCCGCAACACTCAACACCGTTATATTTGTTGACTAGCTTTGACTCAAATAGATGCTGCTCCTCCCCTGCTCCTCCTCCCCTGGAGCAACTCACGTGGACAAATCAGCAAGATCCTGCACTGATAATGATTATGTTCGTGAGCTTAGTCAGTAGTGACTAACCTTGCGAGTGTTTTTGGCTTCTCCCTTTACACCAAACCCAGTTTAGTACTGACTATCCCACCTTCGTTTAGGAGTGATAGGAATAACGCCGGGTAAGGTTGGTCTTTTTGACTCAGGGATTTGTCATAGTTCGTTTGGAATTGCCAAGCAATTACTTAGTCATTTTTGAATATTAGTTATTTTGACTATGACTATTAACCTGGGTTAGGCACTAGTGGTTGACGTCTAGAACCTACAGAATACCAGTGTGGTCCTATATCATATAGGACTTAATGGCTGTACCGTTCTGTATAACTCATTAAAGCTGTGTCATACTGTGAGCCTAAGCACCACTGTATGGAAAGTATGCAATCATAGGCATTGGTTACGCTAACTTAGTTAGTGCTATACGGCGCCGCTTGTGATGTTGGGCTAGCTTAATTGTCATCCCAGCGTATTGATATACAAAATTGCTGAATATTTCCATGGGTGCCACGGCATATGAATTGTTAGACCCTACGTAAAGCAAACATGGCTCCATGTACACATCCAGGTTTGGAATGAAAAGACACATAAATTATATCCATATTGCCCGCCCATGGTTACCTATAAGAAATGTGTTTCCCCGTTGCAATTTACCTTTTAATATACCATGACTAAATTAAACGTATTTGCTTATGTTAAAATAACCACCATCTTGATGATTAACATACAGATCAATGGTATGTGCCGGTAATACAAAAACATCCAATAGCTGCTGAATCTTCTTTAGTAATTCTCGAATGATTAGTCATGCATATATATATATTCAAGCTCTCAAAGCCTCCAATGCCTGCCTTGATTTTAAAACTGATAAGTATGTACATGCATCATGTGTACTGATTGTCAGCAGGTTTACTGTGTCTGCTTTGTTATCTCCCCCCCCCCATCTGTGGAGGCCCCTGGTAGAGGCTTACACTCTACATGTATACCGACACATAGAGGTGGTCTATGTCTCTGCATATCTCACGCTGGTCAATGAATAGTTGTGTGACACCACACACTTTATTTTAGCCCCGCCGATACCCGCATGTCCCACTCTCAACCAGAATACAGCAAGGGGTCATTTGCATTGTAATTGACTATTATACCGTAAACTAGCTGTTACAAATGTATGCGATTAAAGGTGTTTTAACCAAAGTCAGGACATTAAATTATTCAAGAGCGTCTGGCGGCGCTTGCACCGATTTATTATTCATGTGGTGAGTAATAAATTGGGTTTAAAGTGGTTTATTGAAATTTGTACAAGTCAGTGACACACTCTATGTTACCACTACTAGTATGTCAAAACCCCTCTCGGTCTGACATATGCCACTGGTAAGGTTGAATGGAGTCTGTGTGTATTAAAGGGTTCTGTGGTGATATGCCATTGCCAAATGATGTATGCTAAAAGGGCACAGAGTCCCACAACTATAGAATCTCACACAAAACACAGGTCAACGCATTGAAAGGAGTAGACTCCCCAGATTCACACCGACCTAGGTGGTCTTTACATCCTTTACAAATCACCTCTCTCTCTTTGGGGTTTGTGCAAGACTGGTAGGATATATCTATTCTTTCTTGTGAAATGTTCAATATTCACTCGTCGGCCTGAATTGTATATTACATACTGGTAGACATACGTCGCCAAAACTGCCATAACCTTCTTCTATATTCGTATACAGAGTTCCAAATTAAGACGCCCTCTAGGGCTTTCGGGGAGGAACCGACCTTTTTCCAGGTGCGAATTTCCTGGGGGCCTTTACTATGTGGGACAGATTGTAACTTCTAAGGAAAGCCATTCACCATAGGGACCCACATTATTGTTTTTCACTGAAAGCTCTAGATACCTACTTTGACATATAGGCCCTACATAATACATACCAAAGCAGTGACTCTATCACATCCATATACATAGGGTAATTATGTGGAGTATAGAGATGAGTCATATAGTGGTTTGGCGAATGGAACCATTCTGCTGAGGTATCAAAATGGACGCTATAGGTATCACTGCGATTTACTACAGGTACACTACGGGTATGTGACCTTTGAACTGGACATGGCCCATAGTCAATATCCCCCAAGGGGAATATCTTTATAGTATCTATATGAGGGGATATATAGTGGGCTTGGTGGGTTTGACCCTCGGGGTTTGACCCAGGAAACATCCTACTCATAAGTGGTACCTCAAGTGCTATACAAAGATACCCCAACGTAATATTGACACTGTGGGATGTCGTGGGACTGTATTGACTCTATTCACCCTTTACCACACATTAACATAGATCCATACATGTGTACGCACACAGTATCAGTCTTTTATTGTGTGTGCGGCTGGCTCAACAGAATTATCATAATACCATGCCAGTATACAGTGTCTATATGTGGAAGTCTCCACGTGGAAATCATATACTCTAATCTTTTGGCAGTGAGGGACTGTGGGTGTAGTAGAACTCATTCAATATCTGAATAGTATCAAAGCTAATAGTATTAACCTCTTACGTTCAGTCATCCACTAATTTGTATCAAATAACCTATATCAAAACGTAAGTGACTATGCAGTATCACTACCGAGACCACAAGCAGTATGTGAATAGCTGAGGGCCCCTTATCGCAGAATAATAATATAATTTCTCGGAGAAAATAGCAAGAGCAAAATGCTGCACCAAATGTGGACAGTTCTTAATAGAGAAACAATAGAAAAATCCATAACTGTGCCTTACCTTCTTAGTCCCATAGTGTATGTTTGGTGTGGAGGGATGGTTGAATGCTGCTAGCCCGGTCAGTGCTTAAGTCCCATGTGGACGCTATGGGTCTGTACCTCGCTGCTCCACCCCCACCTCCCACAACCACCACCACCAGAGCCTGGCACCTAAATACGCCATGTACACTATTCATACGCCACATAGCGGTGCATTTAGGTACACGCACACTACCTCATTGTTACTGCCAAGCGATCATCCTATTCTGAACTCGCAGTGCCATACCTGTTTATTTTTTTAGTTACTTTAGTTTTTTCTAGTTATCTGTAATCAATTATGCCCCTCCATGCTGTTGATGTGGAGGCAAATGTAGGCAGCAATAATATGACTGAGAGGACAGGGGGAAAAGGGGACGCTGGGTGAAAGAGACATATGGAGACAGACAGATACCTAGACAGATATATGCAGAGAGACAGATGTAGAATGAAGAAAGAGATACAGAGATAGAGAGCGACAGGGGTAGAGACTAAGGCAGAGAAACACAGAAATAACATTAGACAATAACATTAGACAAAAAATCGAAAGAGACAGACAGGGAGAATGACAGAGGGGGAGAAGCAGCGAGAGAGATACAGAAGGACAGGGACAGGGCGCATACTCAAATATGTCATAAGTGACAGGGGGTCAGAGGCATTGTATAGATAAGTCCATAGTAAACAGTCTGAATCATCATGTCACCTCACATCAGATTATTATTATTTAATTTGTATAGATGTTGGCACACAAGTTAAATCTATATAAGATGGACAAATAAACAAAGAAATGAAGGAACGAACGACCTTTTCCTGTTTTATCATGGTCAAACAACAGGATTGATTGATGTAGTTCATTCTATACTATTTGATTGTTTTCTATGTCAGGTTTACTGACACCCAACAATCCTCTTCTCCATATGACACCCACGGCTCAGCCCACACACAGGAATACCCATTTACAACAAGCCCACGGCCATGCATATACACTCTGCCAACCTCCACCTCCACTTAAAACTCCAACCCGACACATGACCCACAAGTAACGGCTATAACCTTTTTAAAACCGTGTCACCCCCCCCCTCAATCAGTACATGCTATACTGCCATTGGCAAATTGCCTTTCTGGCAGAAACACAGTTTGTGTGTAGCATCATTACTGTTTGTATTTCCCCGCCCAATTTAGCAACCATGGACAATTCGGTCAATCTAGTTTGGCATCAAGTCCATATTAAGGAAGGTTCAGATGTACATTTTGTATGTGATTTTGAAGAACATGCATGTGGTATAGAGTCCCATAGAGCTATGTGATTTATATTCATAAAGTAACACCTAGCGACTGTAACCAAACCGAACGGATGTGATTGGCTAAATCCGCGGTCTCATAGCACGTGATCAGAATGAGATCTTTAAATGGTCACTCTTCAGGTATAGACATGGAATTGTGGAGAATGTGAGTCACAAACCGGCGGTATCGTTCATGGGTCCAGATAAAACGGATTGATATATTAGAGAGCTTAAGGTTTAATATGATATGCAAAGAAACACTCCCAATTATAAGAACAACACAATATATATCTGTCATTGGCTTGTGGCCTTTATTGAAAACGATCAAAAGGATTATAATGCACACAAAGCATATACTTATGTCAATGTTAATGTTAAGGCTGTGCTTTGGCAGCGTGCAAACGCTGCTCTGTCAGGCATGTTTCAGATTACATGTTCAAAATATCCAGGTTAGATTGGGTATTAAATTTCGTTATCAAACCTTCCAGTCTAACACCTTGGAATTCACCGCTAGATTGATCTCCGATTATCTGGTTGTACACAAATTGACTTATTTTTAGAAGTTACACACATGTAGAGGCTGTATCAATATGATCCAGACGATTGAAGATTAGGAAGAAAGCAACAATATGATTATAAACAACTTTGATGTGGTAAATAATACACTAATAGTACTACAAGTAGGTTACCATAGGTTGAAGCCAATCTTAGTAAAGCTGTCAGCGAAGTTCTACTAAAGCTGTACATTATTCATTGAATATCACTTTTGTACAATGCATTATAGACCTAGGCCTGGACATAACCAGCATGCATATGAAATCTAACAATGCATAAAAGTGTTATGATACAGAAGGTTATAGATTGGACAAGTATAGAGGAGTTTGATGTAGTACGATGCACTATTTCACCAAGAGGCTGAAGCCAACATACAAAACAGCGGTCGGCCAAGTTGCGTAATAGTTGAAAGGAATAGTTTTGAACAATATTCGAGGCATTAACAAATAACATGTACCCTGTATATATCCTTCTGGGTCAGAAACCCCACACCACCAGCTAGTACATCTATTCCTCGCCAGATGGCACCACCATCTCACCTGTCCCTCAAAGCAAATGGAGATAAAAGGCTACAGCTTGGACCCCACTACCCGATTTTTATGATCAGGGCGCATTCTCAAAAATCGGACATAAATCGATGTAAATATAAACAAACCCTAGCATCTGATCATTCATGTTACCATGATCTGACAGGTATGTTTTTGTGAGAATGGATAAAAGACCCTGTAATGGGGCCGCAGCTTATGCCTCTATTTCATATACAATATAATAGTCTAGAAGAGGAAAATTTACAGTTCTTCAGCACTAAATAATATTTGATTTCTTGTAGCAGTCTTCAAGAGCATTTTCCAATATATTTTTTGTAATTTCAAATTAAGAACATGTAGATAGCAGTGGCGATGATCAGCCATTGTGCACTAGTGCTACGAGTGGCTCCAGATGTCGTCTGAGGACAGGGCTTTTGTGTTGTGGTGGCGGGAGGTTCAGTAGTAACCGGCATGTCATCTCCAGGTACTCCTGAGTAGTGGAATGTGTTGTCGTTATCTTTGAGAGTGACTCTGATGTTGTCGCGGGATGCCAGTGAGGGGTCCTCGTCAAAGTAGTTGTAGGGTAGGAGGAAGAAGCCCAAGCCGACCCCGGGAGTGTTGACGATAGGCACGTCTTCAGAGTGGGGGATGTGGTGGGTGCCCAGGGTAATCCATGCTACCAAGTCCTGTGAGGGGAATAAGTAACATTACAGGCCTTTTTAGATTGTACAAAATGAAATCTGTAACAAAGGGTGATCGATGCCACCATTTTCTTGAGGGAGAATAAGGATCCTTATATCAGAGGCATATCAATGTGTAATATGTGCAGTAACAGGGTGATGCCCGTCGTTGTAGTGGAATATGCAAGCTTATTGATATCACCCAATTAACAAAAAAAAAACCGTTATACAATGTTATGACGTTTCTCTTTGGCTCTTTATTATGGCAAAACGTTATATTACATTGAAAGCGTTTTTCGCCATAAAAAATAACGCATTTTGTTAGCTAGGAGATGTGACTATTAAAGAAGAACGGTGTCTCTATACATAATAAATGAGCTCACTTATCTTATAATTTTAGACTCATGTAGAACATTATTATCCCAGTTAGCAAGAAAACACGTTAAGCAACCTTTCAGGATGTTTTTCCATAGCTATGGCCAAATGGTGTATAACTTTAAAAAAACGTTATTTTGAGCTAAAAATGCAATATCACACAATATGCGACTAGCAGGACCTACTATCATACCCTGGTAATGACTGAACAATTAATCCTTCCTGAATAAACCTCTTTGTTTCACTTTCATCAATATAAAATGTGACATGCAATGGGAGAAGGGCACCCTGCACTCTCTAGATTCTCACCTCATCTACAATATTCTCATCATCTTCTATGAAGTCAGCAAAGCTCATCACGGGATCATACATCTCGGCCTGGGCGTACACACTGGAGCTGGCCTTCTCATGGTCCTTCTGCTTAGTCACTGCAATCTGTCAAGATTCAAGATTCAAGATTCAAGATGGCATTAATGTACTCAATATTACTTCTGCTTCTGAGTCACTGAAATCTGTTAAGATTCAAGGGTTGACATGGGATTATCGGACGCAATGTAGAGTTAACTGGTTAAGGAACGTAATGGCAATGTTTATTAAATAGAACAAGGGCTCTCTGTAGCCTAGACTCCACTAGGGCGCTACATTTTGCAGCATTTTGCGGCAGCGTCGCCCTAAGTATTATCAGGAGCATGGTGACACTGAGGGTGACCCTTCCTCGAAATGCAGCGAAATATGAAAGAACTAAACATCAAAAAGATAACTACGTTTCGCAGTGCCTATGTCGCCCTCCCTAGGTAGTGGAGCCTACGCCAATGCTATATCCACACTGTCATTAAAATACACCCATTTAACATCATAATAGAATCATAGTAAAATCGTGATGAAATATATTATTTTGTGAATAAATTTGAAACCACTAACAGCTCTGGTATAAATTTATGCAACATACGCCACACACCAACTGCCTCTAAAACTATATAATGCATAAATGTGTGATCTTATCAGATGACTTTGTACAATTTTGAGTAGCTAACCAGAACGATAGTAATACATGTTTGAGTAAATAACCAGTAATAAATAATTATGTACCTGATACTGTGTCCATGCTCTTGACCTGTAGCCACGGTACGATGGGGGAAGCAGGACATCGGTCATCCCTGTAGACAAGATGCGATAGGCACGGGAGTAGCCAAACTTGTTCTTCTTGGCATTATTGCTCACAGTAAGGTACTTGGGGGTGGAAAAGTTGAAATTGTAGGCAGCCTCAAGTTCTGTCTGTTTCAGTGTACGGTCGAAGTATCTATTGAAGAGCGTGTCACCGACGTTGATCTTATCCTGTAGGATGTATAATCAAGGAACTCCATTTTCATCATCATGTACAAAGGTCAGACTATACTAACACTCTAGTTTTAAGATACTAGTATTCTGCGTTTTGTATGATGCAGCTATCTAGATACAGTAATGTAAACTGAAAATATTCCATCTACTATTTTTGATACACGATATGTCTCAATTCTTTTTGTATTTCCACTGCATGGACTATACATCATTCCTACCGGGTATAACGTATAACACTGTACTAGTTTTAAGATACACTGTAAAACTAATCCTGTAAAATTACAATGATTCACTGGCAACAATTAATGCAAAGCTTTCACCGTTTTTTTAACGGTCACCGTATTCTGCTAATCCACGCAAATTTTATGGAGCTTTTCCGCTGTCATTTAACGGTGATTCATCAGGATTATATGATGATTCTCTGCTATTCACTGCTGATTCTCATTTTTCTTGATTCATTGATATAATTCATAATATCTTAATTTCAGGCCTGTAAATATTAGGCCACGGGAGACATAATCAAATGCCTCGCAGTAATGTGCAAATACACTCCATGAGCAAAGGATACTCTAGGATTGTTTCAAAGCAACTCTGACAGCAGTGTGAATATGTATATTTCTAATTACCACAAAATAAGTGTTTTTACAACCCTTGCTTGTTCCCACTGAATATAGAAAGGGAAATTATATGTTTATTACCCGGTATCTATAATGTACCAAAGGCTTCAAGATTGACCCTCTGATTAATGAGGATATTGGACATTGTTATTATTTTAACACATTTAGATACGTTTCAAAGTGAGAGGTTTCACTAAAGTCCCCATATCTCCCAGGCTGCCGCCTGGTGGGCAAATATAACGTAAGATGCACCCTAAATCAAAAAATGTTGTTTAGTGCATCATATTGACGTGTTAATATGAGGATATATTATTGGAGACGGACTATAGGTTAGTTCTAACTTCTCTCACCAGGGGGAACCTCCTCACCCTTCACATCATATTGGGCGCTTCTCAGACGCCATGTTGACTCCGTGGGAGCAACTTCTATAGGCCCGTCTTTTGTTAAGCCATAAGATACACATGCTTTTTTTTTTGTAAAACATGCGAATTCAGTCAAAAAAGACAAATTCAAATTCATCTCATGAGTTATAACTACTTCTTAGGTTGCACAGTACTTTTGATAATCGGTATGGCAAATAGGATTATTGTTCTGATAGGCCATTACGACACTACTGGAAAGTTTAATTTTCAACTTCTTGATGCAAATTTTGATGTGCTACCCTTTTCCATAGGAATTATTACACTCTGTACTAAATTCCAGGCCATTGGCACTATTTCAGATAAAGGCTAGATTGATCAGATTAAATGAGGAGCTCTAAATATCATACATTTTCATTGTATGGCCCCTTCCATGACTGATGCTGTCATCCAAGAAATATCAGGTGAAATTCCACCATTTGTGTCAAGGTATGACCTTGAGCTCCCCCCCCCCCCATACACCTACCGGGATGGTCTCCAGTTTGATGTCCAGCGTCTCAAACCTGTTGGCTGTGCCCAGGATGTCCAGGTCCACCTTAATGTTTAGGAAGTGGTGATGCAGCATGCCGAATGACCGCCCCTCGCTAATCTGATGACCATACCTGTTGTCTTCCGGGCCCATGTAAATCGAGTCCACAACAAAGCCAGATAAGGATACTCTGCCCTCGATCTGCCCAGCCTGGAAGAACTTGAAGTCAGTAATGTAGTCGTAATTGTTGACTGTCATGACTTGCCTGAAAATCAAGACATTATTGGGCATACCTTGTGACCACCTGTCACTTCCAGCGTCATGGGCTCCCTTGTAGTGGCGTCTGAGGGGTGTCCCGAGGTCATGTTCAAAGACACAGGCCCCTTTGACATAGGTTTTGGGCCGACCATTCTCAAAGCCGACAAAGTTAAAGTATTCAGCATGAGAAGGGCAGTCCACTCCTGGGATGAGCTCTGACACACGTTGACCCATTACTGTGAAGGAGTCAAAGTAGGTGGTGTGACTGGAGACAGGATTAGCACCGCTGTAGAACACACCAACTTCCTGCAAGAACAAACGATATTCTCATCTTGAGTCCACAGAAGATAAATGTAAAAATGAAATGATATTAATATGAAATTACAACATGCAAAAACAAATATAATAAAATACTCTTTATCCTCCAGAGAGCTGGATTTTCATACGCATTGTTGTACATTTTTATCTTGTGAAATGAATTTCCTCTGAGTGGTTAGACCTTAATTCAATGCAATTGACATCGGCGGATTGTAATTGAAATCAGTGCTATAATATTGTATATATATATATATATCATATTTTGAAAAAAAGGATTAATTTACAACAGGTGAAACCTACTTGAAAGGCGATCTCATATGCAATCCTCTCCTGGAGGAACTTGATGTTGTGAAGTTGAACACCAGTAGAGGCCAGCATACTGAACTCAAACTCCCATCCCAGCCACTTGATGAGTCGGTCACTCACAGCGAATCGCTTACCATCAGGCATGTAAGACCGAGGACCGCGCTTGGGCTCACTTGGTCGCGGAGTACCTCGGAAGTGTAGCGACGTCCTGAGATTCTTAGTGTTTAAGTGCTCCGGTTCAACAATGGTTTGCACATTTAGGGTGTTGGCAGCATATGCATTTCTGACTTCATTGAAGTTGTTGAACTCTTGACCGTGGAACCAGACATACTCGACAACCCATTCATTTGGGTCCAGACTATCCATGTTGAGCACAAACTGGAGTCCTATGGGGTGGAGTTCAGACCCCTCTATGTCCCTCGTCATGTAGACTAGGGACTTCTGGTGGTCGGGTTCAATTTGAGGGGGCAAAGCATGGATGGCAAACAGACACTTGCTGGTACAGTTCACATAGCCCCAGCCCTGGGTCACCTCCAGTAGGATGTGGTTAATGGGGGTGAGCTTCTCCTGCATGACCTTGAGGAGGGGTGGAATCTGGGGGGCGCTGTACAGCGAGCGGGAGGTGAAGGGGATCGGGTCCCTCCACTTTGGGTTCTTGATGATTTCCACTTTCGACGGGTTAGGGATGGGCGAAACGCGGTACTCCTGAATGACAGGGGGATTGAGGTCTCCTCTGCAGAGAATAATAAAAAGAAATTGTAATGCCACTCTCATTTGACAGATTTGATCTCACAAACAACCTTTTCTTATATCTATAGAAAGAAGGGTCTGCCGTTCGAAAGGAGTATATACATAAGTAAAGCCCTGTAAATAATACGTGACAGCCTGGCTATGTGGATATTATTGAGGAACAGCAAAAATAAATGGTTTGGAAGGTTATACCATTAATCTGAAGGTCCATGATCGTAGCTCCTCAAAAAGTATTTATTTTGTGCCATTTTGTGTCATTTTCACATCTTACCAGCTACAAAGGGGAAAAAAGATAGACTCACCTGAGGATGATGACCCTTGCATGCCTCTCTGGTAGAGGCCCCCCATTATCAAGATAATTTAGGGCATCCGTTTTGTTTGGCCTGATGGACTCTACCAAGAAGATGGAGGCATCCCTCAAGGTAGCCGTCCCAAAGCGGACCAGGTTGAGCTTGGTCTGCTGGTGCAGGTACTCTATCACGTCATTCATCTCCGTCGCACTCAGGTCAGAAAAGGCAGAGGACCCAGTACTCCTTTTGATCCTGCCCTCCTCCCCAGCCACTGCAGGATGAAGCACATAAAACATCAATAAGGCTATATTATATAGATATTCATGAATCTTTTCCCTTCCTTTTCACAATTGTTCATTTTTGTGTGTTTTTGTATGGTAGGATCCGGTTCTTTGAGCGGTTGGCGTTAAGAATGTAATTCCTTATATAAGTTGTAACTGATGTGCAAGACGTGATGTTAAGAAAACGAGGTTGAATCAACAAGTTCTTCTCACTATATGGAGTTATTTTTGATACCACAAACTTTTATTTGACTTGAAGTGAAGTAAAGGAAAAAGCATGATGAATGCCTCACCCACGTCGGATCGGATGGACCTTCACAATGTTAAAACTTATCAATCTCTTGACTGCGTCTTTCCTCCGGATTCCATTATACATGCTAAACTGACCAGACCCCGAACTGAAAGGTGCTAGATATTAATAATAATAACATTCGGCTAAGCATGACTCATACACCAAAGCAAGAGGGGTAAACATCCTGAGATCCCCCAAAACCTGGGATATGTATTATTTTTCTACTGCGATATCATTTCTACTAGGAATATCTGTACATAGTGTTGTTGAAGTGTAGTGCGTGCCTCTATGTATTTTGAAAGTTGGAACAAGGTTAAATGATTGTGCGAGATCAAATAAGAGCAGGTATTGAATGAACGCAGGGTGAATTATGGTATTGAAACGAACATGTTGGACATTTTTGTATTTTGAATATGTAACTTAGTACATTTATATAGAAAAATAAACACTTGATAAGTTATATAGTCACCGCCAAGATTTATCCTCATGCTCTTGAATAGCCTTTGTAGAATTATTGTGGAGATATCAAGGGAAATGATCAAAAGTTTCCAGAGAAACTTCACAAATGACAATACAAACCACATGCACGTTTCCGGAATTATCATGATAAAGGTATATATAGACCTACCTGCCTACTGTACATCAATATATAAAATACATAAGAGCCATTAGCCTATAGGGACCTTTAGCAAACCCAACGTAGCTCAATAAACACGCAGACGTAGGCACTTATAATATGTATTGGTGGCAGTGGTAAAGGCCTTCGTCCACGTTTTATGAGCTTTGACGTGGTTGCTACAGATTCTACTGTGAATTCAAAGAAAAATTACTTTAAAACGAACCCCTTTTTCCCAACGGTTATTTTAATGCAAGAATTTGGAAGGGACATGATAATACGGTCATAATGGTGTTTCAAAAATCTGGGAAAATTCGATTTTCAGCAAAATGGCCAATTTGGCGAGAAAAGGGGTTAAAATTCAAAAAAGTGTATTCGGGAAAATAACCAATGTGGCGAGGGGCTTTCATTTCATTTATATAAATAGGCCTAATTCCCTGCACAGATCTACCAGTATCGTATAAATTTGTGGATCAGAACCCAGATACAGCTCATGGGAGTTTCCAGAAGGTTTGCGCTTTATTGCTGTGTACTTAGGTGAGGTATCTATGGAACCAAACTTAACCGCCAAAACCCAAACCCCATGTCCCGGAATTGCAGTAAATTAGTACACTATTATGATCTAGGTAACCCGGTTAATGGCTGAGGAGAGAAATTAATTTCATTGGCGACAATATTTACACTTTTCTGACAAGAGGGCATAGTGTTGTAACTGACGCGTTCTCTTAATATTGTTATATTACTAAGTAAAGAGCAAGGTGGGGTTAACGTTTAAATGGTATTTTAGATGCTGCCCAGTGGCAGCAGCGGCCCTTAAAGGGTGTTTTATTTTGGGAAATATTTTGATTACAAGAGTATTATTCATCTGCACCAGAACCATTTAATTAGATCCTGCTATCAGCGCAGTACTTTCACTTTGTGAATTAGTATGTTTTATGTTTGCCTTCGAAGTTTCTTTCCGAGTTTTTTCGTCACAGATCCTCCAGTGACACATCATTTATCAATTCTGGACTTTAAAATTCTACCAACAATCGTCACCTATATACATATAATGTGTATGTAGCTCGAGGATGGGAGTGAACATCAATAGGTGATAGATCAAGTAGACCGGAACCCAATAGGGCGCTTTTTTCTGTGGTTTTCTTGGCTTACCAATGTCTACCCCTATTGAGGGGAGAGGTTAGATATTTCGATTTTTCTTTTTGTTGTTTATTTAAGTACCACTCCTTAGGAGAATAATAGTGACAACTGCTGTACAATACACGGACTGTGCAACTATGATAAATTAACCAGGTGAACAGAACATTAATATATAGGTAGAAACGACGCAATACTATGCATTCATTCTCCAGCCAAAACTGAGTACATTTTACACCGAGGAATTCCATGGTCTATGGCACTGTTGACATGCATTGGGCTATTTAGATTGCTGGTAATGACTGTCCCCGTTTCCTTTCGAATTCAGGGGAAATATGATAATGAGCCAACATGTCACTTTATATCTGTAGGGGAGGGGGCTTCTCCCAGTGGCTGTGATGTGTATGTTTACTATATATAGACAGCCCTGTACCATCATGCGGGATCTACTTTCGTTTTCGTGGCGTAACATATGGACGTTGTTGTTGTTGTTCTAACTTTTTTTTGCTGAATAAATGTTATATAACTACATGTACTTTTATCTTATTTAGCCAAGAGGGACTTTTTCAGGATGGAAATTAGGAAATATTATCTATGGTAAATACTTTCGATTTACATCCGGACGCGTCCAGGTTTATTTCGGCTACAGTCTCCACTCTGAAGTATTGTTGTCATAGACATACGCATACCGAGGCTTCTTTTTTTTTTACAATATATAGAGAAGAACTAGGTTAAACTTGCGCCTCAATACCCGATAAACGACCTAGTTACATCATAAGGTGTTCTGACTTTTTGACCCCATTCTGTAATGTTGTGGTGGGTTTTGAGATGGGATGGATCGGTATAGGGAGGGTCAACATAAATCATACTATTGAAAAAAACAAACCGGTATAGCTGACATAGTCACACTATAGTTTTATGCCTATAGTTTTACTAGTGCATTTGGATACATAATTGTTTGGACAACAACCAAGCTAGACACTTCATTCTACTTCATCTCATTTCCCTATAACGTAGTGTCGTATTCATTGAACGCTATCAGTGGTTGTAGAGCGTCTGATAGAATTTTACCATGATATCAAAAAAATTACCGATTGTAGGCTACAAACAGAGGTTCCATAGTAAATTTGTTTTCATTAAAGCCAGTGCAACAATGCATGTGATTAGATAGAGGTGCTGACTGCAGAAATGTACGGCGCTTTAGCTAGGTTTGGTCGCGGAGGGGGTAATTCCAAACCTCCTTAGTTTGAGTGTCGCTATGTTGTCTCCCATCTGGGACACTGTGACTATATATATAATATTCATCACGACTCACATCTTGAGGTACAGATAGTTCATAGGAGTTTATCTACACCAGTGCGTATCTAATTGGTGTCCCAGTAAACAGAAAAAAATGTAATACAACATTTTTATAACGTTATATAACATTTCTCTAATGATCCTTACTATGGCATAACGTTATATAAAGTTAAAACGTTATTTTGACGTGAAATAACGTGTTTTTTTTAGCCGGGTTACCAACTAACTATATCACTTACCAACCAACTGTTTTGATTCTAGTCATGGCCACCGTCCACTGGGAAACTTCAGCCGACTAAGCCCATGCATCTTTTTTAGATAACTTCGGCCGATTAGAGCCCAGTGGGCGGTGGCCATAAATAAATCAAGGGGTCGCTGTAATGCTTGTATTATACAGTAGAAATGAATTAAAGCTATATTTTAGGTGCAATTGCCGAGGGCTTTTCCTTTTCTTCAGTTGAAATTCCAATTTCCAAGGTTGTATGCATGTGTATATAATGGATTTATTGACATTGATGGTCATTAGAACAAAAACGTCGCCATTTTATGTAATATTATCAGAAAAGGTTCAATTATAATTATTAAAGGACTGTCTCTCAGCTTTCATTAGAAAGCATAATACATTAACGGACTGGAAATTATAGGCTGCAATCAACATAGTTATTGGTAAGTTCGAATAACGGAAACCACTACCGGTAGGTTGTTTTAATGTTCAAGGTTTCCTCTCACAGAGAGTAATTGTTTTGTAGAGTATTATACGCCTGTAGTAATATGAACCGTATGGTATTAGGAGCTAAAAGAATGCAGTGGGTTGACTGCAAACTTATTTCTTTTATGTGTCTCTAGCCTTATGGCAGTAGATGTCGGTCATTATATCAAATCAGATTAAAACAAGCTAAATTAAGTTGGGCAACAACAACCTCATAAGTCACTCCGCAAGGGAGCATTATTTTATGACCTTATAATTACATCCTGCTACTTGTATTATATAGGACAAATAAGACAAGATAATGTAATATATAGGGCATTATAACCCTTTTAGGGTCAAAAGATGCATCAGGTTATTCGCCTATTCAAGTAATGTTTTTTATACATTATACTTCCGTCCGGAAGTTCATGACATTTTGCAACCGAGACACGTGGTTCTAACTGCGCAGATTTAATTTTTTTTTTTAAAGAAGTAGTTTTTGTATGTTGAAGTCATATTAGAGATTCTTTTTTACTAATCCTTAATGAAACGCATGATAAAAATTTATTAACAAATTATTTGGTATCAAATTAAAGCTTATAGTACCGATAATGCATTGGATAAGAGACAACTTACATTTTCTCTTTTTGAATATCAAAAAAGTCTTGACTATCAAAATGTGAATTCCTGTCTCGAAAAACATGAATCCTATACGTTTTAGCCAGCTAGTTTTAACTAAATGAAATTCCAATAAAGCCTACTTCATTGTTCAGTCCTTGGAGATGAGAAACCCTTTTTTGAGTGGCCTGAATCCTTTCCAGTCGTTGAGAATTTCAGAAACATCACGGGTCGAGTGGGTTGTAGTGTACCTTGTGGTTCCTTCAGGCCAATATACAATGGCGAACCCAGTATGTTTGTCCAGAGACAACGTTGTTTTATGTATGAGGGGACAATTGTAAAGCACGGCGAAGTCACACAAGTTTCATTGTAATGTAATAGGGAAGCAGCAGATCCTCCAAAAGAAGCATATTCTAAGAGTTTAATACATGGGAATACTGATGGCTCAAAAAATTAAAGAGGGCATCAATGGATTATCTGGGTCTGATTTAGTGGGGGTTGGTCTCATTGAAATTTTTTTAAAGTCATTATTTATGCCAGGATAAGTCAATTCATCAAATCCCTAACGCCTCAGAAAAAGTCCCACGATTTGAAGAGGTGGTAGGATAAAAGTGTTATTCGTCCCCCCAAAAAGATACATGCATTTAATAGCAGAAGTTCACTTTCCTATATTCAACTTCCGACATTCCAAAACACACAAAAAAACGCTTTTCAGCCATCAGTATTTCCCTGCGTTGTGTTACTACTGAAGGCCCCACCTCCTGCTGGCCTATAAGGGAAAGTAGCATACCGATCCAGGAGGGGTAGCTTTGATACACCAAGTGACGTAAAGTTAAATATGAGCTAAGGTCATCTACCTAGAGGATACATATTGCAATGGTTACCGAATCTGTTACAACGCTGGGCAAAAGTGTGTTTTATTTGGGAAAATAATACAGTTACAATAATAGTTAGGTAAATGATTTTAAAAACCATTGCATGCGCGTTGCATTCCTCACGCTGGGACCCTCGTCATGTCTAACATTCATAGTTAGATATGCAATTCGGTGCTGTGGCTATCACGGTTTAAGTAAAGGATTCCCTTATAAAACCATAGAAAATGGGAGCATCGATACTGATTAAATCTTCATCAAGGATTATCTATAGGTAGGAATCGTTCTACCATCTGGGGAAAAGACTGCATTGATAGAATGCTTTTCACAAATTAAATGACTGCAGTTAGAACTTTGTTTACAAAAAAAAAACGACTTTGAATGGGCCACTTTACTATATTGCCATTGCCACTGATTAAAAAGCCCGGCGTTATACCATCAGTGTTGTTTGCAAATATAGCAAGCTCCGCTTAGACGATGACAAATACTGGTTTCCCTTCTCTTTCTCAGTACCTTACTTATCGCATCATCTATAACCCACTTACCGACCCGAAGAAGGGTTGATTGACGGTTTAGATAAATAAATTTACCCCTTTTCACCACAAATACTTTTTGAAATAAGATATCAATAAAGATGAAGAATAACATTGAAATCCCCACTTATACATGCACAAAACTATGAAAGTAAAGTTAGAGTTTTTGAAATGAATAGGACCTGTAGTACAAGCCAAATTACGTTTCAGGGCCTTTTCATACATAAATAGAATCATTACCTATTATTCTGAAAAAAAAAGAATAGCACACCGTTTTAAATGTAACTAAATGGATTGCATATTTTCGTAAAAGCAGTGGGTGAGATATATTAAAGGTGAGATTAAGATGAAATCAAAGTGTCCTACCCTGGAGGGTGAGGGTGCAGAGACAGGTGACAACCAGGAGGAGGCGCATGGTGCAGCAGGCAGCAGGCAGCAGATAACCAAGGGCAAACACCTCACCTTTACTATACATACCCCACCATCTACACTACAGGGTGGGACAAACACACAGAATGCTTCACACATACTTCTATCATCTGATCATTCCTAAAGTACCACCTACAGGGTAAGGGGTGGAGGGGTGTCACAGAACAGTTCACACATACCTACATCATGTATTCCCTAACAGTTACAGCATGGGGCAAACCCAGAGGATACCTAACACACACCTACATTGTACATACCCCAACTACAGGGTAGAACAAACTCATCGAACACTTCATAAACACCTACATCATACATGCCCCATATACAGGGTGGGACGAACTTACAGAATACTTCACACATACCTATATCATACATACCCCACCAACTACTGGGTGGGGTAAACTCACAGAATACTGCACACCTACCTACACCTTGTATACCCGACCACCTACAAGGTGGGACAAACTCGTAGAATCCACACGAGACTTACATACAGTACCCTTTCTCCTTCACCATCGAAGAGGAACCGTCAAGGTGGAACCTATGGCATACTGCACGCATACCTATACCATTCACACCGCTGCCTAACATATGGGAGATTGGGAAACACTTCCAGAGTACCCAAATACCTGAATATAATATATAGATACATGTAGATACAACAAACTAGTCCACCACAACAGCTACCCATGTTCCTTTGTTCCTCTTATGAGTCATACTGAATCAGTGTCAATAAAAGCCAGCTTAATGCTAGTGAAGTGAAGTACCAAGGCTTGGAATTAATTCATTCAAGTTCAAGTTCAAGTTTGGTAAAATTTATTCAATCATAAGATCGACGGTTTATAGTACAGTATTTCAATAGTTTGCTTATCAGCATAAATTACAAAATCACCCTAAATACATATATCATTTTCCCTTGACTGAGTATTCTGTTCCCTATTATGATCTTATGTGAATAGGCTGCTCTATGGCATTCATTGACATTGTCACACTATCTTATGGAACTCGAAAAACAATAACCGTAGCTCACTGCCCTTATGAGTATATTCCATAATTCCGGAATAGACTGAAATCCAAGTACTGAAATTGGTACAGTATCTGAAATCTTTTTGGTATCAGCAAACTGGGAGGGGGGGATGGGTCCAAATAAAAAAAGGGTTGTTTCAGGTTACTCGACCCTACCTAGCAAAACAGGGCCGACCCTAGAAATGTTTATCCAATTTTGAATAAACATTTTTATTTCATGGTGAATACGGCACTCCCATTGACTTAACCAAAGAAGGCCGTATTTAAC
Organism: Harmothoe impar; assembly: GCA_947462335.1. Taxonomy (NCBI): domain Eukaryota; kingdom Metazoa; phylum Annelida; class Polychaeta; order Phyllodocida; family Polynoidae; genus Harmothoe; species Harmothoe impar. Next base: position 40,442,418 of record OX381714.1, read on the forward strand.
ACCCCCTGAAATAACCCTCCCCCGTATTTCACGGCCTGTCAAATCACCAAAACTGATGATCTAGCCATGATAAATTTGCGTTTTCAGAGCAATGGATGTTAGTAGTATAGTATGTATCGGAACGGGACTATAGTTAAGTACTGTTTATTACTCAATCGACCTGCAGCCAATCAGAGGCCTCCCTTTTGGCGGGAAATTCAAAAGCAGCCAATGAGAGGCCTCCCTTTTGGCGGGAAATTCAAATAGGTCACGTGACCGGAAGTGACCTACTTCCGGTCACGTGACCTTTGGGCGGGAAATTCAAATAGGTCACGTGACCGGAAGTGACCTACTTAAGAGGGTCACGTGACCACCATGTTGGCGGGAAATTCAAATAGGTCACGTGACGGGAAGTGACCTACTTAAGGGGGTCACGTGACTACTAGGTTGGCTTTCAAAATAAGTCACTTGAGATTTTGATGGATAAAATAAATTTAAAAAAAGCAAAAAAAAAGCAAGCTGAAAGCTTGCTAAAAAATAATTTAAAAATACGGCTCTTTTTTTCTAGGGAGAGAGGGGCACTCTGGGGGGCACTCTTTAAGATGCATGGGGGGGGAGGGGGGAGGGGGGGGAGGGGAAGGGTTTTTTAAGAGTGAGACTCGCTTCTCTGCCCTCTCTAAAAGAGAGGGCAGAGAGGCGAGTCTACTTACAATGAAAGGTATCATGATTGCGTTTATGATGATGTGCATCTCTTGCTGGCTAGACTTTCAAGCAAATTTGCCAAAGTCCAGCCCGTTATTGAATGTCCGGCCTAGCCTGACCCTCAGTAGAACAGTCCTTGACCCATCTATTATAGTCCAGCAGCGCCTGACCCTTGTATGAGAGTAGTATTGGCGACATTGGACATCATGATGTGACTATCTTACAACCCTATGAGAAATAAGCAAGACATGGGCGTACTTACACGGGCTATTTGTAAACTAATGAATGTGACTTCCTCGTTAAAATCGGTATCTACAACTCTTTTAAGCCTAAGGCTTTTTCTTGAGTTTATTCTTTTGTTCAATTTCGGGCCCACCTCAAAAGAGGAATAGGCCCTCTGTAGCACTTGTCGCTTGCTCATCAATCAGAGCCGGGGTGTAGAAGGCCCCTGCCCTGTCGGGTACGAGATAGATTGACCTCTGGTACGTTTTTGGTTAGTTTGGAGCTCTCAGTCGACTGTCTTATCCACCTTAAAAAAACCAGACTTTCGGTGTCTCATGATAAAACTGGTGCCTTATACTAAGTGCTGGATTACTTTCTCATTTTTTTAGGGTTCTATCCGATGCTTATTTAATTTTTGCACTGATAAAAACGGTTAGCTTGTACAAACACGTGGTCTATTTAAGTGTTAAGTGTAGAAAATGAACAGAACAGTGCACAGAAAATAGAGCTACCGACTACATTTCGCCCAGTCACTCAGCGGAGAACAAAAGAACTAATGACATAGTGTACCCGCTATTCCGACAGTTGGCGCCACCGTTATACTTTTCCCGCGTGCGACATGAAGCCTTGGGGTGGGTACTGGCTGTTTTGGTTGTAGGTACCGAAACATAAAAAACTACAGCCAGCCCAATGTCATGGTGAGACAGCTCTCTTATTTTACCTTGAGTAGCGTCCGTAGGGCCTATGACAAAACCTAGTCCCGTACACTGAGCAGCTTGAAGTCTGAAGGCTCATACAGAAAAATGTGTGGGTGTGTGGGTGTGTGGGTGTGTGGGTTGCTTTACGCCTTAGTTAACAGCTATGGTCATTTCAAGAGCGGTGATGGTGATCGAATCTATTGGCCCTTTTACCGAGACAAGGGTTCTTTTACATCCCACACTACATAGCAGAGAGACGTCTAGCAGCCCCTAGAGGCCCCGCAGGGGGCTCGAGAGGTGCCGTGGAGAAGAGCAGATATCCACGAGAGGACACACCAACAACCAAATTATATCTTTATCCCGCGAGGAAAGGAGATAAGGGTCAAGGTTATGAACCATCAAAAGATTTTAGAGTAAATTAAGTTATGAGATATTAATATAATGTACATATCTAGGGCCCGATATAGGGCCTCTGCAGATCCCCCTTCAGGGCCCCGATCCATGAGGCCTTAGAAACGGAGCTGGGTCATGTAACCAAGGGAGATCAGCAGTTGTTGATGTCGGCGCTGCCGATAACGCTGGTTAAATGACCGTTTTACTCATGTTTAGAGTCAGAATAGCTTGAGTATTACTTGAATATCGAAGAGTAGAGGTCAAATTACCCCAGACAAGATGTTTCCATCTAGAAATTCTCGACAGTATTTCCGAAAATTGCAAATATTGGTCCCAGTCCCACGCACGGGGCCCCATACCGAGTCGAGTATTAAAAGTTTGAGATGCAACTTTCATTCATGCTGTTGACCAATCAGGGCGCCCTGTTTTTACGACCTTGACTACATAGTAAAAGGGATTGACAACGTCAGATATCACTTGACGACGTCAAATATCGATCTGATATTTGATCCTTTGATATTTGATTCAAAACCCACATCGAGTGGGATAAAGCCTTTTATCATCTTTTGATTGTGAGGCGTACACTTTTCTTACACACAACAGCTGTCATCTATCAAGGGGCTCTGGATAGGGGGTCCCCATGTCGAATGTCGATCTTAGAAAATGACCATGTCACATGACAATGTCACTTAATAATGTTCATATCCCATGTCGATTTTTAAGAAATGTTCATGTCACCTGTCACTAGGATTTTTTGGGCCTCATGTCACTTGTCATTAGACTACTCATGTCGTTTGTCGATTATAAGAAATGGTCATGTCACCATATCGAATTTAGTGGTCCACACCCATTATCAAGTGTCAGGGCATGTTGGCTGCTTGAACACGTAGTCTGTCATCACCCTTTGTTTCTGTGCCTTATCTAAACAGGCAATTAGTGGCCGCTAGCCGAGAGTACCTCCCTGGTCCCCTCTCCCGAATCTGCTAGACGTCTCACTGATAGGAGTGTGTGGGTCTGTGTGTGTCTGTTCGGTCTGTGTGTGCACGCGTCTTGCACTCTAGTTTTGCGGACCACTGTTAAGCCTGTGGTTGGAGAGCGCGACATAGCCGCCCGCGCCCGCTACACTCTCCAAACAGGGGTCCGCAAGACTAGGCCGGATCGCGCTCTTGCTTAAAGGTGCACCTCAACTCAGTGCGCCTTTAACAGCCGCCCCTAATGGGTGAAGTTCTTGACGCGGCACAGCGCCTCCCACCAGTAGCCAATCAGCGCGCCGAACGCCGGACACACCTCCACCGTGTGAGCCTCTAAGTAGGTCACACGATTCATACTAAGATGCCGAGGTCTCCTGTCGGTTCGTCGCGGTGGCCGTGAGTGATCGCACGGTCGCCAAAATTCACTGCCTAGATTGGCAGAGGGGGGGGCTGATTACCCCCCGTCGGATGAATTGCGGCGAAACCATAATCAATTTTTCGCTGTTTTAGATAAAAGAGATCCAGAGCTATCCGCTCGTCCAAGAATTATTTTTCTATCAGCCCGGGATCACCCTCAAATTAAGGCCTAAAGTCCAAAAACCCAAAATTTTTTCCCTATGGGATTTCAGTGTCTAAGCGTTTTTTGCGGCCCCAAGGAGCAGCTCACGGGTTCGAACCCTGTAAACGCTTTGACGCGCTTTCGTCGCCTTAGGCGACGTGGCTAGACGTCTTGACTAAAACTTAGTGAGGGTTCGAACCCGGAACGTCCGTATTAGACGCCTAATTTCTACTAGCCCCGAAAACGAGAGTATCACATCTATATAGGTCAACCATGTTAGCCTTGGTTTAAGTGCGTGCAGAACCGTGTATTGTGCATTTATGCAGCATACAGATATGGAGACAGGCTGCTACAGTGTCAAATTGATCGGCATTGTATGTAACTGGACATGAAGAAGGATATTTTTACTTAGTTTTCTAAAAAAAAAAAAAAAGAGGCTAGTTCTCGGTACTACTATAATACTAATAGTGTCACTAAGGGAGAAAATGTAGGAGCACCGTAATTGAGAATTTCTTATTCATGTCGCATGTCCATTTTTAAGAATGCTAGTGTCACATGTCACTTAAATGGTCTAATGACACAGATAGCACTAAACCTATAGACCTACCCCCCGTCCCCTTAGTCTTTCTATACTGAATCCGGGACTTGCCGGCGAGGTCGACAAAGGACTTACCTAAGGCCAAACAAAAAAAAAGTTGTGTTCAGGTAACCCGACCGACCCTATCATTTTGCCCCGACCCTAATCTTTTTTTTTAGATTTTTTTTTTTAGATTTTTTTTAGACTTTTCCTGATCTAGGTTATCACCAAAGGGGAAAGGAGTACCTAATGACCTTCAACTAGCCTATTTGTCATCATTTGAAAGATAAGAAGGGAGGAAATCCTTTCTATGACAAAAACAGTGCTGATAATGGCTTAATTAGACAGATATTGGTCCTACATTATCAAATAACAACTCTATACAATTGTGATTCTCCCATACAACTCATCTCAAAACCCTAAAAAAAAAAAATCCTAAAAAAAAATCGACCGACCTACCCTATTTTTTTTTTGGGCTATGTTACTTGAACACGGCTTATTTTTTTGTTTGGCCCAATGAGCTCACAGCTAGACTAGATACCCCATGTTTTGGATTGGAGAAATCAGCAGAGCAATAAAAAGCGCGGTGAGGCTAGTGTGGCCCCTGTGAGTTGTAAAATTGGTGCTAAATGTGGTAACCAGGCGGATGCTGAGTTCATTGATATTGGCCGTTAATGATACTTAAGGTGGGTGTTGTCTAAAGTTTTAATTGATATTACCAATGTGACCAATAATGACTTCACAGTTGGGGCCCTCGCCCGCAGGTCCCAGATTCAGGGTATTCTTTGTTTATTGTGTGGCCCCTAAAGAGGGGCCGACTAACTCTTTAGAGTTAGTTAGATGCTGCCACTGTGCTATGCAACAGCAGCTATTAATTACGCCTCATGTTGGGCGGCATGGATCACTTGATGGGTGATACCTCAAAGCTCAAACACGGCAGAGCCGTGTGTGGCATGCGAGGACCAGTGGGTCAGGGGTGATCCGTTGCAAACAGAATGCTGATCCGTGTGAGGTTCTGACTTTCTATAGTTTTTATAAAAGCCTTAGATATGGTGTGGTATTTTTCATCTCGCTATAGTTTAGTTGGTATTTAAGGAAACCGCCTCATTTCTATCAGAAATACACAATATTGAATTGTTTTTTATATTTTAATATATTAGAAGCGCGCTTTGTTGCCTATGTAGCTCATTATGCGTTGAAATGTTCGCGAGCATCGTAGGGATGTACAAAACCCCTATTGTGGCACCATCTGACGAAAGAGCGGAGAACTATACTAGCGCGTTTCGTTATTCACATCTTTTGACAGGGACTTGGTTGGTGGCTTTACGCCCTAATTAACAGCTGAAGTCATTTCAAGGGGGGTGATAGTGATCGAATCTATGGATACCTGAAGGTGGAAAGCACACACCCTACACTTTTACCGAGGCAATGGTGGTGCTGCTCAAAGGGTGTGGCGAGCTAGACTGGAGGATGTAATAACTAAGCAGCAGAAGGACCAAAAAGACAATCTCGTAGTAGTAGGTCTACTTAGATCTTGAGTAGCCGCCCTTGTGGTTATAATTACCTAGACTAGTTGGCTCTGCCAGCCTGGTCAAGTGAAAATTGGTAAGGAGACTATGAACTAAGCTAACATCTCATAAGTATTAGTTACCACCCCCTCACACCCGTTTAACAACGGATTCAGGGTCTAATTATGGAGACCCTAGAGTAAGATTAACAATATATCCCAATGTCTGTAGTAGACATTTACGACATGCAACCTGCCCCCTAGAAGGGGTAGATCTGACCACAAGTCCGCAATATGGGACTCCCCCTCTGAGAGTATCAAGGTTTGCGTATAGTCTCTTGCAGGTTAATCTGTTATCTACCCCTTTGTCGACTTCGCCAAAATCCTGGGAGATTCACTTTAAACCTAAGGTCTACCCTCTTTATTCTTTGTTTATTGTGTGGCCCCTAAAGAGGGGCCGCGGTGTTGATTAATTACACCACATGTTAAGCAACATGAGATCAAACCTTCCTCAAAAGCGACAAGGCTCAGAGTCCTGTTGGACGGGAACCCTGTGTGGCATTTGAAGACGAATGGTTGAGTGATCTGTTGCAGATGCCGTTCCGTGAGAAGTTCTGACTTTATATAGCTTTTATATCGCTTTAGATATGGTGTAGTATTTTCAATCTCACTATAGTTTAGTTGATATTTCAAAGAATCTGCCTCATTCTATCAGAAATACACAGCGTTGACATGTTTCTTATATTCAATATATTAGAAGTGTGCTTTGTTGCTTATTATAGGTCATTATGCGTTTAAAATGTTCGCGAGTATCGTGGAAATGTACAAAAACCCTATTGTGGCGTCATCTGACGAAAAGAGCGGAGAACTATACTAGAGCATGTAATGGCCAGACCAGCAGGCGGCAGCAGAGTGGTCAAAAGACAATCTCGTAGTAGTAGGTCTACTTGCATGTTGAGTAGCCACCCTTGTGGTTGTAATTACCTAGCCTAGTTGACCCTGCTGGCCTGGTCAAGTGAAATTAGTAAGGAGGCCCCCCCATTAACGCGCTCCACAGCCTTTAGACAGTTAAGACTATAGTCAAGACTGGCGAATTTAGCGAGACGTCCCTCTGGGAGGTCATAATCCTCAATGTTAGGTGTTAGCTCATTAACATCAGATACCATATTAACAAACCATTTAAAATGTTCATTTTAATAGCAACTCACCCTATTCTGACAAAATCCTATTAGCAGGTAACCTCTGTGTAAACCATACTGCAAACATCTGCTACTTCCAGCGTCTGCCTCGTGACTGATAGTGTACAACAAGACGAAGTGGGCAGAGATTAGAAAAAATGAGGCTCTTTATATAGCCGAGAGAGCAGCTAATCTGGATGTTCTAAGCTTGTTTTCACCTAGAGCTCCAACCCTCTTCCAGAGAGAATCAAAGCGTTTTTCACATGAACCCTTCCACCCCTAATCCATCAGCATTAAGGGAGAAATTAACGAGTGTAACGTGCGCTACATGTATATGGGATTATAGCTGGTGAAGAGATAAAGCCGAGTCACCTGTGTATACAAAGACTACAGGGGGTGATTAACGCCAGGTGTGACGCGCCAGCCCGTGAACGGATTAAGCCAAAAAAAAGGTATGTTTCAGGTAACATGAGCAGAAAGACTGGGGTCGGTAGGTCGGATTTTATTTTATTTTATTTTATTTTTTTAACATGAAAGTACTAGCCATCCTCCGTGGAAATTCTAAAAATGACCCAAAAGTATAAAAATATGAAATTTTCTTCAAACTTGCTTAAAAAAAAACGTAGGGTCGACCCTGTTTTGCTAGGGTCGGTCAGGTGACCTGAAACAAACCTTTTTTTTTATTTGGCCTTATCTTTCAAGCTGACGCTTAAATTCAACTAGCCACCCGCCGTCCACACCACTCACTGCGACAAGAGGAGGTGCTGTTGTTTTACACTTGAGTCGCTTACCACATGGACTCTACCTCACAGACAGACACGCGCCCCCTGTAGCTTTTTTTTTGTTTTTTTTGTATACACACGCTAATCTCATAACCCCCTTATCCGTTATACAGGTAACCAGTATTCTCTTTTAAAATAGCTGCCAGTCAGCTTAGCTCTAGAAGCAAGAAGGTGTGTATAGGTGCCTTATAAGTCGGCAGGGGGTAAATACTAGTGAAAAAAGGAAGGCAGGTGTGCAGGTAGCTTTTCTAACAGACACGTGCGTGCACTAAGCTGCTTAAGTCTAAACCCTCCCGCAGTAGTCAGGTGGCATGTGAAAACTTACTTAACTGTTCTCTTACATTGAGTAGAGTCTCTGTGCTGAGAGAGCCTTTTCAGCCGTTTAAGAGGATTAACTAGGACAGGGTACATAAGGAGTGAAACGCCGAATAGCGGCTACTCAGTCTCGTGCAGCACAAGCAGCAGCATCTAGCAGCGGCTTCAGCAGCAGCTGCACGTGCAGCACAAGCAGCTGGCAGCGACTTCAGCAGCACAAGCAGCACGAGCAGCACACGTCGTAGCATTTGTCAGCAGCATCCGTGACATCGTCAGCAGCAGCCCCCATGACCTTGTCAGCAGCACAAGCAGCCAGCAGCTGCCAGCAGCTGCCAGCAGCTGCTGGCAGCTGCTGCACGAGCAGTAGCACAAGCAGTAGCATCTGTCAGCAGCAGCAATAGCAGCACAAGCAGCCAGCAGCTGCTGCATGAGCAGCATGAGCAGCACAAGCAGCAGCACCGACAGCAGCAGCAGCAGCAGCAGTGGTGTGGACCACTGAAGCCTAGTGACATTTGACATGAAGCTTGAAAAACACAGTGACAGGTGACATGAGCAATTTCTTAAAATCAACATGAGATATGAGCATAATTAAGCGACATCGACATGCACCATGGCTATTTTTTAAGACAAATATCATATGTCATAGCCGCCTCATCCAAACCTCCACTAGTAGTGCTCTATAAGCGCAAGCTGTAAACCCTCTCCTCCCCCCGTGCACACAGGCGAATTATCAGAGTCAGCCAATGGTGTCAATACCCCTCTCATACAGGGGTCGGGCGCTGCTGGACTATAATAGATGAGTCAAGGACCGTTCTACTGAGGGTCAGGCAGGCTAACTCGGACATTCAATGACAGGTAGGTCTTTGACAACCTTGCTTGAAAGTCTGGACAGCATTGACAGACTGGGGCATAAGGAACTCGCATGGTCAGACTTTCAAGCAAGTTTTGCTAAAGTCGCGTTATTGAATGTCCGACCTAGCCTGACCCACAGTAGAACGGTCCTTGACCCGTCTACTATAGTCCAGCAGTGCCCGACCCTTGGCTGAGAGCAGTTTAAGCGCCATTGGATGTCTCTGATATTTGCCTCTGTGTAAGATGAGAAAAAAAAGTCTGTTGAAAAGCTATATTTCAAGCCAGAAAACTGTAATTAGCTTTCCAAGTTGTTTATTTAACAATATCTTAGCCTAGCAAGCGGCTGTCAGATGTCATCTAAGAAAAAAAATGTGAGCTGCTAATAGATTCAAGAGAAAATTAGTTTACAAATAACCCGTGTAAGTACGCCCATGTCTTGCTTATTTCTCATAGGGTTGTAAGATAGTCACATCATGATGCACATCATCATAAACGCGATCATGATACCTTTCATGGTAAGTAGACTCGCCTCTCTGCCCTCTCTTTTAGAGAGGGCAGAGAAGCGAGTCTCACTCTTAAAAAACCCTGCCCCTCCCCTCCCCCCCTCCCCCCCTCCCCCCCCCCATGCATCTTAAAGAGTGCCCCCCAGAGTGCCCCTCTCTCCCCCTCCTAGAAAAAAAGAGCCGCATTTTTAAATTATTTTTTAGCAAGCTTTTTCAGCTTGCTTTTTTTTTGCTTTTTTTAAATTTATTTTATCCATCAAAATCTCAAGTGACTTATTTTGAAAGCCAACCTAGTAGTCACGTGACCCCCTTAAGTAGGTCACTTCCCGTCACGTGACCTATTTGAATTTCCCGCCAACATGGTGGTCACGTGACCCTCTTAAGTAGGTCACTTCCGGTCACGTGACCTATTTGAATTTCCCGCCCAAAGGTCACGTGACCGGAAGTAGGTCACTTCCGGTCACGTGACCTATTTGAATTTCCCGCCAAAAGGGAGGCCTCTCATTGGCTGCTTTTGAATTTCCCGCCAAAAGGGAGGCCTCTGATTGGCTGCAGGTCGATTGAGTAATAAACAGTACTTAACTATAGTCCCGTTCCGATACATACTATACTACTGATGTTGTTAATAATAACATGAAATAAACACAAAGGAACACTCGTAGAGTTCCCCACCGAGGGTAGCTAGCGAGCCAGCCCAGTATTGCCATACTGGGCTGGTGAGAGATCCCCATGTTTTGACTGTGGGTGAATTACAGGACCTCATTACATACAAAGTAAAAGGTTTACAGGGCCAAAGGAGGTTCCATGCTTATCTCTAGACACTTAGCTTTCCATATTCACTCAGACATGTGCCTGTTTGTTGATAATATGATAGTACACCAGTGGTTTATAAGACAAACCGTCTGTTCACACTAGGCCTGGCACATAGCAGGACCCCCAGTGATTAGAGCAGGGTCTATCATCGACTGTACATTCGTACAGTCAATTCCAAATTGACTACACCGAGGGTTATCTCACGAGGCGAAAGGAATTCTACTCCTGTACCTTTGTCTATTTATTTTTTTATGGAATACGAGATATTCATTGACAAGGGGTGCCGTATTTCACTTCCCCTGTGAAATAACCCATGCCCGTATTTCACAGCCTGTGACGTCATCAGAAATAGCAGTTTTTTATAATCAAAAGGCCAAGATTTTGAATCGAAAATGACAAAAAATAAACATAAAGGTATACTCATTTAAGTCTGTTGACAGGGTTATTTCACTTGTTGACCTCGGGCCGGATTTCACTCGGCCTAAGGCCGGGCAGAGTAAGGCAGAGCAAGGCAGAGCAGCAGAGTAATGTATAGTAGAGCAGGGTAGAACAAGGCAGAGTAAGGCAGGGTCAGGCAGAGGAAGGCAAAGCATAATACTATAAAGAAGAGCAGGGCAGTGCAAGGTAGAGTAATGCAGAGCAAGGAAATGTAAGGTAGAGTAAGGCAGGGCATAGTCATGTTGGATAGAGCCAGGCAGAGTAAGGCAGAATAAGGCAGAGTAGAGTAGAGCAGGGTAGAGCAAGGCAGGGCATACTGGGGTGTGGCAAAGCAGGGTAGTACAGTCTTGTAGTGCACTGGAAGGCTGTCGGGACAAGTACCCCTTGGAATCTACCCCAGGGCCTACCATCTACCCCCTAGGGCATCTACCCCCTAGGATATCTACCCCCTAGGATTTTTACACATTTGAGCATCTACCCCTTGGACTTAACCCCTTTGGTCTTTCCCCCCTACGACGTCTACCCCTTAGGATATCCATTCCCTCAGACATCTACGCCCCTTGACTTTTACTCGCTAGGGCTTCTACCCCTAGAGAAATCTACCCCCTCCACATGACATGACTTAATCATATGGGCATGTGTCCCAGAGGGTAAAGGGGGTAGATACCCTAGGGGGTAGATGTCCCAGGGGGTAGATGTCCAGGGGGTAGGTGACCCAAGGAGACGGCTGTCCTAGGGGGTAGAAGTCATAAGGGGGAAAAGTCCAGGGGATAGATGTCCAAGGGAATAAAAGTCCTAGGGAGTAGATGTCCAGGGTGTAGATGTCTGGAGGTAGGTGTCCAAGGGCATGCGCGACTCTACCTATCCTGCACACTGCCTATCCCTCAGGCTACCTATCCCTCAAGTTATATATCCCTTGAATTAGAACCTTCTTTTAAATTAGATCATCCCTCTAAAAGCTTAAAGGCTAGAGCTTACCCCTCTCCTTGCTACTCTTACCCACTTTCTGTGCCTACCTATCCATGAGTCTACCTATCCCCAATCTGCCTATCACCCGGCCTACCTATCCCTCATTGTGACTATTCCTCACTGCCTATTTGTCATGTCTATTCAGCAGTATCCATTTTTTTTAGCTATGCCCATCTCCTAGACTAATAATTATTCCTCAGCATTAAGTTTTCTCATATAATTTGTATATATCCTCAATTTACCTATCAACCGGCCTACCTATCCCTCATTGTGACTATCACTCACTCTATCTATTCGTCATGTTTAATCAGCATTATCCATATTTTCAACTATGCCCATCTGCTAAACATAACATTCCTCACCATGTACATTACAATTTGTACCTATCTTCTATTTTCCTATCACCCAACCTTCTAGGGGTAGAAGTCATAACAATAACATTGTCCTTTTATGATATTTTGGGAAATTATGTATTTATATATTTTTCGAATACATCAGGACATAACATCCATCCTTTGGGATGTGGGTACAACATCTGGCCCACATGCCCTTAAATTGGCCAATTACATCAGCCTGTGTGTATGGATACACACTACTAAGGATGAGTACCTTTGAGTGCATACCCATCATAATATATACTACTTTGCTACGATACTGTTCTGATACTCAAACTAATATCTTTCTCTTATATTATATTATTAAGTGCCACATGTAGTTATGCTAGGTATGTACAAGTGAAATTTATAAACATTCAACTGGAAACAAAATAATTACAGGCAAATTTGTATGCCTATAATTATATGTCTTCAGTATAAATAAAATAATTTACATACATACATAAGGGGGTAAAGCTCCAGGGGATAGATGTTCTAGGGGATAAAAAACCTAGGGGGAAGATGTCCGAGGAGGTAGATGTCCAGGGGGTAGATGTCCAGGGGCCAGATGTCCAGTAGGGTGTTTCACATTAGGCCTGTGTCCACTAGCATATATAAAGCTGTTTGTCGTCCGTTAAAACGTGAATTTGAATAGAAACATGAAATATATGTTTTGTCTCCCTGTGGACACAGGTGGACGACAAAATTAGCAAATACAAAAGTGGGATTGCAATCTTGGGGTGTCAAAAGTTGACGACAAAAATGGGAATTTATATATCTAACATGTTTGATTTTTGGTGCAGAAATAGGGCAATATGCTCTTTATTCTATTATAATGCCTCATCCATGTATGCCCTGTGCAATCTGGGGAGCAATTTATAATGCCTAGTGGACACAGCCTACCTCCAGCCAAAGTGGAATATATCTGGGAAATATATTCCCAAATATATACATATTACTGGACGTCAAACAGGTAAAATATTCCACTTTCCTTGTCGTACAGTGGACACACACCTAATGCCAAGATACGGTGAATTGTAACCAGTGGCGTGAAAGGTATTTCAGAAGGAGCTCTTGGTCGTAACTTCATTCGTATCTAGTCTTGGTACATCTAAGCATTTCACAACCATTTACGACCAAAAAATATGATTAATCATAAAAATTATGAGTGACCAACGATCAATAATAAAGCATTTCACAACATAAGTTAACTGGGACTATTTACCATGCCCTTTAATTATTTTCCATCAGGAAAAACACATATCTTTGCAGCTATATCTAGAGTATGAAGTACAGATGAATTGTGTTTGAATTCACAAAATTCCTCTGAGAGATAAACGTTTTAGCAAGACATTAGTGGAATTCCTAAGCAGGATTATTTACTACCAATCATAATTATCTTCTTCACCAATTACGACCAATATTATATGTTCTGCCGTGTGCCATCAAATGTCACGTAAAACCCTCTCTGGGATATATGAGGTAGATGGCATACCGTCACTCATATCCATCATTCGCTCTGCTTGTATCATGTGCAAATAATGGGGCACAACAGTGTACAGGCAAGGGAAAAGGGATATCCGACGAAAATGTCAACTTTAAAATTGATATTATAAGCTTTCCAGTGATATATTACACAAGAAGATATCATTTCTAGTTTTTGAGAAATGGCTGTTTGAATATGGGTGGGCATTGCCCTACCCAAAACTCAAATTAGCTCTAAGTATTATAGTTTCCAAGATATCTCTATCTAATGAGCATAATTAGAATTATTTAAAAATTACTATGTTTTCATTCTATAGGCCATAGATTTTGATCTAGAAATGATAAATTTATTTTGTTTTGACCATAGTAATCCTGGTGAATAATTCTATCATTGGGATTCTTATTTTCTTTATTTGGAATGAAAATCATGTTTCCATGGCAACACATATCAACAAAGACACCCATTTAGGCTCTAAAACGTTCCTTTCACATTCCAAATAAGGAAGCTTTACACCAAAAATGGAATGTTTTGTATAGAATTACAGAATTCGGCAGAAAAAAGTACCAAAAAGCAAATATAAGCCTGTTTCTACCAATTTAGGCCATGGTGGAGCCCCCTGGTGGCTAAAATTGGTACTATGCCCGCGGGGATACCCCTTTCTGCTTGCCTGCTCACAACACATAAATAGGGCTACAGAAATGTTTATCTGGCAGGGAAAAGGGTAGGTTGTTGATCGTAAAAAAACAGAGGTTACGATCAACTGGTCATATCTACCCCTAAAAAGATACAATCAGTCCTATCTTGGTGTTTCACAGGATGCACTCGTATCTTGCACATAAAATACGATCAAGAGCTAAGATATGAGTGATATTAAGGCATACATTCTGAAACACTTCACCTCATTCTACTACGACCATTCCTATCTCATTACTAGCAAACTCTTGATATCAATCGTAACCATCAGTTGGTTCTGAAACACGCTACAGGGGTACCTGTCCTGGCATTTTATCCAGTCAACATTTGTAAATCCTGCAAGCCTAGAGATCCACCATTACATGATCAGAATTTGGACACTTCAATCAAAATTGACAATGCATGTGTTCTATTATGTCTTAAGTAACCATGCTCAACAATGACCCACAATCTAATGCACAGGGAAATGTGTAAAGGAGTGATTTAGATGCAAAAGATGTGCCTACCTGAAGTCAGTTGAACATTCAATTTTAAATCATAACTTTTTCCTGTGCACATTCCTGAGACACCATCGATTTGTGTGATCCACATTTATTCACTCCTGACTATCTTTATGACTAATATGTGACTAAGTTGTATAGTCCCCTTACTACAGAAGCCAAAACATGGTAGTATAGTCACTACTGACAATGGGTATTATTATCAGTGGAGTACAGAACAGCATCTTGTGTTAATGTTTGCTGGTGTCCACCATTCACCACTCAGGGTATGAGGTAATTAAAACATCTCTACGTTGACGTGTTATGATAACATACATGTGTATATTAAAAGGAAGCTTGAGACATTGAAGAGATAATAATCTGTTTACCCTACAATACATATCGTCGCCTAAGAACACAAAGGTCGTAAGTGAGAAAAAACACATTTTTTTTAATCTATTGAGATTTGTCTTTATCCAAAGATTTTTCCAGAATTTTTGGAATTTTTCGGATTTGACCATTTTTTGGAAAGTTATAGCTCAGTATACGGTTGTAAGTGATTAGATGCATTTCTTTTCAGTATACAAAGGTCGTAAGTGATGTGATCATATTTTTCCAGAAATATTTTTCAATAAAACAAAATATTTTGTTCTTTTTATTTTAATCATTTCATGTAACTGTGATTGCATATGGCCATTTACATCTTTTTGATCATTTGTGATCATTTCGAAGCATAAAGGGGGTGATTATATGGGGGAAATGGCTCAAATTGCTCATTTTAGCAAAAAATACAGCTGTTGCTAGGCAACAGCACCACCTGTCTTCTATTTTCATGTAATATTGATAGGTAAAAATAAATTGGTTTGTATAGTGACCATTGGGGCTACATAAATTGCATTGATATACATATTTAGGGCTTTATCATAGTTTTGAACTAAAGAAATCACTTACGACCTTTGTGTACTGAATAAAAAATACATGAATTTCAGTATACAAAGGTCGTAAGTGACCTGATTTTCCCCTCATTATTGCCATAGTTACTAAGAAATAAGGTAAATGAGCAAATATTTTTCGATATGACTCATTTTTATCTAATAGAGTATGCATGGAGGAAACTTTGTGTGGCATTATGTAATCTGTATAACAGGTAATTAGAAAATATATATAGCATATAGAATACATTGGTTTTTCTTATTTTGCTAATATCTCAAAACATGGATTTTTCACTTACGACCTTTGTATACTGAGGTGACGATATATGGCTTTCCAACATAAAATGAATCATTCACTTTTTTTTTCTGCACACACCAGTGTCATCCTCTACCATCCACCGTGCTTCTAAGATTTGTTCTGATAAGACTAAGGTGAAGCACATAAAAGTGGATGCCAAAATAATACACGTAATTGGTTTGACCTGAACAACACAACCAATGCTAAATCATATCGCATGCAAATGTCTTTACTCTTAAAACTTAGTCAGTGTGCCACTGCAGCCAAAGCTTGGATTTAAGATATTGAAGTTCTGCTTAAGTTATCATAACCAATGCTTCACAAGTACAACGAAAATTCTCATGGCAGCTGTATAATCATTTAAATTTTTCTGGCCTTTGTCGAATGTCCATGTTATGTAACTACGATTCGGTGTTATAATAACTCATTATTTATGGTAAAAAAAAAAAAGAAGAAGAGAATGTTCTTGGCACCTATGTTCTTTGTCCTATATTTCGAGCATCCACGTGTTGTACAGCCTCTACCTGCCTTTAACCCATCGGTCCCAGGGTATTGACCTTTTGCATCCGTCTTTATTGGATATAGCTGGCACTTAGGGAAGTCGAGAAGACCAAACCAGCCTAAATTTGATATACAACGATAAATCACATCAATAATTATGTAAACAGGCCGAGGTAAATTAACGTGAATCAGGGCACATCCAGTATTGGGTCCTAATGGTTTAGTGAAGAGCAGAGCACATTTAAACAAAGCACAAATAGAGTCATATATATAATATAGGCTCACATGTAAGATAGGCTCCCTTTTCAGAATGTTGCCTAATAGTTTATCCTCCCGTTTAGGAGTCCAACCTTGCCCGATCCTGGAGAGCATGGTGTAGAACGAGTGTCCAGTAGTGCCTGACTTCCTTTGAAAGGGGTCAGGCGATGCTGGAATCTCCAAATAAGTGGTTTTGGCGGCATGTCTGAATCGGTAAAACGATTCTAACTCTTTGTAGGCTAACTGTGTAAATGCTTACACTGTATGTATTTGCGTATGCCTGAATTGTATATTCATTGAAAAATATGTCAAGTCAGGGGCGCTAGAGCAGTAACTGCAATGCGCACAAGCTAGGCTTATTCATCTGTTTTTACAACTACTTTTGTATTTGTTATCTTTTTCCCGAATAAAACAAATAAAAAAAGACGATTGCAGAGTGGGCGGGCGGTTGTATCCTGTTGCGTAGATAGTATGGTAAATGGTAATACAAAAGGTGACTATACAGGTGCATGTATACATTTAAATTGCCATCAGTTTCTGGAATCCATAACTGAATGGGACAGAAATAGTGTTCTATGAACACATCTTGCTCCCTTTAAAATCAGACTAAATGTTCCTGACCCCTTCCTAACTAGAGCGGATGAAGTCACATATATAGACAAAGGTGTACGAGTTTTAGTCTGTTGACAGTGTTATTTTACGAGGTGAAGGTGGGGCCGTATCTCACGAGGCCATATACAGACTTAAACGAGTGTGCCTTTATGTTTTTTTGATTAAAAAAAAATCTTTTTCGATCCAAACTACCAAAATTATGATAGAGGGAGCCTTCCTTCAAGAAATAAAGGGATGGGGGGGGGCAAGAAGCAGGACCCCCTTTAGAGAGACAGGGAACCCACCGGATTTCGGAGAAGGACCAGGAAGGTCATTACGTGTATATCATTTTGTTAGAGGCATTTGAAACCTTAAAGCAAAATTTATACTAATTATGTCCATGGGAACTGCAAAAGGGTATTGTGTACTTCAACTAGGTACGACAGTACATTTTGAGAAAAGTATACAATATCTGCAGGGGATCACCTAGAATAAGGAATGCAAACACTGTTCACCTATCATAAACAGAGCATTTTCTATGTTAAGAAAAAAGGTTGCTACACCCAACCTGTCACGTTATGCCTGCCTGCGTGGTAGTCCTGTGTACTGACTGCTCCACTCAATATGAAGGCCTTTCCAACTAGAGCCGCCCCGAGATATGCTGTAGGAATGAATATCCCTCTAAATTGGAGAATATTTCCTTGATTCACTAGCTGTCTTCGGAATTAAATGATTATGATTCCCTAACTCATAACATGGGTTTTGTTTCTACACGAAAATGTATCAAATTCCGTATGAAACTAGAAAGAATGGGGCCTTACAGGGATAATATACATGCTCCAGGAGAAGCCCTTTAGCGAATTTTCGCCAGGATATTTTTACTCCATACTAAAAGAATATTACTCAGAAACATCTATTCTACCTGGTGGTGGGGCTTTTGGGTGGTTGGAAGGGGTACTGGACCATAGAAATTGCCTGTGAAAGTGATGTCATTTCCTCACGAATATTTTTATATAATAATTTTCATGATTACTGTGAAGGTAGCACCAGTGCCTCTCTCTAGAAACCGTTAAAATCTATCAGTCTGCATACAGGTGTATTCTTTTTACCAAATTATATCTCAGATACAATTGCCCTGACACCTACAGATGGGTCAGAAACAGAAAGAGACATTCTTCTTCTTTCCTGTGATATGTCATTTGATGTTGTAAGATGTTTCATTGCTGAGTAATGAATTATTTCCTTTGGGTTGTTCAGCACTATGACACATACAGACCCGGTATTATGGCTGTTGCTTGTCCTACCTACTTCAACTGAGGTAAGAGTGTACAACTGTACAAGTACAAACAGGTCATTTCTTTGGTATGAGATGGTAGAAGGTAATACCAATCCCGCTAATAAATACTGGTACATGAAAAAGAGCTTGTTCAGCTCGGTGAATAGTCAATCGATTTGTGTTCTAGAAAGATAATTGTATTTAGCGTCTCAGTTACAAAACAGCTGGTTCTTCATACATAAAAGTTCTGTTCTGGTCTACTAGTTGGTATAATACACGCATCTAGTCCTACTGAATCCAGGCTGTCTGTCTGCTAATGAAGATTATCTTAGACAGCATCTGAACATCTAGGACATTCATATAGACTCTTCGGACCCTGGATAATATCAAGACCATATGCTGATAAAAGCACCGGTTTAGATTCATACACGTTTACGTGTTAGATAGCCTACACCTGTATAGTGGTATGCCCTATAACCACTACCCCACAAGGTCGAGATGAAGTGTGATAACACCGAGCCGATGATCAGTGGGCAGTGGTTATGAGGGCATACCACTGTACTAAATAACTGGTTTAGAAAGAACAAGTTAAGATTAAATACAAAGAAAACGAATTATTTTATTTTTGGCCTAAGAAGCAGGTTAAAGAAAAATGTTAATCATAGACTGCTGTTAGCAGGGGTTCCACTGGAGCGTTGTATAAGCGTCAAATACCTGGGCATAGTGTTGGATCAGGTATTAATTTTCAACATGCAGGCTGAGGTAGCCTTCAAAAAACTTGTTCGCAAATCGTATATGACTACCAGGTTAAGTGATGTATTAGATAATACAACAATGATAAACATTTATAAGAGGATGGCTTTACCCCGCGCAGACTATAGCGATATATTATATGACGTTGCTAACAAAAATACCATGGAAAAATTGAAAATTGTACAAAACAAGGCTCCGCGTAGATGTCTGGGGTTAGATTAAAGGTACCCAACCATTGCTACTCACCAAGAAGCAAAGATTTCCAAGCTCCACCTCGGGAGAATAATGCATTTATTCAATTTCATGTTTAAGCAAAAAGGGAAAAGGGATAATGAAACATGTAAGAAAAGTGTCCTATATAGAGGAGCATTGGCCTGGAATAGCTTGAATGTTGATGTAAGGTCAATAGCAGACTATGAGGAGTTTAAGCTGAACCGCAAAAAATGGCTTGGCAGCACGAATTATATGTTCCTGTGGTGATTATACTGTGATATCTGCTTGGTTATCGACCCCCCCCCCCCCCACCATACCTTGTGTGCCCCATCCTAGTCATTACCCATTATTAGCTGATTATTCATACCCAGAAAATTAAAACATAATTCACCTGAAACTGCTACAGTATATTATTTAAATACATGTAGAGGTAATCTATTGAAGATGTGTTGACTGTATATTGACTGCCGGTAAGTGGGGTGCCCACCCCCTCGTCCAACCATACTATACAAATTAAGGGAGGTGAATACGAGGTTTAATAATAATGTTTATTAGCATTGACTTGTTCATATTACACGTTATATATGATGTCTCTTACAATAACTATTAAAGCCATGTTATTACATGGCGTAAGTTGCGTCGTACGATTCATAAGTTCATACATATTTATAAAATGTGAAATTGGTTTACTCGAAAACGATTGACTGTATAGGAATATCTTCCTAGCTGTATAAGTTCTTTTCCTATGCAGTATAAATAAACGGGATTGTATATTTTTATACTTTCTCATACCAAAAGAAACAGGTGTAGGCTATCTGGGGGTCGATTCATAACATTGTACCACAGCTCAGAAAAGCTACGACCGTAAAATAACATGTTTGTAGGGAAAAGAGAGCAAATCGTTTTTTTCTACTGCTTGTAGTCAAGGAGTCGTACAATGCAGTCGTAGAGAAAAATATGGTGCATTTCACAATGATAATCATAGAACATATTTCCTTCACTCAATCATATCACTAGCTTTTAGAAAGCTGTTGTAAAAGTAATTATGCTAAAAATATAACTTTGTATTACAGAGGACATTAGAACATTACCCACACTACGATTCAGGAGGAAATAGTTGAAATATGATTTTCAAAAAATGTATGATACAGTGACTTTATGAGGCACTCATTCTTACAGGCCAGTCTATATATTATTATGATTTATTACATCTTGGTTTGGTACAAAATAAACCATTATTAACGATTTTTTGAATGGCTGAGATGACTTCAGAGGCTGTCTCAGCCATCTGTTGTGCAATGGGAAATTTTGCCCTTAAAACCACCTTTTACAGGTATTCTGTACGATCAGGTAGATTGGAAATTTGCTAGGATTTTCTTATGAAATGCACCCTTTTTTTTGTACGACAGCATTCTATGATTTTCTTGCTTATTTTTCTCCACCCTTACAAGTATTCAACAGGTGTTGTAAGAATAGCATAAAATGACCCCTGGACGATCAGCAATGGTCGTAGCAGTAAAATAGCCCTCTTTATCGTAGAAACTTATGAATCGAGCCCCTGACCTAACCCTCGGTTATGTTAGGGTATACAATATACCCAAAGTGTGAGGTCCTTTGTCTTAGCCTTCCACCGTGGGTTAAATGGAGAATAGAGGTGAACAGTGTTTGTATAACTAGGTTACCCCAACTAGTTGCCCTGGGGCTCGATTCATAACAATGTACGACAGCTCAGAAAGGCTACGACCACTAAATATCATGTTTGTAGGGAAAAGAGGGTAAATCGTATTTTTTTACAGGTAGTAGTCAAGGCATCATACAAGGCTGTAGTACAAATATTTTGATATCATTTCACAATGAGATTAGAGAATGACTTTAGAGGCTGCCTAAGCCATCTGTTGTGCAATGGGCATTTTCCTCCTTACAACCACCATATATACATGTATTCTGTACAATAGGGCAGATGGGAAATTTGCTACGATATCATTTTGAAATGCACCCCTTTTTTTGTACGACAGCATTCTACGATTTTCTTGAGATAAGCTGGTCGTATGAGATAAGCTGGTCGTATGTGTGGTTATTATTCTCCACCATTCAACTGTTCAAGAGGTGTCGTAAGAATAGCATAAAATGACCCCTGGACGATCAGCAATGGTCGTAGCAGTAAAATGACCCTCTGTGTCGTAGAAACTTATGAATCGAGCCCCAGTATAGGATGCAGATCAAGCCAAGACTGGATGCGTATTTTTTACATTACTTTTTCTTGGAGTCTATGCTCAAGGACACCCCTGGAACATCCAAATCGGATACTAACGGTTACCAAAGAAATTGTAATAAAAGTACAACAAACAAGATCAATTGAAGGACGTTTCTTATTTATTCAGGTCATTTGAGGATATCCTAGCCATGCATGCGTCAGTTTTTTTTACTATGGACAGTTCAAACGAATAGAAAATAAGAGAGAATACGAAATCATAAAACATACCAAGGGGTCTATAAAAGCTAGGTCTTATTTCTGCTTACAAATTCAGTGGTCTCACTGACCGATTTTTTCGGGAGTAGGAGACATGAAAAATTCATGGAATAGGGAAGAAAGTTAAGTCATTGATCTTTCCCCTTTGCTTTGGAAATTTTTTAATTCATCAATGAATCAAGATAGGGGACTTTGTTAGCGCTCATGACCACCGTCCACAGAGCATAAATCGGCCGTGTATGGATAACATTACCGCACACCTCCTATGTAAATTGTGTATATGTAATGGCCGTATACGGCCGATTTATGCTCTGTGGACGGTGGCCCTAACTATAATAGTTACCACAAACTAATCATCTAGGCAAATTTAGATTGAATTTCGCTGGTCGAGGCAAATTCCACTGATACCACACTGATAATATGAATATACATGACCACCATTGTACAAGTATTATCAACGCTGCTCACTTGAACCAGCGCACATTATATTAATTGCCACGACTACATTTTTTTAAATTGTTTAATATCCTTTGAAAAAATGTGCACATGTGCTCATATCAGCTTCAGAATTAACACTGAGTGTAACCTTCAATGGCATAAATGGTGCTTAGTACAACATTATACAAGTGATCACATAATTATATGGCATGTTTACAGTGTGATTATCACAGTTTGAATACGAGTAAGGAGAAAAGTAATATTGTGTACAGTAATATGATATTTACATGTATTTACATGGCAGTGGAAATTAATACAATAAGAATAATCCTGCCCGTAGGACTCTTGTCAATACACACTTAGAAATTCACTTATGGGTTGTGTCTTAATCTTTGGAAATATGGTTCTCTCTGGTTTTTCATATCATTTCCATAGACTCTTTTGGTTGCTACCAGTACCTTAAAAGCTTCCTTTGATTTGGCGTTTTGAATTTCGAGGGGTAGTTTGTTCCATAATGCAGTGCCTCTATAGTAAGGTGACGCTTTGTAGGAAATATAAACTTTCCGTCGGCTACCGGTTAAATAGTATGTTTGTATACTGAGATGGCAGCTCCTTCCTGTACTTCATTTCTTAACTTGCCAAGCTTCTCAAACTCTATTCGCCATTTTGGAGACTGTATTATTTACATATCTAGGTTAAGGTCAGGGGCTCGATTCATAAGTTTCTAGGACACAGAGAGCCATTTTACTGCTACGACCATTGCTGATCGTCCAGGTGTCATTTTATGCCATACCTATGACACCTGTATATCAGTTGTAAAGGTGGAGAAAAATAACCACACTTACAACCAGCTTATCTCATACGACTAGCTTATCTCAAGAAAATCGTAGAATGCTGTCGTACGAAAAAAGGGGTGCATTTCAAAAGAAAATTGTAGCAAATTTCCAATCTACCTGATCGTACAGAATACCTATAAAAGGTGGTTTTAAGGGCAAAAATGCCCATTGCACAACAGATGGCTGAGACAGCCACTGAAGTCATCTCAGCCATTCAAAAAATCGTTAATAATGGTTTATTTTGTACCAAACCAAGATGTAATAAATCATAATGATATATAGACTGCCCTGTAAGAATGAGTGCCTCATAAATTCACTTTATCATACATTTTTTGAAAATCATATTTCAACTATTTCCCCCTGAATCGTAGTGTGGGTAATGTTCTAATGTACTCTGTAATACAAAGTTATATTTTTAGCATAATTACTTTTACAACAACTTTTTAAAAGCTAGTCATACAATTGAGTAAAGGAAATATGTCCTATGATTAACATTGTGAAATGCACTACATTTTTCTGTACTACTGCCTTGTACGGCTCCTTGACTACAACCAGTAGAAAAAAAGTATTTGCTCTCTTTTCCCTACAGACATGTTTTTTTGTGGTCGTAGCATTATTGAGCTATCGTATATTGTTATGAATCGAGCCCCTGAGTCTAACTCTACTCCTAGGTGCTGTTAATGATCAACTTCACTTAACTCTATGTTATTAATCGTAAGGGACAGGTCCTGAATAGAAGTGTTTTTTCTTGGTTGACAGAGGCAAACCATATAGCTTTGGACTTCTTCTCGTTTCTGATCATAGAGCTGTTATCACACAAATGGCTGCAGTCAGTCAACTCATTGAAAAGAGCATGTGACAAGTATCCTTCAGCATGGAGCATAATTATAGTTATGGTAAGAGCTTTAGGGGTGTCTTGGCTACATTAACTGGGTTGTATTAGTTTGCAACTTTGTTACATTCTAAGATGGAAGCTGTACCTGATTTTTATTATTTCTGCTGATTTTTTATCATGCATACTCAATGTAATTAACTACAAAACTATGGTTAGAAGGCAACATTAATTCTAGGGAACAAGGTGGTTGCCATATGAGGGTGACCCCTTAAACAAGAGAAAGAGCAGCCATAAGTAAAACGACAATGTCGTGCCCATTATTTGCATTTCCATTTTATCTGAAATTATATAATATTATTATTGTTTAATGATAATAGGCCAGCTCTTCACTATAGTGATTATTCGTTAATCTATGAAGCTGTACATTCCATAACTGGCATTCCGTATTCGACGTAATAATTCTTAAAAAATTATTTTGAGATGAGAAATCAGCCCCAAATATCCATTCTAATAAGCGCCCCCCATTGCTGTATTATACAGACTACTTGACCACCTCAGTAGGTTTACAGTGCTTCTACTTAACCCTATGCCTTCACACCTGGCTTGGTTTTAACACATGGACAGGTGTGAAGTGTTTCATGTCACACAAGGTGTGAAAAACAGTAACAAAATCGGACAAACATCTTGAAAAAATCTGAAATGGGGGGGGGGGGGGGCGCTTATTAAGGGGAGGGCGAATACGGTATAGCTTTTTTCCAAAAATCTAAATCACATTTCACTAAATCATTTTCCCTTTAACTCCAACCATGTTTTAGAAAGTTGATTTAATTTTTCGAATTACATATTGAGTATACCGTATACGAGATCATCACTGTGGCAACAATTTCTAGAGCTAGTCCACACAACTTTTTTTTTCACCTACCTCTGGTATCCTCTGGTGTTTTTTTTCTATCTTCCTATTAATGCATGTCATACGAAGGTGGTTACATGTAACGAGGGCTCTTGCCAACCCCGCTGATGGCAGGATATGAAACCATGCTGCACACCAGCGCCCCGCTTAACAGAGCCTGAGGTTATATTATTTTGTGCAGACATAATCTTTTATGTACATTTTTCTAAAGTTGAATAGAAGAGGAAGAGTGATGAGGAGTAGATTTGTGTCATCCTCCCAATGTAAGTGTCACTTTCAGTGTCAAAAAAAAGAGGATGATTGATGGATTGATGGATTGATGGATTGATTATTTATTAGCATGAAACGTTCTGCAATGCAACATTTTTCGGCGCACACTTATAGATGCCTCACACACATCAAGGCTCATCATACAATGCTAAACATTCGCGATCCTCAATAAGTTCCCCATTAATAATGAATAAAGAATAATTCAGGAGCAACATATATTCGGGAGCAAAATAAATAATATGTGATATTGAGTTTATAAAGTCTTTTAAGTTCCACAAGGTGATTTTCTAAAGAAGACAACATAATTCAAAAGGCGTTGAGCCTTAATCAGGTATTTCCAATGTTAATGTAATTACTACAATTAGGAGTATCTGAAAATGCAGTACCAATAGCTTATTACACTTAGGCAAAATAGGCTGGTTACATAATGATATTCGTCACTGGAAAATAGTAACACAGCCACAGACAGGTTTTGTGTAATGGTGATTATGTTCTACAAATCATTTTTCAATTATACTATGATGGTCAAATTTGACAACATTAAGGGCATGAATTCCGGTGATCAGATAATGTACAATGTACATATCAGTTTGTTGTAGAACAACAGTACAGTTTGATAATAAAATGGTTGAGGATCTACCTGGTTCTGAGCTGGCTACCAGGATTTAGCTGAAATTTTAGACCTTGGAGAGGTATGGATGAAGGTACATCATAAGTGGGGAGTAGTATATCTTGATATGCAATGAAACATGGCCGCGGTAGGACGTGAGTGCTAGAGCGCTCTCTCTCCAGGTTACTCCTGGGCCCATCATAGGACTCCTAGAATCTGGATAATCACGTGTGATGTGCATAAAGGCACACAGCGCATATGGAGTTACTTTCTAGAAAGGTAGCCATAGGATTCAGGGCACTATTTGATGTGGACACACCGCACATAGGATCCCACTGCAAAGCCGGTGTTATGTGGGCGCAGGCATGTACACAGGTACATGCTAGTTACATAACTGACCGACCTACATCCAACAGCCAAAGGTAAACAATGGATGGGAGCACGGCCCGCTCAAGGAGGACGAGTAAGACCAAAACAGATCTTGCAGCGAAAAAGACAACTACTCTAGAAGTCTCTCCAAAGCCCACTAAATCGGTAGGCAGACCACGTAAAAAAGTTCCCCCCGAGAACCAGATATTCAAGGCACCTACGTCAGGAAACAGGAAAAGGCTGGCCAGCGGCTCACCCACCGCCAACTCAAGTACGCCGCTCTGCAGTACACTACCAACCAAAGGGAACAAGAAGCCCCGGATTAATAACCACCCACCCAAGGTAAACATGGAAACCAACACTGCCAATATGGCGGTAGGTCGACTAACCCATGACTTTGACGAAAATATAGATTATAGCGACTTTGACTTCAGTGGGGACCTAGATACATCTGGAGAGCACATAACAGATGACACCTCTTACTATGAAGTTGCAGCTTCAAACTCTGTAAAAGAGAGTGCCAGTGATGGACATGTTACCAAGTCCTTCATGACCGATCTCATCAGTAGCCTTAGTGTTTCTTTAACACCAAGTTCAATGGAGTGCACAAGATGATACGTGGCTCACATAAACAGCTGAGCAACAGGATTGGTGCCCTGGAGGATACACAACAGGATATACGACAGGCCAATACCTCTGAAGTGTCCGGTATCAAGACCCTATTACAGGAACACAAAAAAGAGATCAAAGAGGAGATGAGGAGATTTAAAGAGGCTGTGTCCAGAGATTGCCCTGACCCTACACCCGTAACTCCCAGGAATAATGAGGTGCCAGCATTCGTCTACCACAGGCCACAGAGTAGAGAACCCAGTGACAGGCCACCTCGCCGACAAACAGTCTTAATAGAAGGCCTGGACCCGACAGAGTTCATGGACCCTTACGAGACAGCACTTATGATCATGAAGGATCTGGCTCTACCAATATCAAAGGATGATATTATACATGCAGCTAGACTGAATAGAAGATACCCAAAGGATGGCACGCACCCACCACTGGTGGTGAGCTTCAGAGAAGTGTGGATGAGAGACAGACTGATGCAAAGTAAATCCTCCCTGGCTACCATTGAAGGACTGGGGGACAAATACAAGTCTGTATTCATAAATGCAGATGAAGACAGGGAGACAAGACGTGTTAAATTTGTCCTACGGCAGATTTCGAGACATTGCCGAAACATCAATGTCCCGGTAGCATTGAGGGGAACCAACATCGAGATTAACAATACCCTATATGATGGCTACACTCCCTTTAGAATACCAGACCGATATAGGCCAGCTACCCTAACTGTGCCAACAAGCCAGCCTCCTGCAGCAGCTCAACAGGTGGTCACCAAGACACCCACCAAGGCCCCCAGGACGCCAGGCAGACCCCTCTCACCAGAGATCCCAGATCCTGCCTTAATTGACGACAGAAATAGGAAAGAAAAGAGGAGTGGCATAATGCCACTTTATCAACAGATGACAGAATCCGGCCTCACATTCTGTGGCTCCAACAGCATCTTTAGTACCACATATCCATCAAACATGCTGTTTCAAGACATCACCTTTCATTGCGCAGAACAACTGCTACAGTGGCTGAAGTGTAAAGAACTGGACAATCAAGAAGTAGCAGATCTGGTACTCAGAGCGCCAGATGGCCTAAAGGCCAAAGAGGCCGGTGACATGTGCATAGGAGGCCGAGTATGGAAGGATATTAGATATGAACTTATGACAAAGGTCCAGGATCTTAAGTTCCGATACGGTGACGATGAACGTAGGGCACTGTTGGATACTGAAGGCACCCTCATCCTAGCTGAAAAAGAGGCCTACTGGGGTGGTAACGCCTCTTACAACGACATCAGTTACCAAGAAGATACCTGGGATGGCTTTAATGCGCTAGGGAAAATCCTTCAAGACCTACGCGCGAAACTCAGACCGGATAACACACAAGCCGAGGCGGGAAACCTCCCGAAAGATCAGGCAGGAGAGTGTAGCGCGGCGTCTGACCCAGTTAAGTCTGACCCAGTTCCAGGCGGCCAACCAGATGACCGCGCGCCGGATACAGGCGAAGGAGACGGACACCACACAAACAACAACAGTACCTAAAGCGAACACTGTCTAAACTGCCAATACGATGTATATTATTGATATTGTAGGAGACCAGCGGGTGCTGGGGTTCTACGAACACCTAAAGCCGTTATGCCCGGCTCTAAGAGACGCTGTTGCGGTGGAATCAGGGCGTCTGGAGGACATATCTACGACCGTTGACTCTATTATCGCCCATGAGTCGGCGAAGATCTGTCCAAATGCTGTTATCATTCTGGGAGGCCTGTTTGAACTCATAAACTACAAAACATTCCCGGTTGCCACAGTTGGTTTACGCAATATTCATGAGGACTATACTCCCAAGTTGATATCAGGCATCTTCGAGACGCTAGTCGAGAATGCCTTCCTCACCAATCCAAAGGTAAAAATCATCACCTGTAGTATCTACAGTGCCGACATGAATGCCATGCTGGGGCTCATGACGAGTTGCCACGCCCATCAGCATCTCCTCGAGGAATTTATTCTAAAAATCAATCACTCGCTACTCGACCTCAACGCACGATTTGGGGTGCACACCCCCTTCCTTGACCGTGTATGTCATCACTATCATCCAAAAAAGGGCCACTACTACAGGTATAATGATCTCCTAGAAGGACACCTCCCAAGCCTAGCTGCGCAAAAAAAGTGTGCCAACCTGGTATCCAGCAGTCTTTGTAAGGACAGCGCCAATTGGTAATAACAACTCATGGTCTTGGTTATTTTATCAAGCCTGAGTTGTTAGTATGGGACAGTCACTAACCGGCGAGTAGTGTTGGTTATTCTATCAAGCTGCTATCCAGTTCAGTGTCCTGTCTCATCCACACTGGTTGCTAAAACCACCCAGAGTTGGGTTATTTTATCCTCTCTGGTAGTAAGGCCGCAGCAACCATGACGCAGCACTACCTCATAACACCTAATATCCACGGATGCATCACACCAGAATGTGAACCCCTGATAGGCCCTCCGACGACTATTCACCAGCAGCACACAGAATGGCATGATGTGCATAAATATCATGAACTGTATATAGAACTGTATGGGCATGTTCTGTGCTCTGTTTTCATTTATTGTTATTATGTACTAATGACCTGAAGACTAAATGATCTGTGAAAGTTACTATAGGATACGTCGGCACGAGCATGCTGGCCTGACTCAGACTGCAATGAGCAAAGCTACTGTACGAGCATTTTCAAAGTTACTACGCTTAAAGTTACTATGCATAGTGAATTTAACCACTTATTGTAACAAAGCAACAAAAATGCAACTAAGAAGCAAGACAAAAGTAAGCAGCCAAACCGCCTGATTATGCACATGGTTTGGATGATATGAGCTAGTACTACTGATGGACACGGAGAAACATGGAGAGAGATTTATTCGATTGTAAACTAATTTCACGACTTAGACAGTCGGGACTGTTAGTAAAATAGTTTGGGCATTTTATTTGCCCGCACTGACCCTGGTAACTTACCGGTAAAGGACATTACCGGTAGGGCCCTTACTGAGAACTATTCGGTATAATCTAGTCAATAAGAATCACCAGAACGGACGAGCACCTCAACGAATGAGGAGTGCCTTATTACCTTGCACAAAATTAAACTTGAACTGAGAATGCCTACACATAGGAGCATCAATAATTAGATAAGTTCATTGTTGGTGGATGCCAAAAAATAAATGTTGGATAGTATTACATATCTTATATTGCTTCTTTATTGCGTATGTACACACTCAGCACCACAGGACCCGATACACACTAACACAGTGTTTATCAGGACCCCCCTAGGTCAGTCAAAGGGAATTGCCCACAGATTGACCTCATACTGCGTACAAGACGTACCTTTGTACCAGTGTGCCACTACTTCGACCTCAGGGTTATTTGCACAAGTTCCCACGTTGTCAGTAAATATGCCGCGTCTTAGCTTTGATGCACTGAGAGGCCAGCGAGGGCTGAAACTTTTAACCATCAACGCCAGAAGTTTAGAGAAGAAAACGGATCAACTCGCAAGGCTTGCCTATGATTAAGACTACATCTGTGTGAGTGAGACATGGTTCAACCCTACCATTCCCTCATGGAGTGTGAACCTACCGCGGATGGCATTGTTTAGGACTGATCGCCCAAACAGCACTAGGCACCGAGGAGGTGGAGTCTGCTGCTATGTCCGCTTTGAATATGCCTGCCATACACAGTTATGCCCTGAACTGTGCGCTGCAACAAAGGACCTGGAGGCAGTCGGGATATTAACGACCTACCCCAGCCAAAAGCAGCGCATAATTATCACTGCATATAAACCACCCAGAGGAAATACTCGACTAGCCTACAAGTTACTAACTAGTATGCTACAAAAACCCATAGTCGGCAACCGGGAGGTTTGGGTGCTAGGAGACCTGAACGTCAACACCCGAGCACGCCTGACTGCCAAGTACCGGTACATGACCAATTTTCTGAATGACATAGGCCTTGTCTACTTACAGACCGCGTCTACCTACAGGCACCCAGTCCATGGCTGTTCAACACTTGATCACATCTATACCAACAGTGAGCACTTGGCAGACCATGGACTGATGAACGACACAATTAGTGATCACACCCCTGTATACTCAGTCAAGAAACAGCAACCCGCAAAACACATAACAAATGTGATCAGAGGACGGACTTATAAAAACTACAGTAGAGCCGGACTAGAGGAACACCTACACAACAGCAACCTCAATGACCTAATGCCCACGGACGAGCCGACGCAGGTCTATGACCGGACAATCGCAACAATCAATTCATATCTTGACCGGGTTTGCCCAGTAGTAGTAAGAAGGGTCAAGGGGGCGTTGGCCCCTGAATTCACCCCAGATGTGCTCGCCATAATATCCAAGCGTAAACGAGCCTACAGGAGATCGCGCAAGATCAGGAGAGGATTGCCAAACAGACATCTAAATATAATAACACGCTGTACTAGGATGATAGATTCCAAACTAGCCAACAACAGACGCAAGGCAGTAGTCGACAGTCTGACACGCTTCAGACATGACCCCAAGAAATTCTGGGGGGTCATAAATAGACTATGGAAAGGTGAAAACAAGAACTGTAAAATCAGACTGAAAAATCAGTATGGAGACGATGTTGAGGAAGGGAATACTGCGGAATTCATAAACCAATACTACTGTAGAATTGGTGATGAGCTCGCCGCAGCCTTCCCGCCAAGCCCCCTAGATGATGTGAACATTGAAGCACGCGTTGATTAATATCAGCGAAGTGAACTCATGCCGACAACTAACAACCATGTGAACAAACTAGTGAAAGCATTGAAAGCGGACAAGAGTTCAAATGTAGCCAATATCAGGACCCAGGTACTAAAGGACTGCTTCACCATCCTCCCAAGTGTCGCCAGCGCCATAATCAACAGTTCAATCAATGCTCGTAAAGTGCCTATGGTTTGGAAAACTGGTACAGTCATACCCCTGCCGAAGGCTGGCACTGCCACAGATGTGAGCAACTGGCGCCCTATATGTATCCTGAATGTCTGTAACAAGCTAACTGAAAAGGTGGTCCACCGTCAGCTACTGGATCACCTTGTAAGGGAAAACATCATCTCCAAGTCCCAGTCGGGCTTTATGCCGGGCAGGAGCACTGGTGACGCGGTGTTTGGTGTGTTGATGGAGCTCTACAGCGCAATAAATAGGGGTCACCGGTCGGCCGTGGTCTTCCTCGACCTGAGGAAGGCTTTTGACACGGTCGACCGGCACATCCTCCTGAACAAGCTACGCTCATTCAACCTAGGGGAGGGGTTCATGAGCTGGCTGACAGAATACCTGACTGAACGGAAGCAGCAGACTAAGGCCAACGACAACACATCTACCAGCGCCCCAGTCGAGAGAGGAGTGCCACAGGGGTCCGTGGTCGGTCCGCTTTTGTTTATCGCCTATATCAATGGCCTATGTCAGACCATCAGTAACGCCAAATACTTCCTTTACGCTGATGACCTGGCATTGATAGTGTCGGGGCGGGACGTGGAGAGAGTAAATGCACTGATGCAAGACGACCTCCACCGCGTGAGTCAGTGGTGCTTGGACAACAAGCTGACGGTAAATGCCCAGAAGACCCAGGTACTGTGGAGCTACTCCCCAAGATCAGTCCCAAACCTGGAAGGAGTGAACCTCCGACTGGGCGGTCAGATACTTGAAACAGTGCATGAATTCAACTATCTGGGTGTGGTTATAGACAAGCACTTGAGCCTAACAGCCCACCTGAAGAAGAGGATAAACCTCGTGCGCACCAGACTAACACAACTGAGACGCGTCAGGGAGCGCTCGGACAGAAATACTTCACTGGAGGTCTACACCCACATGATCCGCTCCATCATGGAATACTGCAGCTTTGCCATTGGAGGGGGTCCTGTATGGGCCATACGAAAGCTGCAAGTCCTCCAAAACGATGCCCTGCGCATCTGCGAGCGGATCAGGGATCCCCGCGGGGTCGATGTTGATGAACTGCATCAAAGACTAGGAGTGCCCAAGTTGGAGGATGGGCGCACCAAACAGCTACTAGGCTATCTGCACAAGATGGCCCTAGACGAGGACAATATTGTCCAACCACGCCGTATACTACGAGGACACACACTTCTACATCTGAGAGTGATGAGGTCCAAAAAGAACATTTACGACAAGAGTCCGCTGTTCCGGGGCATCCCATCATGGAATCGCCTAGACGCGGATACCCAACGTATCCAAGACAACAAAAGATTCCTATTATCACTAAAGTAATTCTGAACTGACCCATAGAAGGTCACTCATGAAGGTCACAGGACTCTAAACTGGCATAATTGACTGTACATAGTATCTATTAATAAGCCTTGGCATAAAAACTCTATCACGACCCTCTCCTTTATGTGAGGCGACTAAGGCATTGAAATGAAAAAGATCCTGCGTTACCATTATAATCATCGTCTTTGCCAATAAAAATCAATCAATCAATCAATACTTACATTATGCCATGCTACAGAGAGAAGGCAATCGTGCATGTTACAGAGATTACTGAAGACTGTTTAGGCACACCTTTGTTGGCATTATAATCATAGACCAATCATTGATTGAGGCCTGTATTTAGTATAGAGTGTTACATGTATTATACCATACAGTAGGTGCAGCATAGCATATTTGTTTTCATGAACATGTATAGAGTATTAGGATGTAAAATATAGGACAATACAATATGAAAAAATAATATATATATATAACGTTAAGTAAGCATCTCTGCCTTGTATATGCTCAGTAAAATTGGTTTTGCATTAGCCTTGAACTTGTCACGGTCAGTCAACAGAAGACATGAGGGGCTTAACTGATTCCAGAGAGCGAAACCACAATACAGAGGGCTTTTTTTAAATCCAGCCTTTATATATGCCGGATATAGTAATAGAGCAGTACTAGTAGACCTGGTTACTTAATTAGTAGCTGCTTGACGCTGGAACAGTAACCCTAATTCTGAAGAGTCATGGGTTCCATCATATAAGTATTTATGAAGGAGCAAGAGTAGTTGCATATCAAAACGTATACATAGCAGGTCAACATTGGCATCACTATGTAGATCATTATGTGAAATATCGAGCTAGTGTGTAGTTGCAAAGGTAGGTTGTTGATGGTAGGTCTATACTGTTGTTTTTTATAAATTTTCTGAACACTTTGATCCCAGGAGCTTCCCTATAGTAGGTTCATTTTTTATAAAAGCTCGTGTTTTCTTTTGCCCTGCTTTTATGAAAGCATATGTTAAAGTCTCCCTTAGTTCCATTTCTCTGCTTATTAGATGAACATCACCTTCATCTTTTACATATCATCATTAAAATTATTAGCCTACGGGGAAGGACGTGCTACCTCTTTATAATCAAATGCAGAGTGCATAGTTTTGCATGTGTTGAGCTATAGTAATTACCACAAGTGAGCACTTCCGATGAAAAAGAAGTAAACTAAATTCTGGCATAGAGGCTGTGGCAAGTGCGCGAGTCAAATTGCCAATGAGGCTTTAGGATAGGCCTAAACACAGTGTTGTACGGTAATCTATGGCCTAAAGTCAGAGTACAGCTTATATGCTAGTTTTTAGATGCGTACCGCAGTACTAAAGTAAGCCACAATCAGATCTCCTGTTAGGCCTATATGATTCTCCAAAGTTAGGGGGTGGCTCATGCGCAAGCTATAAATATGTCAAGATTTACGGTAGTATTTCAGAGTGGGTGTCATTACTTTTAGATTTGTGGATTCCTAGACTAATTTTGACTTCTAGATTTGTAGATTTCTAGACTAATTTTGACTGAGCCCAAATCACAGGAATGGATATAAATTATGACCTAGAAGTAGGCAGTGTAGTACCATAGAGGGATGTTTTGGTTTTGGCATATGCACAATGCACGTTTCTAACGGAGCACCACACACTGTGCGCACGTTCGTAAGGGACCACCATGCACAGGGTGCACGATCCCAATGGAACACCATGCACAGGGTGAACGTTCGTAAGGGACCACCATGCACAGGGTGCACAATCCCAATGGAACACCATGCACAGGGTGCACATTTGTAATGGAACTCTGTCGTTGTGCTCATACTAACGTTTAGGCAAGTTTAACTCATATGGACAGGGTCAGCTGTGTTGTTTAATACCAGATCCCTCTTACTGAATGTAAGCCGATGACATTGTCATTGCTGTTCACAGAAGAAACATGAGAATGGCAACAGCAGCCCAAGGCAGCAATACCTTAAGGTGTGATCCCAGTCGTGAGGACACAGAGGTTGTGCACTGTTCACTAGGATTGGCCCCACTGTCATCACCTGGATCAACACCTGCATAGTCATACACATGACCTTTTACACCTGGAGTCACCCGTATGTTGTCACGTGATGCCAGTGAGGGGTCCTCATCGAAGTAGTTGTAGGGTAGGAGGTAAAAAGAAAGTTGCACACCAGGGGTAGTAACTATGGGCACATCCTCAGAGTGGGGGATGTGGTGGGCGCCCAGGGTAATCCATGCTACCAGGTCCTGAAAATTACAAACATTAGCTAATGTTAAGCTCTATCAATCTGACTGAGTTGAGTTCCAAGTTGCTCCTCTTATATTTCAAATCATAGCATGTATTCAATGATTTTCAGACTTAGTGACAAAGGATAACATATGGCATAAGTTCTAAACATCTCGTCTAGGCTTCATTCAAGCATTGGGCTGTGTCTCACCAAATTGATACAGGTTGAAAGTTTATGACCGGGTGCAATATATAATATGATGTTTTAAGACTTTATGATTCAATTCTAATCTTCTTCAAATTCACGCTTGTTGGTCATAGATTGGACTTGATCATAGACTTTCAACTTGTATCAATTTAGTGAGACACAGCCATGGACAGTTTTAATGTAAGGCTGAGCAATCAATTTCTTGAAGCCCAACCAAGCGTTTATTGTGTCTCTCCAAATTGATACAGGTTTAAAATGTATGACTGGCTGACGTATATGACCAGCTGTCAAATATGACTGGGAGAACACAGAATACCATATACATAGTGTATATATAAATGCAAAAGTTTTTCCTTCAACATGTCATAGCAATTAATATTGTCATACATTTTGTTTTAGTCTGGGTCCTAATGTTAAGCATCTGACCGGCATGTGGCGTATCTATAAAAACTCTGTTTATGAGAAACATTGACTAAAATATATTAACTTCTTTTCAGTATCAGGTCTGGGGCTCGATTCATAAGTTTCTACGACATAGAGGGCTATTTTACTGCTACGACCATTGCTAATCGTCTAGGGGTCATTTTGTGTCAAACCTACGACAGTAGAATAACAGTTGTATGGGTGGAGAAAAATAACCACACTTACGACCAGCTTATCTCATTTGACTAGCTTATCTCATTCGAATTGTAGAATGCTGTCGTACAAAAAAAGGGGTGCATTTCAAAAGAAAATTTGAGCAAATTTCCCAATTGTCCTACTGCACAGAATACCTGTATATGATGGTTGTAAGGGAGAAAATGCCCATTTCACAACATACGGCTGAGACAGACTCTAAAGTCATCTCAGCCATCTAAAAATTCTTTAATAATGTTTGTTTTGTACCAAACCAAGATGTTATGTCTGATATTGACATGTAGATCACCTTGTGAGAATGTGTGCCTCATAGATTCACAATATTACCCATTTTTTGAAAATCATTATTTAACTATTTACCCCTAAATCGTAGTATGTGTAATATTCTTATGTCCTTCTACAATACAGTAATTAATTTTTAGATTACTTATTGTTACAACCACCCTTGCTGGGTAGTCGTATGATTATGTTATGGGCATGTGTCCTACGATCTCATTGTGAAATGATATCAAATTATTTGTACTACAGCCTTGGATGATGCCTTGACTACTACCTGTAAAAAAATACGATTTGCCATCTTTTCCCTACAGACATGTTATTTTGTGATCGTAGCCTTACTGAGCTGTCGGACATTGTTATGAATCGAGCCCCAGGCTTGGTTAGGGCCTACAAGAATTCTTTTAAATATGTGTTTATGGCCACAGTGCCTTCTCTACATATGTCAGCTGGCCATGATACTCCATGTCAGACAGTCAGACACTTTGAATCTGTATTGGTTTGGTGTAGCATATAGTCAGTAGCATTATAATCAATTCTTTTTCGGCTTCATCCAATAAGAGAGATGTTGGATCAACATGTTTACCTGATCTACAATGTTCTCGTTATCATCTATGTAATCCTGGAAGCTCATCACAGGATCAAATTGTTCTGGTGAGGCATACACACTAGAACTTGATTTCTCGTCATCATGATACTTCGTCACAGCAAGCTGCAATTCGATCACATGTCAATCTATTTTCAAATAATCCATATAAATTATAATTATTAGAAATGAAACAAATAAATACATAATATTATTATTGTACATAGATTTGGATCTGGTAGGAATATTGGCATCATGCTTTCCGTTCTGAAATCCTCATGGATGAGACAATTGGATAGGGATGATTTTTATTCCAAAAGAATGAATTGATGGTTGCCATGTCAACAAATAGGCTAAAAATGGCTAAAAACGTTCTTTTAACATTCCAAATAAAACCAATTCAGAATAAAATTGAGTTTTTATAATAATTTTAAAAGATTCCTCGGGAAAAGTGATAAGGAGGTCATTTTCTCTTAAGTATTCACAATTTTAGCTATATTTCCTGAAATATCATGTCTAGAGCATTTATGGCTATTCCCCCTAATGTTACGATTTCCCAGGTTTTGTAACATATCTGCCTGGGATTTCACTAGTAAGGTTACACCCCTGTCCGAGCACTTAGCCTGGGAAACCTCACCATCCGTGTTAGGAAAACGCCGAGAAAGCGGTCCTTTTTTAGTCACTCTGCACATCCGTTTAAATCATAAATTTATAGGGGGTGTTTTTCAACCAAAACCGAAAATTAGAAAACGGAGCAGGGGTGACTATAATTCAGCTCAGTGAAAAGGGGTCTCAATGACAAGGGGCCAGAATTTGGACTCCGCTATGGTACTCTCTTTGGGACTGTATCATAAACTAGCAATGTCCAATACCCGGAGCCATCTTGTCTTTATATCGTATTCTCTATGGAGGGTGTTCTAGATAAATTAGGGGGCTGAAAACCTCTGCACTTTGAAGAAAAGGGGTGTGTTTTTAGGGGTCGTAGAGTGAGTGTTTTTATCATAAAAGAGGAGTATTTTACACCCGAAAGTCGGTAGTAATGGGGTATATTTAAAACCCCATAACACAGATGGTGTTGTTCAGGTATTAGAGTGCAGGGACCGGAGGTTACACCCTTCATCTGACCATCTGAGTTAGATATTGATGGAATTTATCAATACTAATGACAATCAATGCATGAATATCATCATAGTAGAAAACCCCATGTGACTACCTGGTAGTTGGTCCAGGCCCTAGACCGGAAGCCACGGTAGTCCTTCGGTAGAAGCATCTTTGACATGCCGTCAGATAGGATTCTATAGCCTCGAGAGTTTCCAAACCTGTTTTTGGAGTTCTCATTGTACACTATGAGATACTTTGGATTGTCAAAATCAAATTTGTAAGCAGCCGCAAGCTCAGTTTCTTTCAAACTATGGTTGAAGTACCTATTCAGAAGGGTCTCACCCTCGTCATCCTGCAATATAAATAGTGACTTCAGTTTAATATAAAGTAAATGTGAGCAGCAACATAGAAAGATTCTTTCTATGTGGATGGTCAAAGGATCATTTATGCTTGGCTGCTCCCTTTATTGGAAAATGATTACATCAAATGTATTTTAAGAAATAAATGTGACACCACTCTATTGAGAAATATTTTGCATAGTTGCACATGCTAGATTAGATTGCAGTTTTCCACCTATTGATACAAGTATGAAACAGCACTTATCCAATTAATAAAAGCTTCTTACGCAGGAAAAGGCATGTCTACACAATAATGCTATGTTGGAAGAAGATGATTGAAGAGAAAAGGGATGTGTTATCCATTACATATAACATGACTTTGCTGGCTTCTGTTTATTCTATCAAGAAAAATATCGAGGATTTTCTTTACATTCAGAATGTACCATAAGGTTTGCATGATTATAGTGTGAAAGAGACAACACTATAGAAAATGCAGTAACTCACCGTGATATTCTCTAGATGGATGTCAAGTGACTCAAACCTATTTAGTTCCCCTTTGATATCAAGATCAGCTTTGATGCTCACCACATGGTGGTGGATGTTGGCCATGGAGGTAGGCTCATTCACAACGTGGCCATACTTATCCATATCTGGTCCTGTGTAGAAAGTATCAACCATGTACCCTGACAAGGACACCTTTACCTGCAGCTGCCCGCCCTGGTGGAATATGAAGTCTATAATGTAGTCATAGTTGTAGACGGTGAGGATTTGGCGCAAAATGAGCACATTATTAGTGAGCCCTTGGGCATACTCAAGTTTACCAAAGGCATCCTTCTTGTAGTGGCGCCGGAGGGGAATACCTTGGTCATGTTCAAATACACATGCTGCATTTTTGACCACCTGAGGTCCAAGGTGTTGGAAGTGCACAATGTCAAAGAACTCAGCATGACTAGGGCAGTCAATGTGAGGGAAGAGTTCAGATGTGACCCGGCCAAAGATACTCTCGGAATCAAAGTAGGTGGTATGTTTTGGCAAGGGACTTCCACCACTGTAGAACACAGCTACCTCCTAAAAGTATAATTGTAAGATTAAGTCAATTTTTTTGCTATGAGAAGAGAACCAAATTTGAAAATTTGATAACAAGAAATATCAGGTTCACAATAAGTCTCATGCTGACATTAAATTTTTACAATATGCCATAGTGAAAAGTATGTTTAACAGAACCAGGACATTTTAAATAACAGTACCCCTTACTTGAAAGGATAACTCCCATGCAATCCTCTCATCAAGAAACTTCACATTGTGCACTTGAATGCCAGATGATGCCAACATGCTGAATTCAAATTCCCATCCCATGTATTTGATGTGCCGATCAGCAAAGGAAAACCGCTTCCCATCTGGCATGGATGATTTCGGGCCTCTTTTAGGATTTTCCGGTCTGGGTTGTCCCCGGAAGTTTAGTGATGATGCTAGAGTTGGTCCAAACATGCCAGGTGGGTCTGGCACCTTCTGAAAATTCAGCATACCCTGTTGATAGACACTTCTTAATTCATTAATATTAGTAAAGGTTTGACCTTGAAGCCAGATTTGTCCAATAGTCCATTCATCAGGGTTGAGCAGCTCTGAGTTTATAGTAAACTGTAGTCCAATTGGATGCAGGGTTCCCCCTTCAATTGCCCGGCGGAGACCAAAAGTAGCCCTACCACTGCCAGCTTTTTTACCACCAGGAAACCAACTCAAGCACTTGTATGAACAGTTGACATATCCAAAACCTCCTGTCATGTCAATGAGTATGTCATTAATCTGCCCAAGTTCTCTCTCTAGAATATTTACAATTGGCAGCAGTTGTTGGAGGCTTGACAGGGAGCGTGCTGATAAAGGGATAGGGTCTTTCCACTTAGGATTCTTGATAAGTTGGAAGGTGGTTGGATTAGGGATTGGAGAGACGGCATATTCCTCTATCTGTGGAACACTGAGATCTCCTCTGTTAATAAGAAAAAAAATGAAATAATGATAATGATTGTACCAAC
This sequence comes from Harmothoe impar, assembly GCA_947462335.1. Taxonomy (NCBI): domain Eukaryota; kingdom Metazoa; phylum Annelida; class Polychaeta; order Phyllodocida; family Polynoidae; genus Harmothoe; species Harmothoe impar. Next base: position 40,482,755 of record OX381714.1, read on the forward strand.
TTTCGATTATGCAGACATTGTCTGGGAAAGGAAACATCTTTATAATTGGTAACTCAAAGCAATTTTGTGCAAGATATTATTATCTTCATAGGGTGGAAGCTGCTTTAATAGTTAAATTAGGAAAAGGTCAATTGTATAAAACCAACCAACCACATGTAAAGGATATCTGTGATTCCTGGATATTAATGGAGATATTTAATTTTACCTCTTTCTGTTGGTGTTTATGGAACAAATACATCAGTGCACCTCATTGACCCAAGTGTTCAAAAGTAGGTAATATGTCATAATCTACTGTGCAGAGTTAGCCCATAATTATTACCAGAAGACATTCCCTTACACATCTATAAAAGTATCTATAATGACAGTGTACCTGTATATGATTACACGTGCTGCCCTCTGGGGTAGAGGCCCTGAACCATCCAGATACCTCACAGCGTCTGCTTTGTTCGGTCTAATAGCCTCCACCAGAAAGATGGCAGCATCAGTCAGTCCGGCTTCAAGGAGGTACACTAGTGGTAGGGTGGTCTGCTGATTAAGGTAGTCTATAACACTGTTCATCTCCTCCACAGTCAGATCAGCAAACACTGATGTACCAGCACTTCTCTGAACCCTGTCTGCACCAGCCACTGCAATAATAATGTTCCTGAATATGTAAGACATCTTTCATGTTAGGTATATGAAATTGTTATGGAAGAGTTATCATTTTTGTGAAATGAAGAGGTCTCGTGACATTGGGGGAAATAGCCATTATGGTCTTAACCTAATGTTTCAGAAGAAAAAAAATTGTCGACGTTAGGTTGTCACAGAAGCCATCACTTTGTTCATTCCAAAAGGATCCCAGAACTGAAAACAGTGTACATGAAGAGTTTGGATGCAAAACGACATAAGCGCCAGTATACAAAATCGGGAAAAAGCAACTCAGAGCCATAGGCTTGGGAAAAATCAAAAGAAATTGTGGAAAATTTTTATTCAAAAATATCCTCATCTAGTACATAGGGCCTGCCTAAATTACAGGGTTTTTTTTGCAAAATGACATAAATCCACCTCACCAGACATTGGTTTTGTATGTATAGCTGTTAATTCCCACATGTGTAATGTCTAAAATAGGCATTATCATATATAATGTTGCTCTCTACTGCTAAAAGTATTATCTCGAATGAAATAGGCACACCTTCTTCGAAGAAATGTGAAAAATGGACATATAATCAAATTGAATGATCATTGTGGATTTATGTCGTTCTGCAAAAAAAAACTGCTTTTGGATTCATGTCGTTTTGCAAAAAAAACATAATTTAGCATATATTTAAGTCAAAGAAATTAGATATGATGCAAGGATCTTTTAAAATGACATGTTTGTGTTTTATTGATCACTGTTGATGCCCTACTCAACCAAGAATTAAAAAAAGATTAAATAGATATGCCTGTTACAGATTTTTGGGTACATACAGAAAAACAGCTTTTGTATTAATGTCGTTTGCAACAAAAAACAACTGAAAAATTACATTTAATCAGCTATTTTCTTTTTGAATAATGATCAAGGATTTCAAAACTCGATTTCTAGATATTTTATTTATTGCCTATTAAACATTAGTAATTGAAAAAAAAGATTTTTAATTCACCAGCTCTTCAAAATCACAAGTATGCTGTTATCTCAAAACTCACAAAATGGATTTATGTCGTTTTGCATCCAAACTCTTCATATTCTAATGTGACAATTTACATGGATTTTTAAGAAATACATGGTAACTAAAGGAGCTATAATCAGAAAATCTATTCTGAATTTCTATACACATGCTCATACCATCCCATTTTTGGTAGGTCAGTTATCTGCAACTCTTTGGAGTATCTTAACAAACAAAGCACCAAACTGTAGCTGAACTCTTTCATGCCCAGAACTCCCAAAATGCGCGCCTTTACACCTATATAATTATGTTCAGAAAACCATCATAGGCTACCTAGAACTCATAGTTGGACCATTCCAAGACTGAATGAAGCGTATTCGCATAGGATTTCTTATGGTACTGAGTATGTTATGGTAGCATGCATATATTGTTGATGGGAGACATGATCATGAGATGTAATGAGTTGGAAATAGCCAAAGATACACTGCAAATGCATGGTATGGCATCAGTGGGCCAGGAGGTCGTTACACAACCGTAACGTTTTCTCTTTATTTCCGCAACGTGAGCAAAAGTGTTACACAACCAAATTGTCGTTACAGAAAATCCCCAAAAAAGTCTCGCAATGTCATAACGTGAAAAAAAGTGTTACACAATCAACTCTCCTTGCTAACGATAACCGATGCGGTATGCGATTCTCGTTAAGAAAGGGACATAAAACGACTTCACTCTGGAGCTGCCCCTGCATCGTAACGAGAGTTTGTTTTTCACCCATTTCTTCCTTTATAAGGGTGGAAACCAGTGTAAAACTTTATTATTTTGGCGGGAAACACTTCCTCGCCACTTCCTCCATTACCAAAATGGCGATACAAAGAGACAGCTTAGTGCGCATAAAGCGCAAATGCAAAATAAGGTCCAACCCTTTTCATGTATACCGCAAGGACGAGTTTGAGAGTCGTTACCGGCTTAGCAAGAGCATCGTAAAGCGTTTGGTAAAGAAATACAAGCCCCACTCCTCCGTCAAAGGAACAAAACACGGAGGTGGGCTGTCACACATCAACAGGGTATGTATTATTTTTACTTCCCTTTTCCTAATGTACCTGTTTCCTGTTTTTTTGTGTCATGTAACATGAAATTTAATTCTATTATGAGTTACACAGCCTACAGCATACATCTAAGAAACTCTCCCTCCCCCCTTCCTTCCTTCCACCCCCCCCCCCCCCATCACTCCCCTCATCCCCCCTCCTCCCCCTTCCATTACCCCCAAAATAAAGGGACCCCATTTGTATCATCTAGCCAATATATTCAAACATATACCCACCTTTCCCTATATAATTTGTCCCCCCAAAGATATTATATTTCTATTAATTTCATTTTATGACATAGACTAACATAAAAAAACTATTCTTTTTCAGTTCTGCCTGGCGTTGAGGTATTTTTCGACAGGGGCATCCTACTCGGTGGTCGCTGACACTCAGCATGTGTCACGGGCCCTGGTCAGCCGGTCGGTCCGGGACGTCAGCAATTATTTTTATCGCCACAGAGACGAGTACATACGCTGGCCCAAAAGCACAGAGGAAAAAGTGACCAACGCCACCAAGTTCTACCGACACAAACAACAGAAAACGCCACGTGTGATTGGCGTGGTGGACGGCACGCATGTCCCCATTGTCAAGCCTAGTGAAAACGAAAGCTGCTATGTGAACAAGAGCAGCTACCACTCTATCAACACTACGGTATGTCCTTTCATTTCTGCTATATCTCCTCCAACTTACAATGTCAATATATATAATTATTATGTTATAATTGCATTATAATGTTAATACACACCAGTCTGGTATATTCCCTTTTTTATGTAACAGCAAGAATTTGAAAAAGTAGAAAGTAGGAAACCAAAAAATGTAAAAAACAAGCAACGAATGGTAAGATGTAGAACGCACTAAAATATTTTTATTTCAATTATAACACGCTGCTTCATATGCTATACTGTGTGTCACAATAATGTATAACGATAAAACACTGTTTTATTCTCAGATGTACTGTGACTACGACAAGCGTGTCATCGGTGTGGATGCTCGGTGGCCTGGGAGTGTCAATGACGCGTACGCGTTCCATGCCAGCCCAGTAGGAGATCAGTGCCAGAAAGGGGTGGAGGATGAGAATGGCCCTATGGGGAACTTTATCCTGCTGGCAGACTCAGGGTGAGCAACATATACTCTCTCCTTGCAAAATCACAACCACACTTTTATTTGTACTAAAGTCATAACAAGAATTTCCACTTTCTATCTTATTCTCAGTTGGGCATCAGTGCCAAATATGTAACATCTCATATGAAAGTATATGTCTTATATTTCCCAGGTACGCTTTGAAACCCAACTGTTTCACTCCTTTCCGTAAGCCAAGGACGTCCTACCAGAGGAAATTTAACGAGTGGCATAAGAAAAACCGTGTGCGGATTGAGCAGGCCATAGGGTTGGTCAAGCAGAGATGGAGGTAACTTTTGCTTTACTGTTCTTTTGTCTACTAAATATTATTCTGTCAACACTATATGAACCTATATAAACCATTTAACTGTAACGAGATATTCCAGCACGTCAACTGTTAACAAACATCGTATTGCATAACATAAACCTGTCTCATGTTTCATTTATTTTCGGGCGGACAACCCAGCACTGCATCATACAAACAATTGTTACACAGCGATAGAATGAGACATCATAACTTCAATTATATACAGTGCACTTTATAGAAACATGGGTGTATATATTTTCAGATGCACAGATTCAGCAGCCGGCTACCTACATCATCATCCCAGCAGGGCTGCAAAGATTATAGTCACATGCTGCTGCCTCCACAACATAGCCATGGACCATGGCATAAAGATACGGTCGCATCCAAACGATCCTTGGCAACCTACTCGGACACCCCTCCCCCAACCACGTCAACGTACCCAGAGGGAGCGGAGCGACCGCATCAAGAAGGTCCGGGAGGCTTACGCTAAGAAGTATTTCCGTTAAATACATCCTGACGCCACTGCCACTACAAAGACACTCCTTTCTGTGCTTTACTATCCTTTTTTTCTTGCCTCACCCTGTTCCTCTCCCTCCTATCCTCCCTTTCAGCCTTCCTCGCCCTTCTTTCCTCCTGCCTTTTTTTCTGGCTCTCCCCCTTGATTAAATCAACTCCGGCCTTCTTTTCCATTTTTTTATCCTTCTTCAGTTGCCTCACCCGGTTCCTCTCCCTCCGTGCATCCCTGTCAATTTTACGCTGCCTCCTTTGCTCCATCTTTGTCATGTCACCCCCCTCCTCCGCGAATGTTACTTCCTCCCTTTTCACATTGTCCTCCTTTTTTGGCTCCTTCTTCTCCTTGTTTTTCCTCTTGTCATCAAAATTGACCTTAGAGTCCTTCTTCACCTCTAACCCCCCTCCCTCCCTGCCCTTCCTCCTCTTTTTCAGCAGAAGTGCTTCCTTTTCGTCTTCCTTCTGTTGCAACCTCTCCTCCCTCCTCTCCCTCTTCATTTCCTCTGCAGTGTTCCTTTTCCTCTGTTCCTTCTTCTGCCTAGCCACCCTTCTGGCATTCTTGTCTTTGTAGTTGGTAGGGACACCGGTACGGGGCATGTCGATAGCATTGTAGTCGGGCTTGGTGTCCCTGTCATGTGTCCACAACAGCTTGATGTTCCTCCTGGATGGAGCAACGTTTATAGCCCCTGCGTCAGTTGGTTCGATCCCGGGTATCCCTGTCAAGACATAGTAAGAAAATGTCATAAGGGTCACATAACAGAGTGATACAAGTAGAATTCATGTGAACACAAAAGGGTGTATATACAGAGGTATGACAAGTGCGGCAAGTGTATAGTGTCAGGAGGAAATATTCACATGTACTAACCTTTGACAGTTTCTGAGCGCAGATAATCCAAGGCCTTGCCCTCCGTGTCTTTAATGTGGTACTTCTTGCTGACTCGGCCTCTGCCAGTCTGTGCTACCTGGAATCGCAGCTTGTTGTACTGTAACACAGTAAGAAGCAGTAAGTCAGACATGTGCAATCAAAGGTGTGAATAATGCATTTCTCGTTGTGTAACAAGAATGGTGGTACCACCCTACTCTACAGGAAGTGTACAAAGGGAAAGCTTGCTGTGAGATCTATTTTTTATATATGTGCTATAGGATAAGACATGGTCATTGGACATGTTGTATATATGTATATAGTTGTACATACCTTCCCTTTAACGCGCTGAGAGAAGCGTGCAGCCTTGTCTCTACACATCTTTATAGTCCTGTGTGTCCCGGCTACGTCATTCACGTAGGCTGTAAAATATGTTGAAGAAATTTGCACTTAGTAATGTGAAAATAAAAATGTCAACCTACATGGATCATTTCATGTACCTAGTTAAAGTGACTCTCGTTGTTTCTTTCACAGGACATAAAACTCCATCATTTTCCTATGTTCTCTCTCCCCATCCATTTGCTTACCTACAACGTCCAGCCATCCCTGCCTTTTCACGTCTTTGCCACCACCTGGGCCCTGGAAGTTGAACTTTATTGCCTCCCTGTTTATGTTGATAGCGTTCATCAGGGCATCCACCTCCTCCTCCTCCCATCTACCTGTTTTTATGGGCATGTCGTCCCTCATTGGTCCCGTCTCATTGTAAATGAGGTCCTCGTCCCCGCTGAGGCTGGTGAGGCTGTTCGCATCTGTAGAGATGTGGGTCCGGTTGAGGGTGTCGTCTGGTATAGTGTCGACTTCCGAACCCAGGTCCAAATCCGGATCGAGCACTATCTGACCTCTTCTTCCCTGAAAAGGATGTGAAACTCATGTTATCTGAGAAAAGGAAAAAAGGGCCTTTAACACATTACAAAGTAATTTTCTTTTCTCCTCCCCACTCCCAACCCCATGACGTGCTGAGTGATGCAACTAAATAAATTATTCGTAACGATTTACCGGTACTGTAACGATAGAGCACAGATTCTCGTTAACGTTCAAGCTGACACGTTAACTCTCGTTACGGTTCACAGCGGAAAAGCGACCTTTTTGTTGTGTATTATTCCCTATACTACCTGATGTTAATCCCTGCATTAACCATGGGACATATAACAACAATGTTGCACTCACCTGGCGTCTGTGTTCACCCATCTTCGTCGATATTTGACAGCCACCCGTGTTTTCGTCTTCTACGAAAAGAGACTGTCGAGAGATGTATGACGTCACAGACAGCTGGGTATATTGTGCTGCCCCCTACTGCTACTTGTTTGAACTAATAGTTTTTTTACGTTCTGTAGCGATTTACTGGTACTGTAACGATATTTCTTGATTTCTCTAACTTTGGCTCAATGTTTTTCGATATATGAGAAGAAAAGTATTTTGGGAATGGTTGTACTACCCATTCTGTTCTGCGGCATAGAGTGTAGATTACTTTTATAATTTGTTTCAGACAAAATAGATAAGGGAAACAGGAATTGAACTCAACATGAACTTTTTTTATTGGAATACCAACAGTATCCCTTTATGAAAAAATGGTTACAATAAAACAAAAATAGACTATCTGTCTCAAGGGTAAAAAAATAAATAAATAAGTGGAATGGATAGCACCATTAACAACTTAAACTATGGGACTAGAAAAGACGCCCCGTATGAGCTTGATAAAATCGTTAATATAAATCTGTGATTAGGCCTAAACAAAAAGTTGAGTTCCGGTAACATTGCACAAAAAAGGGAGGGTCGGTAGGTCGTTCATTTATCTTTAGATTTTGTTTTTTGGAGGAAGGTCAATTTCTGTAGTATAAACACCAAAAATTTCCAAACATTACCAAAGAGTTATAAAAAGGTCTGCCCCTAAAACTGAGGGTCGGCCGGGATACCAGAACACAACTTTTTTTTCTCTCAGGCCTAATATCATGCAGATAAAGTTGCTACATGTCCTGTTTATAAAATATGTATTGCTTATTGTCCTTAGCAAATCGTAATCTTTGATAAGATATGTAATATAAATGCACCACATGCATGTACTTGCTACATGTCCTGTTAATAAAATATGTATTGCTTATTGTCCTTAGCAAATCGTAATCTTGGATAACATATGTAATATAAATGCACCACATGCATGTACTTTCTACATGGACTGTCAGTAAAATATGTAGTGCTTTCTGTCCTGAGCAAATCGTAATCTTGGATAACATATGTAATATTAAGGCACCACTTGCATGTACTTTCTACATGGACTGTCAGAAAAATATGTAGTGCTTTCTGTCCTGAGCAAATCGTAATCTTGGATAACATATGTAATATTAAGGCACCACTTGCATGTACTTTCTACATGGACTGTCAGAAAAATATGTAGTGCTTTCTGTCCTGAGCAAATCATAATCTTGGATAACATATGTAATATTAAGGCACCACATGCATCACGTTTCTACATGTCCTGTGAATCAATCATTTTTTGGTGGTGCCCTTCCTACGGGAGGAAGCACGCTTCTTACGGGCAGGGGCGTTTTCTTTGGCCTCCTCTTTGGTGCTGTCCTGAGGCTGTTCACTTTCTGTCTTAATGGTTGACATCGAGTCCAAAATTTGGACTGCCTCCTCCTCTGTGACAGGCTGAATAGTACCGACACTGAGATCCATGCCCTGGTCCGTTTCCACCTGCTGCTGATCTTGGACCAGAAGCACCGAGCCGGGAGGCAGCACCCCCTCCTTACCACTGGTCCCAACCACGGGGGTCACTGAAACATATAAAACCACAAAGATTATTGCTATGTGCATACACCTAGACCGTAACGTGAGTTCGCCTTACATCGTTACAACAGCTCAAAGCAGACTGATTCTCACGTGAGAACAGAAAAAGTGAGATCATAAATAGTGAGATCACCCAAAACATTCATTGGTTGTTGTAGGTTTCATGTTATTTCTTCTTTACAACTGAGACAAGTGGTATGACACAGGTACTCACCGGGTATAGTGTTGCCCAGCAACAGCTCGGCGTACGTCGGTGGTGCCGGCGTCTGGCTGCCGCTTTCCTCCATGGCCAGTGCAGGGGCTGGATCCTTGCCTGCTGGTGTCTGGGTGCTCCGGGTGGTGGTTCTAATGGCACCAGCCGTCAGGTAAGTAAGCGTTGCCATCACTGAGAAAACAAAATAGGATTGCTTTTCTGGATTGACTGATAGTTCAAAGAGACGGTGCAGTAAGTGGCAAAGAGATGTAGGTGAAAACTACAGGCAGGAGACTGATATATTACATAGTGTATGCTACAACAATAGAAACCACAGTTGCACAACCAGAGAGAAGCTGGCAAGAAGGGACAAAGTATAACGTGATCATTTTGTTTTCTCGTTACGTACCTTTCACTATGTTGAGCTGATTTTCAGTGGAGTTTTTCACTGCTTTCAAGATGTCAACACGGTCACTGACAATGCGTTCCTGCGTTGTCAACAGCCGTGCCCTCTCCTCCTGGATCACCTGGCGTAGCTGCCTCTCTTCCTTCAGGCGTTCCTTCCTCTCAACCTCCAGGTCTAACACAAGTGATTCCAGTTTAGCTAACCTCCCTTCCCGATCCTGTACTGGCTCCGTCTTAGTGTTTGTGGGGGGGGGCAAACAAGGCTTTGCTCACACACCCTGAGCTGTGCTTGGAAGTACTGGGTGGTTTAGTGTTCACAAGTTTTGGGCTGGACTGGGTTAGGTCGATGTACGCTGTATCAAGACGGCTGTTTTGTAAAGCCGCCTGCATATCCGCTGTGTACTGATCTGCTTTTTTGACAGGCGACAGGTCCGGTAGGGGGTCAGGCCGCGCTAATTTCAGACGTTTCCGTGGGGTGGACCCTGGATTGGTGTCACTTTTTGCTTTGGTGTCACATTTTGCTTTGGGGGGTGGGACGGGCTTGTATTCTTTGGGTACGTGGTGGATAACGGTGCCCTTATGACCGACTATTGTTTTCACATCCCGCCACTTCAAACAGAGGACTTCCTGGGGAGTAAGACCTGACACTTTGGCTTTCCTGTTCTCTTTCAGTTTACGTCTGTACCGGTTGTTCTGGGGAAGCACAACAAGAGGAAACATTAGTTAGGCTGTCATGTCATACTCACGTTACACAGAGCAAACAAATCATGTCTGTCGTTAGGGAAACACTAGTTGTACAAGTTGTAATACTCGTGGAAAGTACTGTGTTATTCTGTAGCCTTTAGTCAAGAACAATTGCTGTTTTTTTATTAGAAAAAAACCTGAAGCTTAAGAACCAATATGTACCTTTTTGTTTGTTCTCGAGAACATATCATTTATTTGACGCCTTATGTCTGCGTATGTGCGTTCTGTCCCATCCTCATTGCTATCGACACTGTTCACAGCATCTGGAAATAAATTGGAACTGACATGAGACAGGAGGAAGGGACAAAGGTATGACATTGGCATGTTACACGACATATCACAAGTTATCATGTAGTAAGGTGAGACAAGCATAGCTGAAAGGTATAACATTATACCGGTTATTGTGGCTCCCATAAGGAGGTGATGTCAAGTGAACATGTTTTGCTTTCATGTTGTATAATGAGAACAAAATAGCGTGAGCAGTGTCTACTGCATGAAATGAGACTCGTTACATTTGATATTAATATCATAAGGAGCAACTGTACTCACCCACCACCTCCTGCCAGGCCGCTGACTTCAATTCGGTACTCACTCCCTTGCGTTTGATTACCTCCTCGTTCTTAAGGCATGTCATAAAGAGAGCCGTGTGTTCCTGCGGGGAGAACTTGGGCGCCCTCACGCGGACAGTCCCTTTAGTGGTTAACTTGGAAGGTGTATCCTCCGCCTCTTCATCCTCCTCACCCTCTCCCTCGTCCTGCTCTTCTACCTCCTCTGCTTCGGCATCACTGCCTTCCTCCTCCTCTTGTTCTGAGTCCTCATCGTCTTGACCCTCCCCTTCTGATTCGGGCTCTTCCTCTGGCTCTGTTTCCAGGTCGGTCTCGTCTTGGGTAGTTTGTCAATCAGAGTCCAACACACTGGACAGTGATTCAACCTGACTGGAGGCGGTGGTGGCATCGTCCACCTCACTGTCAAGCTCATCGCTGCTCCTGTCCTTTTTCATCTTACGTTTTACGCCGGCCGTCTGGAAGCAGGCAAATAAATAATGTTAATTCTTTGTTAGTGCATGCCGATTTATTTCACATGGGTGAGATGCAGTAATGCAGCAGGAAGAGGGGAATATTTTTTCACTTTCTATTTAATTTGGATAGAAAAGAAAAGATGGAAAACAACATGCCATTAACTCGGGGTCTGGGGGCTGCCCTGTGAGTTCTCGGTTACGTATAAGGAGGAGGCGCAAGTCATCCACAGTCTCCTGTATTCCTTTGAATGAATGGGGGATATCGGCCTCATTCTACAAAAAAAATAAATATAATCTGCATCAGTTTAAAAACGCCAGAGAAACATCCAAAAATTAGGGGGGGGGGGGGGTTCAGCACTGCATGTAAAGCATAGTGTAGTGGAGCAGAGGGATGGGAAACAGGCGGGGGGGGGGTAGCGATACATTTTAAAAGGATATTAAAGTAAACGGCGAGGGATTTAGGCAGCAGAGGAGAGGTAGAACATAGATCGAAGTAAAAACGGAACGTTAGAAGAGAATAACATGGTGTTTGTTGTGTTGCTCCCTCACCGTGCCGTAGCAGACAGTACTATTTGACGCCGAATCGACAAAATCCCCCGTTATCGCCCACCGGCCGAATTTTGTGACATGATTTTATGGTGCATTCTGCCATTGTCAAGCTCTGTCTTTCTCTCAGAAGTTGCACGGAACAGTTATAAAGCATATTGTGTGGTTCTGTCAAGTGGTACTCACCTTCTTGTTGGGTTTTGGCATGTTGAATTGCTCTGCACGACACTGTTCACTACGATCCCGCTACTGATGCTGAGGTGGACCGGAAGTGACGTTGTGGCACAAGTAGGTCAAATTACGCTGGATCCCGGGGAATTTTTGTCGCTATGAACGTTCACGCTATGTTCTGGGCCAAAGTATCGTTAAGGCCGCAACGTGTGTCGTTAAGAAACAGAGTAAGGGGTTGTGTAACGGGGGGGTTGCCTCTCTCGTTATGACTTAGGTTATTTTTGCCATTTTTTAACGTGAATGTGATGCACCTTCACGTTACGGTTGTGTAACGACCTCCAGGTTAAATACAGATATTGACAAAAATATCAAGTGAAAATAAGCATAACAACTTTTTTTATCCGTTTTTTTTTCTGAAGATTGCAGCTATAGCTTTGATGCCATTCTACTTCCAATGAGTATGACCTCATGTGGTGCAACAAAAACACGTTTTCCAAGCCCAAATAGCCCTTTTTGAACCAAACCGACAGAACCAGCCCTCCTGGGAAGATGGGAATATTGTTTCATACCCGTGAAAAGAATGTTTCTGGTTGCCATGGAAACCCAATTTGTAAAATATTTTCTCAAGCAGTAATGGAAGGGGTATCCCAATAGCTTTCAAAAAATGTAATAATGTATATCAGAATAAGGTATCCAGCACTTAAACACTCTTCCAATGATGTGGTTAATAACTGACTTCAGTCAAATAGTGCTGGTCACCACTAATGTCACCCTGCGTCATGACATGTCACAGCTATAATATAGTTAACCAATATTGTATGGCTAATGGGCACACAGGGGGATGTATTGCTGGATATTGGCACGAGTCGATACAGCAATATCCTGCCCGTTAGCCATACAATATTAGGTTTATTATACGATTTTTTGATTCATATGTCCTTATTTACCTCTAAAACGTCCTAATTTCGCCATTTTGAAAGATATGAACTCGTCTTGTACAGAGGGTGCAGTTGCCATGTTGTGGAAATCTTCAGTAGGGGAGGTGAGGAAGAAGGAGCTATAGTCAAGACCGTAGAATTTGGCGAAGCCGCCAAAGAGAAACTTAATTGATAAAACTGCAGGGGGTCATTAGGAGAGTGTAACCCTTCCAGGAGGGAGTACCCCTAAATGTCCTGTGGTAATCTTTATCACCTCCAGGGTCCACTATCTCTCATAAATGACCACTATAAACCTGTAATGTCTGCGAGTGTGATTGTCAGAATAGGGTGAGTTGCTCTTAAATGAACATTTAAATGGGCTGTTTACAAGGTGTGAGGTGATGGTATCTGATGTTAATGAGCTAACACCTAAAATTGAGGATTACGACCTCTCAGAGGGGAGTCTCGCCAAATTCTCCGGTCTTGACTATAGGCCTGAAAGTCTGCCTATAGACTCCTTCTCTCATCCCCTACATATGCCGGCGTACCAAGTATTATGCATGGCCAGCACAGTCTAGTGGTTAGGGCGTTCGACTCGCAGTGTTGCGGCCCCGGGTTCGATCCTGCTACGAAATGTAGGATTTTAACTAAGTCAAAAATTAGAGCCAGGAGTGCCTGTTATTCCCCTCAATCGTGCTGTTATCACCAGATAACAGCACGGGGATATCACCTAAAAAGCACGATCAGAGCCCCAATCGGATAATAATCACATTTACATGGTCCGTCAACTCAAAAACTATCATAATAGCATACACACTGAAAGATGCAATATGCTGGTGCAATAACCAAATGTCTAGTCCTTATACACACTGATTTATTTGGACTTGAAATTCATGTATGTCAACTCCCACTAGTGAGTATAGATCTATTAATTATGATACCTACCACATTGCATGCACCACTGCACCAGCAGTGTACGTGCCTCCTACCATAGCCTACTATCTAGATCCGTAGGGGTTAATATATATAGGAGGTTTTCCAACTTTCAATGGCTCTTCAGCATCTCCCCCTAGGTATACCATTACTCTGTAGTGTTTGTATTTTTTACATCAGATTAGTTTAAGTCTTTACCATTCATACCATTAGTATGTGACATAAGTACTTAATATCTGATGGCACACCTACCCTACCTAGTATTACTAACATCTATTTATCCAAATATGTTACAGCCAGTGACAACCACAATTACCCTTTCTGATGGAACTGCTCGAAAAACTCGCCATTCCCTGAGACCATTTACTAATGAAAACCACTTATGACTTACCTGTATGGGCTAAGATACATATCAGGATGAGTAGAGGACCCATGATGAGGCGATGTAGCCCTGACCCCATTTAACAATGCGAGTATCGGGCACACAGGCGTAGTGTATATAGTCAGAGCCCTAGCTATGCACACACCCCTACAGGAGCGCATGACATTGTAAGGCTCACACACATAAGGTTTTGCGTTTCAGGTTTACCCTACTTATTTTGGAACTTATATTTTGACTCTGTCTGGGTTACTCTATTATGTGTGGTGAATCTATAGTCTTCAATTAATTTGATATTGTATTCATTTATTGCCAACAGCTATATGTAATAATACTAGAAAAGATACTTGCAAGTAAATAAGTAGAAGGGTGTTTCTGATGACAATTTCTATACTTTTTTGCAGTGCCATTTAGATTTACCAGTCTGACCTGTAAAACAACTCTACTGGAAAGTCATCATGGTGTACGTGTGTCACTTACATTGGAACTAAGGCTTTTTGCCACACACTGCCATATATATGTTGAACGTTTCTGGCGACAGCTTTCCTGTTATTCCAAAGCAATGATAGGGAAGCTGATACCTCTCAAACCTTCTTTCCCAGAATTAGGCAGTTCTTTTGCGATAAATGACACTTTTCGAATTGGTTTGAGTATCTTGTTCTGTGTTTTATACATTCTTTGTTTTTGGAGTCTAGCTTTAGGGTTGGTTTCCTGTAATATCCAAATAAGATGCATTTGGTTGCTAAATAAATTACTATAAAAAGTAAAAAGTAAATCAACTGCAGGGCGTTCCTTATTTATTGTGGTAATTTTAGTCTCTCCATTGTTCAAACATCATAATATTGAAGATAAATAATAATAATAAAAAAAAAAAAAAAATGCAATGTGATAAACGACACGATGGGACAAATGGTTGTCAATGTTGATTAAACCTTGAGTCAACGTTTAACTAAATTGTGTGCCCACTGGGACTCGTCTCACTATCCAAATTATACTACAAGAAGACGTGAAGTAATGGAATATGGCAGAGTCATTGATTTAACCAAGGAATGCCTACTTTGCCTTGCCAACCCGTTGAAGGACCCACGGTCGTATTTCACCGTCCTGTGACGTCATCAATATGTTGGTTTGTTTACATTTGTCTGGTATAGGAAAAAAACGGTATTTAAGCCCCTTCCAATATATAGTAATCTGGATAGTTTGAATCAAAAAGGTTAAAAATAAACATAAATGGGCACTCTTTTCAATCTTTTCACTTGTTGAATGTCAGGCCATATTATCACTTGGCCTAGGGCCTCGTGAAATAAGGCTTGACATTCAACTGGTGAAATGACCCAGTCAACTGACTAAAACTTGTGTTCAAATCTTTGTCTATTCATTTCACGGTGAATACGTCAGCCCCATTGATTTAACCAAAGAAAGACGTATCTAACCCCCCCCCCCCCCCCGCCTGAAATAACCCTTATCATAATTGACAAAATTGATATATAACTGTTGATACCGTAAAACCTTGCGTACAAGCCTAATTCGCGTATAAGCCACACCCTGAGTTAAGACCGATCTTATAAGCAGAATTTGTGCCGAATTCAGTACTGTAACGCCCCAGTGGGCACAGAACATTGAATCAACACTGATAAATGATTGTCAATGTTGACTCAATGTTGATTCAACGTTTATTATAATGTTAAACTGAATTTTGTGCCCACTGGGGTAGTGGCAAAAACTCATGCATAAGCCGCACCCCGACCATAAGCAGCAGTGCCGATCTGATTTGCATACTAGCCGTGGCTTATATACGAGGTTTTATGGTAATGACGTGAAATAAACAAAAATGAGTGGTCGTATATAGTTCCCCACTGAGGGTTCACTCGGCTGCACCTTGTGAAAAAAAATGCAATGTGATAAACGACACGATGGGACAAATGGTTGTCAATGTTGATTAAACCTTGAGTCAACGTTTAACTAAATTGTGTGCCCACTGGGACTCGTCTCACTATCCAAATTATACTACAAGAAGACGTGAAGTAATGGAATATGGCAGAGTCATTGATTTAACCAAGGAATGCCTACTTTGCCTTGCCAACCCGTTGAAGGACCCACGGTCGTATTTCACCGTCCTGTGACGTCATCAATATGTTGGTTTGTTTACATTTGTCTGGTATAGGAAAAAAACGGTATTTAAGCCCCTTCCAATATATAGTAATCTGGATAGTTTGAATCAAAAAGGTTAAAAATAAACATAAATGGGCACTCTTTTCAATCTTTTCACTTGTTGAATGTCAGGCCATATTATCACTTGGCCTAGGGCCTCGTGAAATAAGGCTTGACATTCAACTGGTGAAATGACCCAGTCAACTGACTAAAACTTGTGTTCAAATCTTTGTCTATTCATTTCACGGTGAATACGTCAGCCCCATTGATTTAACCAAAGAAAGACGTATCTAACCCCCCCCCCCCCCGCCTGAAATAACCCTTATCATAATTGACAAAATTGATATATAACTGTTGATACTGTAAAACCTTGCGTACAAGCCTAATTCGCGTATAAGCCACACCCTGAGTTAAGACCGATCTTATAAGCAGAATTTGTGCCGAATTCAGTACTGTAACGCCCCAGTGGGCACAGAACATTGAATCAACACTGATAAATGATTGTCAATGTTGACTCAATGTTGATTCAACGTTTATTATAATGTTAAACTGAATTTTGTGCCCACTGGGGTAGTGGCAAAAACTCATGCATAAGCCGCACCCCGACCATAAGCAGCAGTGCCGATCTGATTTGCATACTAGCCGTGGCTTATATACGAGGTTTTATGGTAATGACGTGAAATAAACAAAAATGAGTGGTCGTATATAGTTCCCCACTGAGGGTTCACTCGGCTGCACCTTGTGATTAACCTTCAGTGAGGAACTATAGTCCTGACACTTTGTCTACATACTCCACATACTTGACACTGACATAAGGATATGCAGACATTAACAACAAACTGCTGGGTAACATGCAATTTCCAAGAGCTGTGTAGTCAGTTGGGCAAATCCTACATTTAATAGCATTATTTGCAGAAGTAAACAAACATTGCGGAAGTAAGCATTCATGGGAGTCTGGATCGGGGGGTCCCAATTTCGATTTTCGAAGAAATGGCCATGTCGCCCTGTCGATTTTTAGAAATGGTCATGTCACCATGTCACTAACTCTTAAATTCCCCATGTCACCATGTTGCTGTGTCGAATTTAGTGGTCCACAACTATATACATGGACTGCATATCAATTTTTGCTTGAAATGCCCTGAAATAAATACGGAGCATCACTCAAAAGTCACCTCCACGGGGTTAGTTCAATTGTTGTGTCTGTCCCATTCTGCACTCGGCCTATGGCCTCGTGCAGAACTGTCTTATAAAAAACACTCCCTGATTTCTGATTTGTTTGATAACCTTTGAATTTATTGATGACTTCAGGTATGGGATTTGATCAGCTATTAATTGGCACGAAACTAGTTACCAATATCGAATTGTTGTCTATTAAAACTATACACACAGATTTAATCAATCTATTGATCGCTACTTTCTAAATTGTAATGAAACTGAGCTTGGCCAAACTGTGAGCAGTTTATACAGCTCCACATCTGTTTAAAGATGGCTGCTCCAGTCAAGTTAATAATCACAATTATGCAAGCTCCCGTATGAAATCTAGTGAGTATTACACACACTAACCTTACGCAACATATAATCTCTGCAGTGTCGGCAGCGGCCGCACGCTAGGGGTTACTAACTAGACCAATATATTCATATTAATGTGGGGCATTAACATATTCCACAAATTATATCAAAAGCACTGTATTCATCACTATGGTAGCCTTAGAGAAATTACTACATAGTTCAATTCTGAAATTGATTTGTATATCAATATGCTCTTCAGGGTGGTAAGGAAGGCTGGGTACCCAACCATTTGAAGGAGTTCGGGATGCATGATAACTATTGTCATTGTTGTTCACAGAAGAAACATAAGAATGGCAACAGCAGCCCAAGGCAGCAATGCCTTATGTTGTACTCCCAGTCGGGAAGACACAGAGGTTGTACACTGTCTGCTAGGTTCAGCACCAATCTTATTACCTGGGTCAACACCTGCATACGAATATGTATGACCCTTTGCACCTGGAGTCACCCGTATGTTGTCACGTGATGCCAGGGAGGGATCCTCATCGAAGTAGTTGTAGGGTAGGAGGAAGAAGCTGAGCTGAACACCAGGGGTGGTTACTATAGGCACATCCTCAGAGTGGGGGATGTGGTGGGTGCCCAGGGAGATCCATGCTACCAGGTCCTGGGAAATACAATCAATTGATGATGTTAAACTTAATAATCTGAGTTGGGTCCCACTTTCCTCCTCTCTTGTTTCAAATCAGATCTTGTGTTCGATATCTTGTGATAGAGAACCAAAAGGTTCCGACCATATTGTTTAAAATATTGTATCTTTAGATCAATAATATTTGTCTTCAGTATATTATTCACAGGTTAACTAAGACAGACCAACTGTTGATTATGTGTATGTTGGCCAATTATATATATATATATATATATATATATATATATATATATATATATATATATATATATATATATATATATATATATATATATATATATATATATATCATGTCGTAGCAATGTAATTTATTTGGCTCTATCTGACATGAGAAATGCTTGATGAAAATATTTACCTGATCTACAATATTCTCATCATCATCTAAATAATCCTGAAAGCTCATCACGGGATCAAATTGTTCATTTGAAGCATACACACTTGAGCTCGATTTCTCATCATCATGATGCTTTGTCACAGCAACCTAAAGAAAAACAATCATTTCACTAGTACAAGATGTCTCTAAAATGTCAAATTTGTGAAATAACCCTCCATGGATGCTGAGGAATTCTAGTGAAACTCTGTCTATTTATTTATGCATGTGGCTGGAATAGTTTACTGCTAAGGCCAAAAAAAGGTTTGTTTCAGGCAGAAAATGTAGGGTCAATAGGTAGGATTTTTTTTAAAACTTTTTTTTTAACATGAAAGTACTAGTTAGCCGGCCGGTCTGAAGGCCCGAGATTTGACCAAAAATGGGTAAAAATACAAAAAAAATCTTCAAAATTGCATAAAAAACATAGAGTCGGCCCTGTTTTGATAGGGTCGGTTGGGTGACCTGAAACAAACCTTTTTTTTTGGCCTATAATCAATAGTGCAAGGATTGCATGTTATAATGATTGAAATGAACAGCATACTACCTGGTAGTTGGTCCAAGCCCTAGACCGGGAGCCACGGTAGTCTTTTGGTAGGAGCATCTTCGACATGCCATCAGACAAGATTCTGTAGCCTTGAGCGTTCCCAAACCTGTTTTTTGAGTTATCATTGTACACAATGAGATACTTAGGAGTGTCGAAATTAAATTGGTAAGCAGCCTCAAGTTCAGTTTTCTTCAGACTACGATTGAAGAACCTGTTCAGAAGGATCTCACCCTCGTCATCCTGCAATATAAATGTTGACTTCTGTCTAATTGTAATAAAGTACATTGTGAGCAGCCAAACAGATAGAATGCGGTCTGTGTAGACGCTTGGAGCATCAGTTCTGCTTAAATTTTCATCTAGATGGAGAAGGAGGATCCTCTCTTCAAAACTACTTACACAT
The DNA here is from genome assembly GCA_947462335.1 of Harmothoe impar. NCBI lineage: Eukaryota > Metazoa > Annelida > Polychaeta > Phyllodocida > Polynoidae > Harmothoe > Harmothoe impar. The sequence continues at coordinate 40,502,084 of OX381714.1, forward strand.
GCTTGAGTGAAAAGATCATATACTAGTATATATTTATATATATATATATATATATATATATATATATATATATATATATATATATATATATATATATATATATATATTTATCTATTTATTTATGGGTGGGGGTCCAGAAAATGTTCATTTCACAAATTGAGTTTTTTTCTTTAAATTATCATTTTAAATGAAGAGAACTGGCCCTCAATTGACTTTAGCTATCAAACTATCACAAAGGGGAATGTATATTTATATATCGATATCAATTATTAACGTTTTACCAAAATGTTTAAATGATTGTGATGAGAAACAGACAACACTATGAAGAATGCAGTGGACCCACCATGATATTCTCCAGGTGGATGTCAAGTGTCTCAAACCTATTAAGTTCCCCTTTGATGTCTAGATCAGCTTTCATGCTCACAACATGGTGATGAAGGTTGGCCATGGTGGTGGGCTCATTCACAACGTGGCCATATTTATCCATCTCTGGCCCTGTGTAGAAGGTATCCAGCAAGTATCCTGATAAGGACACCTTCCCCTGCAGCTGCCCAGCCTGATGGAAGATGAAGTCTATGATGTAGTCATAGTTATAAATGGTGAGAATATGACGCAGGATGAGCACATTGTTAGTGAGCCCTTGGGCATACTCAAAATTGCCAAAATTATCCTTCTTGTAGTGGCGCCGAAGTGGGATACCTTGGTCATGTTCGAATACACATGCTGCATTTTTAACCACTTGAGGTCCGACATATTGGAAGTGCACAAAGTCAAAGAACTTAGCGTGACTCGGGCAGTCAATGTCTGGGAAGAGCTCTGATGTGAGAAGGCCATAGTTAGTGAAGGAATCAAAGTAGGTGGTCTGTCTCGGTAAAGGACTTCCACCACTGTAGAACACCCCTACCTCCTGAAAGTATAATTGTAAAATTTAAATGAATTCTTTCAATTCAGGGAGACATCCAAAATGGCAGTTAGAATAGACACCATATGCCAGTAACAAATTGAAAACCTTTTTAAAGTCATAATTATTATTAGTTTTTCATTTGACAGTGTCCCTTACTTGGAAGGATAACTCCCATGCAATCCTCTCATTGAGAAACTTCACATTGTGCATTTGGATCCCAGACGATGCCAGCATGCTGAATTCAAATTCCCATCCCATCCATTTGATGTGGCGATTGACAAAGGAAAACCGCCTCCCATCGGGCATTGATGATATTGGTCCTCTTTTTGGCTCATTTGGTCTGGGTTGCCCCCTGAAGTTGAGCGATGATGCTAGTGTTGGTCCGAATATGCCAGGTGGGTCTGATACTCTCTGAAAATTCAGCAAACCCTGTTGATACACATTTCTTAATTCATCAAAATTACTGAAGGTTTGGCCTTGAAGCCAGATTTGTCCAATAGTCCACTCATCAGGGTTGAGGAGCTTTGAGTTCATAGTAATCTGAAGTCCAATGGGATGCAGTGTTTCTCCTGCTATTCCCCTCACGAGGCTAAAAGCAGTCTTGTAGCTGCCGGCTCTCTTACCACCAGGAATACCAGGGTACCAGGACAAGCACTTCTTTGAACAATTGACATATCCAAATCCTCCTGTCATATCAATCAATATGTCATTAATAGTCCCAAGTTCCCTCTCTAGGACCTCTGCCATGGGCAGCAGTTGTTGGAGGCATAGCACGGACCGCGCTGAGAAGGGGATTGGGTCTCTCCACTTGGGATTCTTGATGAGCTGGAAGGAGGTTGGATTAGGTATTGGAGAGACGGCATATTCCTCTATCTGTGGAACACTTAGATCTCCTCTAAAAATAAGAAAATGACATATTTATAAAGCAACAATATAAATGGCCTAATCCAATCATATCAGATTCTATTTCAATCCCCCTGTTCTTGTTGAGACAATGTTAATATACATCAATACATGTAAGGCCAAAAAAAAGAGGTTTGTTTCAGGTAACATGGGAAGAAAATGTAGGGTCGGTTGGTCGGCTTCTTTTTTTTCAAAACTTTTTTTTAAACATGAAAGTACTAGCCAGGCTCTCCGAAAACCCTAAAATTGACCCAAAAAGGGTAAAAATATGAAAATTTCTTCAAAATTGCATAAAAAAACGTAGGGTCGGCCCTGTTTTTATAGGGTCGGTCGGGTTACCTGAAACAAACCTTTTTTTTTTTTGGCCTAACTGATCAATCTTAATGTTCCAATATAGGTAACTTATATTGTACTATAATTATATAGGATATACCCATATATATATGTGTTGTTAAATTGTAAGCAATAGATAGCGGGAATCTCTCAGAAACCATTCCCTTACAGTTACAATCTATACAAGACTTGGTATTTATAATGACAGTGTACCTGTGTATGATTACACGTGCTGCCCTCTGGGGTAGAGGCCCTGAACCATCCAGATACCTCACAGCGTCTGCTTTGTTTGGTCTAATAGCCTCTACCAGGTAGATGGCAGCATCAGTCAGCCTGGCCTCCAGGGGGTTTACCAAGGGTAGGGTGGTCTGCTGGTTAAGGTAGTCTATAACACCGTTCATCTCCTCAACACTCAGATCAGCAAACACTGATGTATCAGCACTTCTCTGAATCCTGTCCGCACTAGCAACTGCAAAGACAATTTCCTGAATGTTTTAGACATCTCTTACGTTAGGTTTATTGAATTGTTATTGAAAAATAATTGCTTTGTGACAAGCAGAGTGTCTTTTACCACAAGTCTTGGGATAAACAGGATGAATCGCTTAAACAGGGCTGCACAAAGGAAACGGATTCACTGATGTGTGTAAATTTTATCAGATGGGGTGCTTAACCAAACATTTTTCATCGACTATGAATGCACTTAGGTGCAATGTAAGATGTCAGAACCTGTGTATTATTCCATATTCTATTCAAGTCCAGAGCAGGAAGTGGATTGTTTTATTAAGTAGTTTGCGAAAATTAATCTTTTTCAGCATGCAGGTGTGATATTATGAAGGCTCAAACCGCTATTAATTGACCAAGAATATCATATACGATTGCTTTGTTCCCGAGTACAAGCCGAGGACAAAGCTCACGAACACCTGCTACCTAGTACCTACACCCACCACCAGTGGCGCTGCACCACCCTATTGTATATAAGGGGTACACGCTACTAGCCAGACAGAGAGAGCTGGGTAGGGTACTAGGTGCATACCATCGTAGACCTATTGTACAATAAACCCAAACTACACACCTAATCGCTGATTGTAGTGTTACTTACTTTCGTGCATATCAAATCTCAGATATTAGTCCAATGCTAATTGACGATGGCCCGATATGACACAGGACATTCAGCCATGGTGCTTGCCAATTTTGCAGGACCAAATAGACGGATAACATTTGAGATGAATGCTATTTTATGACAGAAAATATAAACGCGAAAAAAAACGTTAATTTGCCTAAAATACTAGTGTGTACTTTAAGAGTTGTAACTTCAGTTCTTATTGTAATAATTGAAAAGTTCTTTTATATTTTGAAAGCCCAGAATATGCAGGACATTTTTAACCTACTGTTACTACTGTCTACTATTATGTAAGATATATGTTTATTTGTGTCCCCACCAGCCGCTGAATGTCCCTTTGGTTGTCGAGGGCACATAGCTTTAGCTGGGTATGATTGGATCTGTATTTAGTTGATAGAGTTGGTTTAGCCTGAAGAGGTTAGATTTACTACAATGAGGATTGTTATTTAACCCACGGTGGAGGGCTAAGACAAAGTATTCCACACCAGTGTGGATCAACAAGGGAAAAGGGACCTCCGTCCGCGATATTTAGTACCAGCTTTAGCCACCAGGGGGCTCCATATAGCTAAACAGGATCAAAATATAACAAAAAATGTTCTAGACTACTTTTTGATGAAGAACACAATAGGCTACTTTAGAAAGATCCTTTTTTTTTGTTTGTTATTTCTTTTATTTATGTGACCCATCGAGCCAGGCCTAAAGGCCCAGAAAAGGCTGTTAAAAGTTCACGGGGGCAAAAATTTGTGCTTAAGTTCACGTTTAGCCTCATAAATTCAGTAGATATTCAACCGATTTTCACAATTAAACCAGTTCTGGAAAGCCAGGGTTATCTGCTTTGTAAGGTATGAGCAGCAAATAGCTTCTCTCCCTTTTTGAATGCTCCCATTTACTGATGATAAGACAAGTGTGATGCAACCAGTGACTTTGGGGTTTACGGGTGTGTGCATAAAGGCTCTGAAAAGTATCATTTCTTTTCCCCCTACTTTTGATCTGACCCTACACCCCCCCCCCCCACTGCACCCCCCCTTTGGAAATGCTCTTCTACATTAGCTAATCATCAGGAGGCTGACCTTAGCTTTCAAACGCTTCAAGAATCAAGTCAAGCGGTTGCTGAGCTATTGCATGTTTCGCCCTGTTTCGCACTGAATGTCGCCCTGAATGTCCCCAGGAACAGGGCGACATTCAGGGCGAAACAGAGCGAAACAGGGCGATCTATTTGAGAACAATGGACCTAAAATAACACCCTGTTTCGCAGGTAGCTGTGTCGCCCTAGTGGAGTCCGAGCTAAAAATGTAAACAACAAAACTTAAAATTTAACAACAAGATCTGCTGGCAGGGCGTAGTTTAATGTGTTTTAGTCGTGTGATAGGTCTTGTATTGCTTGCTAGGTTTAAGGTCCTGCACCAGACATCGGTCTAGTACGGGGCAGACGAGAACCCATCATACGATACTGTCTATTTCCTGCATTGATGGGGCACACAAATCAAACAATATTGAATTCCTTAAATAAGCTATCAAATGATTGTAATGTAGCCTAAAATGTGTCCATGTTAGAACGGATATTTCTACTTCTTATTTCAGTCTTTTCCTTATGTAGGTAAATAATATTTCGCATGGGTTCCTGCCAAGGTGTCATAATAGTGGACACCTTATCCCACCTTTGGTGTTTTGTAGGTGGGCATTTAGTGTTAACGTGTGATTAATCAATAGGGGAGACCTACCATAGTACCCATTCACATTGAACAAAACCATACACAAGTTATAAGACATTGTATATGTTATCTTGGAACAGTAACTGGAAGTGCACAAAGATACTCCTGCTCGACCTATAAACATGTACTTTAAAGTAGGGGAAAACCATAGGCTCATCTGTAAAATAGGAAAAGGTATCACTGGGACAATCCCTGATGACAAACGTCCCTTTTCATCCAATTATACACTTAAATTTAACATTTCATCTTCAGATTTGCCTGTGCTATGACTTCCCGAGGCCTTTTTTCAGTTTTAAGTGTCAAATTAAATTTCCACGAGACCCAATATACTCCATTCACAATAGTGAAATAGCTTTCATCGCTACTGGGGATATTAAAACACATTCTGTAAGGGATATGTATCTCTTCGGGATAGTCATGGGTAAAATATCAATTAACTAATCAGGATATGCATGCCAATTTTCCGTATAAAACATCATATTTACCTTCCAAATATACATTTGCGATTTAGAATTAAGGCCACTGAAATAGAGATGGTCTCTTATCACCAAGGACGGAAAATATGACGGGAGAGGTGTTTTCAACTAGTGGGTTAAATTCATAGGATAATATAAAATATTCTTTAAATGGGGAGGAAATGTAAGTTGATTCTATTCCTGTGCATCACTGGCAGTATTAGCTTAAAATTGATACCAAATATGCCAATAATTATGTTCATTCTTTTCTGTGTATATAATAACCCCATAATCATATAAGTATAATGCTACCGGTATGAATAGTTACAGTTGGTTATATGTATTACTTAGGTTGTACTAAGCCTTTCTGGCCTGCCGGCTCTGTATGCCCCAGGTCAGGGTCCCGGGGGGTCGACTCAGCTCCAACCATACCGGGATGTGTGGTCATGAAATGGAGGGAAATGGGTCCTTTTTCAGCCCCAAGGGAGGGGAGTGGCGTACGCCTATATGGGTATGTGTTTTCGGGAGTCAGCTCCATTATGGGTATAATATTTGGGCTGCCACCCCCCACCCCCTACTATACCCTCCCTCCCTCTCTGTCCTGTCTGGAATGTACATTGATCAGAGAGAAATATTAAAGACAAAGGCAGTCCCCTAACAAAGCATTTAGCACCTTGGTGGATACCCCCCTCCCCCCCACCCCCCCACCCCCCCCCCCCCCACACACACATCAGTTGTGGTAATAGGTGAAAACTATTTTAGCCCCATCAGACATTAGTGTGATATTTGCTCTAACAAAGAGATGGAAGAAATCACCTGCAGATAATTTAAGAGAATATCAAAATGAGTTCGTTTTCAAAGTTGTCATATCATGCGCCAATATGGGTATACTTTTTGCAGAATTTCTGCCAAAATGGGTCATATTTCTAGAAACCAACATACGCCTATAATGGGTCAGGTGTTCAGACCCATGACCACACATCCCGGTAAAAAGAATTCAAGTCAACCCCCCGGGGTCAGGGTCAAGGTCTCCATGTTCACTGGACCATTACCAACAACAGGGATCCACACCTGTGTATTTTTTCTTAAAAATTTCGCGCATTTTCCATTTCCGTGAAAATCGCAAAAATATATACCCAGCGAAATAAAATATTTTCACAGTATGCTGTGATAAGCAACCATTTCACCTTTTTGGGTGGCCTAATAGGGACTAAAATATACTAAAATTATTTCGGATAGTTGGTATGGAAGTCCTCTTTCCTACTACTTAAATTAACCAGAACCATGACTATTCATACTCTAAATAGGCAAATGACATCATGAGTAGTTTATATGGGTCGTTCACTGAGAAAACAAGCAGTGGTCTCAATCACTCACATGTATAAGCTACTAGTCCAGTTGCCAGAACTGGCCTATCTACCTGTACCTCGCAGCGAACCATGTAGGAGGGCTTTTGGTGATTCTGGCTTGTGAGACCCCACTGAACAAAATCCCGCATGGTGCCAAGCTGGCACAGCTGGGGAAATTTAGTAAAAGACGTACAACATCTTCTTTTGAGACCTCTCAGTAATGATTTAGTTTAGCCAACTGCGTAAGATAAGTGTAACATTTAAACATAGTGCTATGGCTATTATACCATATTATAGGTATAAAATTACTGTCTGAATTACCTCTCATTTACAAAGCCTCATCTGGAAGGTGTTTTACAAAGGAAGTATTAGAATATTCAAAAACAAAGTGTTTCTAAAGCACCACCACTATTTTTAGAATAGACTTATGAGTGTTAAGTGGGTACACTACTCATAAATCTTTTCATTACTCATAAGTGGGGAGTACAGCAAGTGTTTCACAAGCATTTACTAGTGGTTCTTACTGGTGCTAGGACCACTATTAACACATTTACAAGTGCAATTTAAGTGTTTCATAAGTTCTAAATGCCCCATATATCATCTCCTGTCTTGAAATACTTCTGCATTTATTAAAAAATTTCCCCCAAAAGAATATTCCAGTTGAAGTGTACATATGAAGAGTTTGGATGCAAAACAACATAATTATCTCCATACCAGAATTAAGGGATGCAGTGCTTTGATATGAAAAATAGTAAATCTTGGGGGGAAAATGTGAGGATTATATTTCACTCTTCCTAATTTTCAGTTTTGTCTGATTTTTGTCCCTATTTTTAGAAGGGCGCTTATATCGTTTCGCATCCAAACTCTTCAATTATTTACAACTTTATTTTAGTTTTTTTGGTACATGTGGCTAATGTATTTAGCTGTGAAATGACATTTTGGTCACAACAAATGCTTATTCTCGAATATTCCAGATTTACATTTCCTTGTGAAACAGCTTCCTGGAAGGCGTTCTACCAAGGCCTCAATAGAATATTCAGTTGCAAAGTGTTTCTAAAGGCCCAGCACTATTAGATAGGATTTATGAGTGTTCAGTGGTACTGCTAGTAAGTCTTTATTTAGCACTAGTGAGTGGGCAGAAATAGACAGAGCTGCACCTTAAAGTGACTGAGTCAGTGGTTATTTCACGAGGGGTGCCTGTCCCGTACTGCACGCTGGTCACAGGCCTAGTGCAGTATGGGACAGGCACCCCTCGTGAAATAACTACTGAAAAGGTGACTTTTAAGTGACGCTCTGTATTTATTTCAGGGTATTTCGAAGAAAAGAAAGACAAAATCTACTTTTTTTTTAAAGTGTTTCACAAATTCTATTCTATTCCGAGGGGTAGTCATCACTCATAAGATCACTATTAGAACATTCCTTCTGAAACACTTCATAAAATGGCCATTTTACATTCTATTCCTACTCGTATTCAGCACTAGTAACTCAAAAAGAATATTCCAGATGTACATTTCCTTGTGAAACAGCTTCCTGATGTAGGACACCCGACTGTTCAATAACAAAAAACCCGCTATTGCTTTATAGGTCAGATTATATTTACGCTATGTGTATCAAGTGTATACTTTCCACTCCATTTATCACCAGTTTGACATAATAGGGACTTTCGTTTGGCCCCTTCCTTCTACAAATTATTGAAGAAGTACAAAACCGTGCCTTTGTCAAATGTTGTCATGAATCCCAAAACAATGATGAACATGTGCATTATTCGTTGCCTAATATGGACAGCTATTGAAGTGAATTGTCCGGAACTGGGGCCCCCTGTCCAGAATTAGAGACTGAATAATCGTAGTGAAGTTATATTTTGCCAAAGAAAATTATATTAACACGTTTAATGTCCTTCGGTTACTGAATCGCTCCTGTTGACGGCGTGAAAAGGGTATTTCCTGAGATATATTGCCAATAGATACAGCATCAAAACTCCCTCAAACTCATTCGTAGATTGTTCATCAAATTTGACAAAAAATGAATGTTGACTTACCTTCATGAGCTAAAAGGCAAATCAGCATGAGTAGAGGACCCATGGTGAGGTTGTGCAGCAGCGACCCTATTCAGCAGTGTTAGTATGGACAGACAGGTTTGTCTACCCCACTATGGGGCCCTTGATGGGGGGGTCCCAATGTCGCGTGTCGATTTTAAGAAATGCCCATGTCCCATGTCACTAATGAAAAAGCCATGTCGCTAGTGTCACTAAGGGGGGGGGGTTCGGGACGCAGGCCCCCGTAAAATTTAGGAATTTTCCTATGAAATTGGCACATTCAGAGTGGTTTGAAACAGGTTAGAATCTATATCTTGCGAAAATTTAGGAATTTACACATAAATTGATGTGTTCTGAGAGAGGTTGAGCTTGTAATTTGAGAAAGTTTTGGGTGTTTTACTGTGAGACTGAATTTTAGGGCTTTCTGAAATTGTGGGGCTATTCACAGCCATGTCACTAAGGCCAATGTCGTATGTCAGACTTGAGGAATACTCAATGCCCCATGTCACTAATATGGCCATGTCCCATGTCCATTATAAGAAATGACCATGTCGCCATATAATTATAATTTAAGAAATGTCCATGTCGCCATATCGAATTTAGGGGTCTAGGGCCATCACTATCTACACACACCCCTACAGGGTCACGTGACAGGGCAAGGCTCACGCATCATAAGGTTGTGTTTCAGGTTTACTTTACCGATTTTGGACTTAACTAATGCGACTCTTCTATTGTGTGCGAAGAATCTATAGCCTTCTACCAGATTATATTAAGTCATTGCGACGGAACATAACAGAAATAGGCCTACAGAAATGTCACAAAGGCAATATGCCAATAAAGATGAAATAATAAAGAGATATATTTGAGTTTTGTAAATTCTGACGAATGTGATACTAGAAAAGATATTTGCAATTAAACATTATAAAAGTATGTGTAGAAACTTATTTCTGATGACAACTTCCTTACAAAAGAGCCTAATTGCGAGTCCATTATATAAAAAAGTATGTCTAATTATGGATGTGTTATTGCTGCGCTGACCTGTAAAACCGCTGTGCTGTAAAGGGAGAGTAGTGTACTTTGTTCTTGGTCCAGATAGCGATCCCCACGATTCCCAATCGTAAGATGTTTCTTGACTGAATAAAGTAAATTAAATCAATTTGCATTTCGGAATCTTTAATTAAAGATAAGAATCCATTACCTGTGGTGTGGCCTATGATAAGTCCTAACGATTGTTTCATAGGTCGCCACTTGAATCAAATTTCCAACATAAACCTGAAGCGCTGCATTTCCCGCGTTAGCCTAAATGTAATTGGCAAGCTTAATTTTCTCAAAAAGACAAAATTACCTCCAGCACCGTCACTATCACTTTAAACGACTGAGAACTTTCAAAATAGGTCATAGACCGATGGTATGGGATTTAAGTGGTATTTACTATATATAATACATTCCATTAATTCAAATCAGGAACTTGTTTTACCTAGATGCATTTCATGAAGAATCTTCATGGACGTTCGAATCTCGAACAAGATTTGCACCTAATACCCTTGAGAACTTTCCCGTTGGCAACCCATAATGTTGGCAACATATATATTTAACGTATATGAATCTTTATATACACGAAGGAAAAGAGATGGATATGGGGCTAGGGCCAAGAGTGAGACTTGGGACACCAAACTAGGAAACTGAAAAGTAGCTACGCAGAAAGAGATGTATGTGAATGTCATATGAAGAGTTTGGTTCCAAAACACAATTTATAAGCGCCAAAATCCAAAATCGGGAGAAAACAATATTGTGTAGGGTAAATTGAAAAATATTGTGGGAAACAAAATGAAAAAAATATATTCATTTAGAAGATAGGGCCTGTGGAAAATTCAGTTTTTTTGCAAAACGCAACATATCCAAAAGCAGTTTTTTTGCAAAACGCAATAAATCCACCTTATCAAACATGGTTTTTGTATGAATGACTGTTTATTCTTTAATGTGTATGGTCTAAATAAGGCTTTATCAAATACAATTTTGGTCTATATTGTTAATAGCATTATTTGAAAGTTAAAAAACCTATTTATTTAGAAGGCATTTGAAATATGGACACACATACCATGTTTCATGATTTTTGTGGATTTATTGCGTTAAAAGCTACTTGTTGGTGTTTCATGTATGTCCCACTATATCAAGAAAATTAAATATCAAAATAAAATTGGCTATTACTGATTTTATGGACATTATGCAGAAAAACAAATTTTGGATTTATTGCGTTTTGCAAAAAAAACTGAAAATTGAAATTAAATCGTCCTTTTTCTACCAGAAAAAAAATCCAAGGATTTCAAAAATCGATTTCTAGGTATTTTATTTGTAGCACATTAACCATTAGTCATTAAAGAAAAATGCTTTCTATTCACCAATTCGTCAAAATCAAAAATGCACTATTATCTCAAAACTCATAAATGGATTTGTTGCGTTTTGCAACGAAACTCTTCATATGCTTTCGTAAGTGTTAGTATTGGCGACACAGGACTGACATTTTCCCTGTGTAGTTATTCTTGCCATGTATTTTTACACTAGTAGGATCCACAAATCCTTTCCGTTTCTGATGGGGACCGTTGAAGCTAAAATCCCAGTATTTAACACTTTAAAGACAACATTATATCTACACCCCCACCCCCACCTTACACAGAGGCTTGAGTACATGCCCAGGCTCCACTCCGACTGCTGGTAAATACATGGCTACATCATTATGCCTTCAAAAGCACAATAGCCATCATCATATTAAATGTGTGAATGTAGTACTAACCGGTATGTGCTAATACATGGAGAATGACAAAGGACATTATAAAGTTCAGTCACCTGTACTTGTACATCCACATGCACCTTGTCAACTTACATGCAGCTATTATCCTAAATTGTCCATGACGGCCTGTTACAACCCTGTCTGTCACAATTATTGTGCATTAGGAAAATAGATGTAGGGAAGTGATAATATTCACCTGTACTTATACGTTCACACGCACCGTTTCCACTTACCAAAGACGTGCAGAGCTCTATTATCCTAACTTATCCATGACGGCCTGTAATAAACCTGTCTGTCACAGTTATTATGGCTTTTTTACGTTGAGTACTGTAGGATGAACACATCAGGTTGATTGACAGGTGGAACCTCCTGAGATTACGATAATATCATACTATGTTGAACATCTCCCTTCCTGTGCACGATAGAGAGCATTTACAAAAGACGTCACCTTTTTTAGGGTAATTAGGGTCATGAGGGTCACCTTTTGTCACCTTTTGTCACCTACCAGCAATAACCCCCCCTAACAAGGACGTCACTAATGTTGAAGACCCCCCCCCCTACCTAACACCTAAGCTTCTAAATGCAGTTCAAATTAATATAGACATGACAGTACAATCTCATCGTACATAAATGTACATATCAAAATCTGAATAGGCTCTAAATTATCCTCACTAATATCCATCACTGTCTCATGAAAGTAATCCAGGTGCAAATGGTGATGTATTTGACCAGGTGAACTATTTGACTGGCTAACATATTCGATGGGCAACCTCCGAATAGCTACACGTTTGAAGGTATCCTTGTCCTTGACACATAGACTAGCTGTATATTATATATAGTGTTACATTAGATTACTGTCACTGTATATGACTTGAAGGACAATTGCTGGTCAAGCGCGCCGGTCAAATATGTCACCAGGTCAAATATGTCACAATTTTGTACCTGCATCACTTTGGTGGGACAAAGTCATACAATCATGTCCAGTAGTAGCATATTCATTTTTATCATATATAGAGAGAGATTGAGGATGATTACACGGGCACATTCGGAACTTCTAATGATCTGTGTACTCTTAATTATTGAATGTTAATTTTCGCAGAGAGCTTAACTTTTCATTAATTTGCCATTAGGTCTTACGGTGAGAAAAACGTCTATTTTCATGGACATAATTATTTTAGTTTTCAACACATAAACGTGTCTTTATTCAGTAAAAACGAGATTTAATGAATGTATGCAATATCGCATCACTTTCCATACTATTATTACAGCCATGCATAGTTTGTCTTAAATTGATATCCATTTTGGTCGTTGATTCAATCTAAGGTCAACCTAAGGGAGATGTTTATTTGATATGACAGTGTACTTGTTTGTCAAACACCCGGGGGGGTCACTCTACCATGTATTGGATAACCACTGTAGCACAACTCTAAAAAGCGGTGGCGGTGAATTTCCATCAGATCCTGAAAAGGGGGCGGGCAGTCAGATGTCGTCAAGGCCCTGATAAGTAGGGTGGTTTAAATTATATCATTAAATATAAATCTTTTCTTGCTGAAAGGGATGAATCAAATTGTATTTGTACAAAATTCAGGGAGACCTAAAATTGAAATAGCTCATCAAATCTCCTAAACTCTGAAAAAATGGGGTGGTCAAATCTCCCAACCTCAGAAATGTAGGGCGGTCAAATCTCCCAGCCTCTGAGAAGTAGGGTGGTCAAATTTCCCAATATCTGATAAGAGGGGCGGTAGGGAGGCAGTTGTTATCTGCCCTCAGAGACCCAGTGACCCCCCCCCCCCTCCCCGGGGTCAAACAGCTTGACAATAAAGCAGCATGTGGTGTATCAATGATTGCCATACGTCATACAGAAACACCCATCCACCTATTAGGGGCCAATGAAAGGTCCACCAAAATCGAAAAAATAAACATGAAGATTTCTTTTTCTGACAGGGGAATACACATTCTAAAAACCCTTATATCTAATTATATCTAATTAGAATATTTCAAGTTGAAGTTACTGCTCACGGAAAAGTTGAAATAAGTCTACCTGGAGTCTAGTGTGTTTTAAAATGAAATGTTAGTGTTTATGGGCCCAGTCCTGCCATACTCTGATTTACATCAACGTCCAGTCTACTTGACAGGAGCCTGCAGTTATATTTGCATAGAGATGATCCTTTATGTACATGTATCTAACGTCGTATTTGGGACAGGTTAGGCATATAGATTTAGGGCATTCCAGTGCAGGTGTCACGTTCAGTATCGAATCTTAACCTAACCAAATAAAAGAGAGTGGGCATTGTGAAAAGAATAGCCTGAACATGTGGCGATGGGTTATATCAAACGGCAACCCCTCTAAGAAGGGGGGGGGGGCGTTTTATCGTTTATCTCTTTTTACACATGTATTATTTTGTCGCTTTGACGGATGTAGGCCGAAACATCTGCGCATGCACTTGCCTGAAATCCACACAACCCCACTGGTGTTTAATAACCACACAATCTCTAATGCACGCATACATAAATCAAAATTATTCAATATCCAAAGTTCCTAGAGTATAGGAGACATCTGGATTGACATAATTATCATATCCAATTGAGGAAGAGGGCTCAAGCGCAGCAGGTATCAAAGGCAGGTCTCCTATCCTCTTTTGGAACGAAGGTGATGCTGGATATAAAAAGGATATTGACATATTGACATGATATCTATTGTTAGCCAGAGCTAGTTGCGGCAGTCTGGAGCACTTTGCAATTGGGTTCTCTCTTCCAGATTTCTATTTTCTGGAAATGTAAGTGCCTACCTAACAAATCTAAAAATAGGTAACAAAAAAAGGCCCTAAACATTTACACCACTATTCTCGATGATGCTTGGTCAGAGAAGAGACTACTATTTGAATGCCGCTCTATATATGGTGGTGCATTCTTCAAATGTTGCAGATCAATTTTCCTATTACTTACAACGAAACAATAACCATTGTAGAAACTTCTCTTTTTTGATCCGTATGATATCAAAACCTGTTTGTTTTAATCACTTTGAACTTGTATACAAACTAATTAAAATATTAATATACTGGCTTAAGTGATACTCGCATAAATGCCATAAAGTATACTAAATATCTTCTAGATACTATTTTACTAGAGACAATGATAAAGCGAAAGTGCAGGTAGCAAGAGGGTGGTGAGGGGATTGAGGTTGGTGTGTGGAGGAGGTGCTACACTCGTGCTACCACCATGTTTCTCGTCATGGTCTGCCTTCACACCGGCATATTCATAGTCGTTGCCACCATTTTTTGTACGGGTCACCCGAATGTTGTCACGGGATGCCATTGAGGGGTCCTCATCAAAATAATTGTAGGGTAGGAGGAAGAATGTGAGCTGAACACTGGGGGTGGTTACTATAGGCACGTCCTCTGTATGGGGTATGTGGTGTGCACCCATAGCTATCCAGGCAACCAAGTCCTACAATAAGGTTGAAGTAACACATTGGTGTATGTAATGATATAAAGATTATATTGAATATGTACCACCATGAATTGAATGTCAGATGTCATAATCACTGATTGACTGATTATCATTTTTATGAATTGAATAGAAAGTGAATACCATATTTGATACATTGAGAGGCAGGATGCGACGTTTATGAACTGTGAATGAAAAAGAATCTTAAATACCTGATCTACAACAGATTCGTCATCATTGATAAAGTCTTCAAAGCTCATGACAGGTTCAAAGGGTTCCATGGTGGCATAAATACTTGAACTGCATTGTTCATGGTCCTTTTGTTGAGTAACTGCAACCTGTGTAAGTTAGCATAACACCAGGATGTCAGGTACTGAATCGATATCCTCCAATCTTGAATGTGAATTATTATGTCTCTTCAGTAGATATGCATATATCAATAAAGCTACTGAGGAAGATGTAGGTGTTTTTTCTCTTGGAGTTCATGATGACAGACAGCTCAGATGATGAATGCATAAGACTGTTATTCAATAGTGTAACCCTTTAACCACTTGCATTGAAAAGTTTAATTTGGGACACCAGCTCTATGCCATGGGAAAATGCAACTTTGCAAGTATGTGCTCCCTGGGATAGTGGCTAAGGAGTAAATAAGTTGTATTGGGGACATAATTTACACAAGGGGACGTAATACTCATGTTAAATATTTTTGGATTGATTCAAGGGTATTTTAGATGCTGTTCAGAGGTAGCAACGGCCCTTTCAGGGTTAAGCCTACCTGATATTCAGCCCAAGCCCTTGATCGGAATCCACGATAACTCTTTGGGAGAAGGACCTTGGACATTGCTTCAGACAGTATTCTGTAGCCCTTAGAGTGGCCAAACTTGTTTGTAGCATTTTCATTGTACATGACCAAGTATTTGGGTGTGGTGAAGTTAAAACGATATGCTGCCTCTTTCTCAGTCTTCTTCTCACTCTTGTCAAAGTACCTGTTTAATAAGTTTGGGGAGACAAAGGGGAGTTCTTCCTGAAAGGTAATGGAATAATTCTGTGTCAGCTATAAAATGGTCATGATACAACATGTCATAAAGCTTATTGCAGCTGTATTGGAGGTTTGGTTATGTCCATACAATTGGCCTACACATAGTTAAGTAGAACCTTTTCTGTTAAATTTAATCAAGCCTCAGGGCCAGTTCAGATCATAAACCTAATAGTTATTATTCTGAAAAAAAAACACACAAAGGAACTCAATGTGTCTATTGTCCCCTGATTGCATGTCTGTCCATTTCAGGATCCAGAATGTGCCTATTATTGTGTATTTGACATAACCTTTACCTCAATGTCCTCCAAATTGATGTCAAGTGTAGCAAACCGATTGCTCTGCCCCTTGATGTCTAGGTCAGCCTTGAAGTGGATGATGTGGTGATGGATGTTGGCCATACCCAGTGGCACATTGACAACATGCCCATACTTGTCCATGGTTGGTCCAGTGTAGAAATTGCTGAGCAAGTAACCTGTCAGAGACACCTTACCCTCTACCTGACCAGCTTGGTGAAACATGAAGTCTATGATATAGTCATAGTTGTACACAGTGAGGACTTGCCGCATGATAAGTACATTATCCTGCATACCCTGCGCATGGTTGTACCCACCCATGTAATCAGTTTCAGAGTGGCGGCGAAGGGGCACACCACGATCGTGCTCAAAGACACAGACACTGTTCTTAAAAATATGAGGCTTGCCATTCATGTAGTGGACCACATCAAAGAAGTGAGCATGGTTTGGGCAGTCAACACCTATGACAAGCTCAGAGGTCTGTAGACCCAAGATGATATAGGAGTCATAGTAAGTATTGTGACTGGGCACCGGACTTCCACCACTATAGAAAACACCAACCTCCTATATAATACAAGGTTAGGGTATTAGTGAATAGTAGTGACACCTTGGTACTTTTAAAGTATCTTGATGAGGGGCAAACAGATGACAGAACTTTTATCAAAAGTTAAATCATTAAAAACTGATACAATAGAGAAAGTAATGTAAGAAGTTTGAGGATATTCAGATAGCCAGCAGTTATCAAAAAGAGTATGAAAAACTAAATTGACAATGTCTCACCTGAAGACTTAGTTCATAGGCAATTCGTTCCTTCAGGAACTTGACATTGTTCAGCTGGATACCAGATGATGCAAGCATGCTAAACTCAAACTCCCATCCCAGCCAGCTTATAAGACGATTGTTCACAGTGAAACGCTGTCCATCAGGCATGAAGCTTCGTGGACCCCTCTTGGATTCTGTTGGCCTAGGCTCCCCCCGAAAGTTCAATGAAGACATCAAGTTCTTTGTGAAGAGGTTTTCAGCTTCAGGAACTTTTGTAATCCTCAGTGTGCCTCCTTTGTATGCTTCTCTCACTGCTTCAAAGTTTCTAAAGTGCTGGCCCTGAAACCAGACATGCGCAACATACCACTTTGTAACATCCAAACCATCAGCGTTGAGCACAAACTGGACACCGATTGGGTGGAGGTAGAAACCCTCTACTGACTTGATGATGTAAGGGGCTATCTCATGGGGGTCGGCCTTAGAGTACCGTGGTGCTCCAGGGTGCCATTGAAGGCAGAGTTTGGTACAATTTCCATATCTCCAGCCACCAGTCATTTCAGCAAAAATGTCGTTCATCTGTATTAACTCCTCACCAACTAATTTATCCATGTATAAGTAGTCAGGTAGTCCATTAACGGAGCGTGCAGTGAATGGTATGGGGTCTCTCCAGCTAGGGTTCTTGATTATCGTGTGAATGGTTGGACTTGGTATAGGCGATACTCTGTATTCTTCGACAACAGGAGTAGGCAGGTCACCCCTGTGGAATTATTAACAATAACAAGGTGAGGCAATATTCCCATGGCTGAGATGAGCCAAAAGTTACCAAATCCAGATATGCAACTGTTTGAGCTAGGCACTTACACTAATATATTGAAGATTTTTGTTCCAAAGAGCAACAAATCCATTCCAGAATTGAAGCATTACACGTTGTGATTTCTGTAAAACCACCCTGTTGGCATTGATTGGTAATTATCGCACTTTGGAAATAATGGGTACATCGGAGAGGAGCTTAAGACATAAACAATGAATTTTGAGAAGAAAAGAGGTTTATAATTGCCTTTATTTTTCCGTGTCCTGTGCATGTATCTTTCCACATGATTTCGCGCCATTATTCAAAATACCACTTATTGCGTTTTTGAAAACCAAACTCTTCGATGCAATTAATATGTTAATAAAAGATACAGAGTGCCAAGGTTTTATCCAAGGCTAAGTTGCAAGGTGCAGTGGAGTACCTCAGTATGGGACAACCAGCCTCAGTGCTGACTTATCCATGTATTTATACCACAGTTTTAATATTTGAGATGAATTATTTCATAATGCAGATTCGCGTTTTACCATGTAAACTCGCTTTGCAACATCATAACAGTCTAGTTGTCCACTTTAGATACTGCATCTGAATAACCATGGTACAATGAGCACTATGACCTATAATATTATCTACCTGTGAATCACAACTCGTGCTGCCCTCTCAGGGGCAGATCCTCCATTATCTAGATAAGCAACTGCTGCAGCTTTGGGAGGCCGAATCGCCTCAACAAGGAATATAACGGCATCTGTAATGTGTGCATTGATGGGGTCCTTTAGTTTGATGTCCTCCTGCTTGAAGAGATAGTCGTTGATCTGGTTTATTTCTTCCACAGTGAGGTCAGCGAATGCTGATTCCCGGGCTACACTCCCACCAGCTGCCACTGTGAATATAGTTATACTGTAGTATGATGATTAGGGTAATATCCCAAGAGACATAGCATGTTACAAGCTCACATAATATTCTTGTAAAAAAAACTGTAGTCTGTCTGTCAACATAATATCTATTATCAGCTACGCATGTTATATGACCAGTTTATCTATAGCTGCCCTAGTGGCCTTGAGAATTCTCCAGACACCAGTATATTGATTTGTGTGGACCGTTTTAAAAGAAAATTAATTAATATTAGCTCTATATTGAACAGAACAAACTAAGCATAGATCTATCTCTAGGGTATAACATAATGGATTAGATGATACTTTGCAAAAATAAATTGATGACTAAATAACGACCAGACCTGGGCATAGCAAGCTGAAGGAACTTGAATTACCCCTGTGACCCGAACTGACCCTTCAGGCCCCCATGTACTGAGAATCCTGGAGTCGAATAGTCCATGTTTCTGAGGCCCCCTCCAAGGTATATTTTATGCTTAGAGAATACCACCTCCAGCTTTTAAGTCTCAGGCAATGTTTTCCTTTGCTGTAAAAACCCAACTGTGTGAATACCATGAGCGTATTGGTCTATCACTAGTGTGATTATAACATACTTAGATAAAGACCATAAGCCATTTAAAATGTCTCAAAATAAATCATATTTTCTCACAGGTCAACGAGCCTTCTACCTTTAGTTGGAGTTTGCACCCCTACTGAAATCTCCTAACCAGGTAGGTATTACGAAGATAAGCATGACCAACTTGAATAGTAACTACCAACAGTGTTTAAATACCCATGATCATTTCCCCAATGATTATCACTTACCTTGTAGGCAGAAGGCTAAGGTGAGAACAACAAGAAGCACCCCCTTCTCCATGGTGTGTTACATGTGTTATGCCGGACAATCACTAAGGGGACATAAAATACACTGCTCATGGGCAAGGGTAGTAGAAATACACTCATGGCCAACATGATTGTTTTTTCAGATTTGTACAGACGGTGAACAGACCAGTTCTTCCCGTCCATCCCGTCCATAGAAAGGAGAGACGTTTCTATATAAAATAACATGGCATATACATGCTACAGCAACGGAATTGGATCAAGAGTAAATATTTGTCCATTGAAGGGAAAATAAGAATCCTCGTATCGCTGGACCAAATATCCTCTGAACGGCCTGGAAGTGAGTGTCTAAGACCTAGACAACTGTACAATACATACTTTAATACTAAAAGTAACATATGAGGGAGGACGTGGATGGATGTATACCTGGGTCGTAGTTTGTCATCTTCTTAATTCATACAGAAACACAGTTACATGTGAACCTAAAAGTAACTTCTCACAAAGCTCCACTGACCATATTGATACTGGCTACGTTAGGGGTCATTCATAAAGCATGTCCCGCAAATTTTGGCCATTTTCAAGACCCCCTTCCCCAGCCCTTTGACACGCTTTTCCCCATACCTTTATCATTGGGGAAGATTGAGGTGCTTAACTAATAAATTTTATATTATTAGATTTAGAACTACTGTGTATGGACACTTTTTCACCCATTTGACAAGTTTATTGCAGCTCATTTACATGTTGTCATGGGCGATATGGTCCGACAGATACCCCTGTCATTGTAAATCAATGTGTATAATATAAATATAGTTAGAAAGTGAGCACCGAAAGCTGTATAACAATATCCCAGTGTCTGTTCTTGTGTCAACTTATATGATAATATAGGTTGTACAAAGATAAAAGTATACTCCTCAACTAAAAGCGTACAATACTGTCTGTGCATTATCTTTGTTATCTGCGCTCGACAACTAAGCTGGAGTAGTAGGGGGTTTCTACCTAAAACGGCAGATGGCACTGCAATATCTTTTGGAAATTGATAGTATCACCAGAAGCATTTCTGACTGATTGAGAGCGCATGGTTATAATGTTGAAGCATGAGCCTCGACGGTGACAGGACTGTTACCCCCTGGACATTCTCAGATCCTACCCCGGGATCCTACCCCTGGACATCTAGGGTAGATTGACCTAGAGTTGACCATGTACCTTGGGCTGTCCAACTTAATTCATTCGTGCATGATAGACCCTCTGTTTGTGTATCACAGTATATTCTAAGTGTTACTCGATCTTTCCAGCAAAGGGCAAATAGGCACAATGCCACACATGAATAACTACGTAATAAAGGTGGACATGTGAGGGTACGTGGTTGACTATAGGTCGATCTGCCCTACCAAATTACAATCTATAGATACCCTCCATGGGCCATGGACGCCTACTCTCATGGATATCCACTCCCAGAGATATCGAACCCCTTCATATTCAACCGTTTTTCTGTGATCCAAAATCCTGTTCTGTTTTATAATCCCAAACCTATTGGGCTGCAGGACATTTAGCTCCCAATCATTATATCTCTGACATCGACCCATTAAATGTTCTAAAATAGGCCTATGCGATTTCCGACGTAATCCACATTTTAGCCATGGTGTACGGTATATGACTGATAAGCGCCTCCCCCCTCCTAATAACCCCCCCCCTTTTTTTTTCAGATTTTTCCCCAGATTTTAAAAATAATGTTCCTCTGATTTTGTTACTGTTTTTTCACGCATTGTGTGACCTGAAACACTTCACACCTGTTCAAGTGTTAAGGTCACGAGAGGTGTGAGGGCATCAGGCTCCAGTTGTCTGTATGATACAGTCATAGGGGCCCTTATTAAAATGAATATCTGGGGCCAATTTTTCCAGTCAAAACAGTTTTTTTAAGCGCCCAGGGCGCTTATAACGTCAAATACGGTATATATCATCATACAGGCATATATAAGAAAAATGCACTATTTTGTCACTAAAACCAATAATCATTCGTTCAATAAAGTATTCAATTTTTTTTTTAAATACACAATGACATTTTTCAACTTTATTAAGGTATTATCTAATAGAGGTTTCTTCAACGGCATCCCATTGGCATTTTGTAATCATAAGTAAAAATTTAATCAGAATACTGCATTAGGGTGTAAAGAACACAATGTCGGTATGGTTTTTAACCCTCAACAACTTAAGGTAGCTGTCTAGGATGAAAAACGGACCCACTGCGCATCTCATTGCACATACCAGAGGAAAGAGCATCATACGTTCCTCTAGCCGGTTAACATGGTGTGCATAGCCTTATGTACTTGTACAGGCATTTCTCTATCAATACACTAGGGTGCAGTAGTGGGCCAGTAAATCAACATGCACTCTCCCAGCATAGGGCTCTTTTACTAAAACACTTTAAGTATAGGCATCATGGCAAAATGATAAAAAAAACTAAAATAATGCATGGGACTCTATGTTGAAATTACTTCCATTAATTCGGAAATTCGGAAAAAAGTAGCCCGGGACAACCTATATTTCTTTTTGCTATTGGGTTACAAATTATGCAAAGAACCTTGAGGAACGTTTTGGTGGAAATTCAAAAACCTTTGATCCATTCTAGGCAGCCACCTTAACTAAGTTTCAGTTGCTTTGATATCTTCTCTCTGAGGCATTACCTGAACATGCATTTGATATTCTCGCGGATACATGCAAAGTATAGTAGCATGCAGTGATGCCTTTTTTTCTGATGGACAGTGCTGGTATTCATAATACGTGCCCTTGTTATGTGCCATCTTTTATTGTTTTTGAACAACAGGAGATGATGCCAGAATGCTCTCCAACATAGACCTACATTTATCCCCCTACCGTCTAATCCAAACCAATTGATTTATTTTCCAAAATTGAGTAAAGGACCGACGGGGTGGATGTCCTAGGGAAAGGATACCCTAGGGGGTATATGTCCATGGAATAGCTGTCCTAGAATCTCTCCTCAGAAATATGCAAAACTCAATTGTGTTACAACTTACACAGACAATGCATCCTACACACATGTACAGCGTTTTATTTACAGGGAGATAAAACACTTCCCTCAAATTGATTTGGATATGATGTCACATGCACATAAGGTCAGTCCTCCTCCAGGTAGACATGTTCATATCCAATGTGTAAAACAGTGCTATGAACCAGATTGACATAATTGATTTGAACTGATCAATATTTACTGGCACACACCAAATCGCTAATTCCTTTTATGTGGATAATTGGCGCACATATTACTCTCACGCATTACTCTACAAAAGTAAATTGACTGTTAATTGAAATAGTGATAAATAGAAACAGCTATGAGTAGAAGGGTGGTAATGGCAGTGTGTGGGTTGCTCAAGGGAGATGCTGCATTTTTACCACCACCAGTAGAGGAATGACCATGCTTCTCATCATAATCTGCCTTTACACCAGAGTACTCATAATTTTTGCCGCCATTTTGTGTAGGAGTCACCCGAATGTTGTCACGGGATGCCAGTGAGGGGTCCTCATCAAAGTAGTTGTAGGGTAGCAGGTAGAAGGTGAGCTGAACACTGGGGGTGGTTACTATAGGCACATCCTCTGTATGGGGTATGTGGTGTGCACCCATAGCTATCCAGGCCACAAGGTCCTGAAATGAAAAGAAAAAGGAACATTTTTTTAACCGTTTCTGTTATGAAGTTGCAGTTTATTGGTTACATTATTTGTATGTGCAAGAGGTACAAGCACATATTTCATGTATTACATGGCAGATAATATATGAATCGTTGATGGACAGAGTTTTATCCCTATTTTGCTATTGGGAAGTATGTCTAATTTCTATATTGCTGATGGACAGAATGTTTGATATCTGAATCGGTCATGGACAGTTACTAAATTGATGTTCATCTTAATCTCTTGAATGTCGATGGCATGCATGTTAGACCTTTGAAATGGTGATACAAAACCTGTAATATTTTTTAAATTGCAAGATGTTAGTACCTTATCAATAATAGGTTCGTCATCCTTGATAAAGTCTTCAAAACTCATGACCGGATTATATGGTTCCATGGTGGCATAGATACTTGAGCTGCATTGCTCAAGGTCCTTCTGCCGGGTAACTGCAACCTGTGTTGAAAATATCATGTTGGTATTATGATAAGATAGATATCATTCTTCTAATGACTCAATCATGGATGATAAAGCAATTGCAGCAGTGATTATCATTGAAATAATTTTGTTTGAAATGATATACTGAAAGACAAAGACTTATGGGGAAACCTCTTTGGTATCTAAGTCTAGGATGTGAGAAGCTGAGCAAAGAGACTTGATTCATAATCTAGACCTACCTGATATTCTGCCCAAGCTCTTGATCGGAAACCACGGTAGGTGGTTGGGAGGAGCACCTTAGACATAGCATCGGACACTATTCTGTACCCCTTAGAGTGGCCAAACTTGTTCTTTTTGTGCTCATTGTACATGACCAGGTACTTTGGTGTGGTGAAGTTAAAGCGATATGCTGCATCTTTCTCAGTTTGCTTGACGCTCCTCTCAAAGTATCTGTTCAACAGCTTTTCGTGGTTCTGGGGTAGGTCATCCTGAAAGATCATGAGATAATAGTACATAACCAACAGAAACAATTGCATGCACAGGTAAGTTGGTAGCAACCATAGAGGATAATTTTCAACACAATATGTTTGAGGAGGTTTCAGAATAACATTTTGCTCAAACTGGTTGTTCACTTGTGAGAAAATGCTTCACAAAAGCCTCCTGATTTCTTGTTTGTCACTATGCCACTGTCAACCTGATGACTGAAGTACCGGCACCTTACCTTGATCTCTTCCAACTTGATGTCGAGTGTAGCGAACCGATTGTTTTGCCCCTTAATGTCTAAGTCAGCCTTAAGGTGGATGATGTGGTGGTGAATGTTTGCAATTCCCATGGGCACATTGACCACATGCCCATATTTGGCCATGGTCTCTCCAGTGTAGAAGGTACTTAGTAAGTAACCAGTCAGAGACACTTTACCCTCCACCTGTCCTGCTTGGTGGAACATGAAGTCTATGACATAGTCGTAGTTGTATACAGTTAGGATCTGACGGAAGATGAGTACGTTATCTGGCATACCCTGTGCATGGGTATACCCACCCATGTGGTCTGACGCATAATGACGGCGAAGAGGCACACCCCGATCATGCTCAAAGACACAGACACTGTTTTTGAAGAGATGAGGTTTGCCATTCATGTAGTGGGTGACATCAAAGAATTGGGCATGGTTGGGGCAGTCAATGCCTACAAAGAGCTCAGAGGTCTGCAGACCAAGGATGACAAAGGAGTCATAGTAGGTATTGTGACTGGGCAACGGACTTCCACCACTGTAGAAAACACCAACTTCCTGAAACATAGGTTAGGACAAGCCAAATGTTTATAATGCATCATTGTAGGTAATAATCTTTTTGTCATACACAATGACATGTGGATTATATATCTGTCATGTACAGTTTCCTATATAAAGTTTCATTCTAACAGAATTATGTTGATACAAAATGTACATTATATTATGATTATAGTTTGGTAAAGTCCATCTCAGACAGGTTAAGCTAAACACATTGAGTCAATACCACAGTTAACTTAAACTTAAAGTGCTGCTACTGTATCTCTTGACGTACCTGAAGACTGAGCTCATAGGCTATACGCTCCTTCAGGAACTTGACATTGTTCAGCTGGATACCAGATGATGCAAGCATGCTAAACTCAAACTCCCATCCCAGCCAGCTGATATGTCTGTCATTGACTGTAAAGCGCTGCCCATCAGGCATGAAGCTTCGTGGACCCCTCTTGTATTCTGTTGGCCTCGGTTCCCCCCGAAAGTTCAATGAAGACATCTGGTTCTTTGTGAAGAGCCCTTCAGCTTCAGGAACCTTGGTCACCCTCAGTGTCTTCCCTGTGTATGCTTCACGCACCTCGTCAAAGTTTCCAAAGTGCTGGCCCTGAAACCAGACATGCTCAACATGCCACTGCTCAACATCCAAACTTTCAATGTTGAGCACAAACTGGAGACCTATAGGGTGGAGGTAGCCACCCTCAGCTACCTTGGTGATGTAGGGTGCAATCTTGTGATGGTTGGATTCTATGTATGGTGGCACTCCGGGCTGCCAGGTGAGGCAAAGGTCAGTACAGTTTCCATACCTCCAACCACCTGTCATGTCAGACAGAATCTGGCTGATTGACCCCATCTCCTTTGCAACAAGTTTCTCAATGTCTGCGATGTCAGGTAAGCCAATGACAGAACGTGAGGTGAATGGAATTGGGTCCCTCCAGTCAGGGTTCTTGATTAGCTTGTGAGATGTTGGATTTGGGATGGGGGAAACTTTGTATTCTTCAATGACAGGAGGTGTCATATCACCCCTGCAGAAAAATGAAGAGAACTCAACATTAACTATCAATATCTAAATCAGTTTAGATTCTTTTATATATATAGTCTGTATAAATTATATTGTAAGATGACAATAATATAGAGGACTATACACAATAATCACTCTATTGTGTCACATTGCCACAACTTTGCTACAAAAAGATGAAATATAGTACTCTGTGTAATATGTGTGTCTTACCTGTGAATGACGACTCGTGCTGCCCTTTCAGGGCGAGATCCTCCATTATCCAGATAAGCCAGTGCTGCAGCTTTGGGAGGCCGAATTGCCTCAACAAGGAAGATAACGGCATCTGTGATGTGTGCATTGATGGGGTCCTTTAGTTTGATGTCCTGTTGCCTGAAGAGGTAGTTGTTGATCTGGTTCATTTCGTCCACAGTGAGGTCAGCGAATGCGGATTCACGAGCCACACTCCCACCAACTGCCACTGTAAAAATAGTACCATAATGCATGGTAATAGCATGTCATTACCTAGAAACTATGAAACAGTCAACATAAGCAAAAGGCTCATAATTATTGGGCTTGTGTTATGATATATTGCATCAAAAAGTGCTTCCACATGGTACATGGCGGGTGTGTACACACATTACCCACCATGAATAGCAGGGTAGCATCGACCCTAGATGAAAGCACTCAATCTCTTTTACAAGAGGGATATCGGTCCTAGTTTCTTAGATAACAATCAAAATATTACCTCGAAACCTGAGAACGGTCCGTAAGTCTCTTCATTTCCCCCCCGAACCAAATATATACATATATAAAAAGGCGACCATTGTTCATTTGTTTTTAAATAAAATTCAAATATCATTAATTATTGTGATGCAATGCCTTTAGAAATTATCTACCATTTTCAGTTGGACATAATTATTGACTCATGTTCAAGAAGCGTTTCCATCAAAACTATACGCAATATTACAGCTTGTATAGACCTCTCATTTTAAGAATCCCGAATCAATGGAACTAATCGATCCCCTTGGATATTACCGGTACTTGCTAATTTCCCTGTGGCATTTATGTTATTTCATCTGCCTGGATACTTGCATCATGATACAAGCAGATTCTCCTTGAATACATTCTTCTTCTCTTGACAATTATAGTTATTTACACTATTGCTTCGGGAATACTACTCTATATATTAAAACTCTAGGCCTACACTATCCCCTTATGTCACTGAAGTACTGATAGATGTGGATGCAGAGTCATATATATGGTACCATCGGAGATGAAGGGTATGTATACTGCACTGTTTGTAATATGGTACATCCTGCATACACTTCTTTTTTTCAAAATACAAGATCTCCTATGCTTAAGCTCTGGAAGGCCATATTCAATGCCCCCCATTGAATACAATGTGGCCGTATTCAATGGGTAAAAAAATATGTTTATCCTTTATTAAATGGCTTCAAATAAAAAAATAAACACAAATGCCAACTACATTAATACCGCTCTGATGTATTTCACTAGTGGGGGCTGGGGAGCATCCTACTCAGCCTGTGGCTTTGTGGGATACTGCCCCAGCCTCCACTCATGAAATTCAACAGAGACGGTATCAATGGACATTGGCATTTGTCTGTTTATCTACTCTTTATTAATGCCCGTAATGAGTTATGCTTACACAGTCATGACCACAATGTCTATACTGCAGTGAGTGTTGATATATATATATATATATATATAAAATGTTAAAGGATGTGCGTTCAGTAAAACATAAATCTTGCACAATGTGTCAAATAATTTTATGATCATCATCTGACCTTTCAACTCCACGACACAGCAATAAACTCATCATATCTGATTCCCTTAGTTTATATTCCATTTCTTCATATGGTGCTCAACTATCTTTGGTTCCGATCTAAATGATAGTCAACATAAACAAAATAGTGTAAATAATATATGGTGGCAGGGTTTTTGCCGAGGTAGTCTATGTTGTATTTAATTGTGTATGGGAAGCAGTTGAATTCCCAGAAAAATGGTCAGAAGGAATAATTAGCCCTCTACATAAGAAAGGTGATACAGGGAACCCTGATAATTACAGGAAAATAACTATTATGAACAGCACTTGTAAACTCTTTGAAGTTATTATCAACAACAGACTAAAGTTCAATAATGATATGTTGAATCAAGACGATCCACTTCAGAATGGTTTCGTTGAAAACGGTAGGACATTGGATAATGTGTTTATTTTGTACACTGCTGTAAAAATGGTTCAGGCTGAAGGTAAATCTCTGTATTGTTGTTTCATTGACTTCACAAAGGCCTTTGACTATATTAATAGAAAAGCTTTATTTTACAAACTGATATGTAACCAGGTGAAAGAAAAGCACTTAAAGTCCTTATGAATTTGTATGAGAAGTCACACTCCAAGGTGCGTGTCAAGTCTGAGTTGAGTGAAAACATAGATAGTCTATACGGTGTTCTACAAGGGGGAGTACTCAGTCCTAAACTATTTAATACTTTTCTCTCAGATATTGCTGAACATCTTGACCTAGACTGTGGAGTAGATATATGTGGGATGAATGTTGCTTACCTACTGTATGCAGATGACTTAGTTTCAATGTCTTCCTCACCTGACAGACTACAGAGGCAGCTCGACAAACTATTTCAATATTGTAGGAAATGGCATCTGATAGTAAATATGACTAAGTCAAATATTATGATATTGAACGATAAGAGAAAGAAGAACCCATGTAACTTTAAGTATGGAGATGCAACAGTAGAAAAAGTAGAATCATATAAATACTTAGGTTTTATACTAAACACTAGTCATAATGATATTTTCGACGAAACCTATGACCAGCTATGGGATAAGGGCAGAAAGGCAGCATATGAAGCTAATTCATGCTGCTATCAACACATAGGAAAACCTGATCTAAGAATGGCCCTTAAAGTATTTGATAGTCAGATTAGGCCCTGTCTAGATTATGGTTGTGAGATATGGGGCATGAGTAAGGGTAACAAACTCCAAAAGCTTGAAGCTATACAACTAAAATACCTAAAGTCTATGCTAGGTGTTAGAAAGCAGACCACAACAGCTGCAGTATACGCTGATACAGGGAGAGTACCCCTCAAAGTACAATGGAAAATTCAGGCCCTACGTTATTGGGAACGGGTTATCAACCTTCAAGAGTCTCACATCCTGCATAAATGCTATCTGAAACTAAGTGCCCTTGAAACCACCGGCCAGGTTAATTGGTGTAGAAACATTAAGTGTTTACTGATCTCGTTAGGTATAAGATATGCTCAACTCTGGAACATGCAGGCAACATGTGATGACCCTAAAGCTATAAATGCAGTAACTGAAATAATAAATTGTAAATATATAGAGACCAAGTAATGAAGGAGATATTTTCAGCAGGGGAAGGCAAAAAACTTAGAACATATAAGATATTCAAATTAGAATTTAGGCTTGAACACTATCTGTTTTGCATCCCTAATCAAAAACATAGGATTGCACTCTCACGGTATAGACTCAGCTCACATAATTTAGGTATTGAGACAGGAAGGCACTGTAGGCCTCCAAAGCCTGCTTGTGACAGGATAATGTTTACATTGTTCTACTGGTGCTATAGATGATGAGATACACCTCCTGACAGCATGTGACTTTCATAGTGTATCAAGAGAACATTTTATGACGATTATAAGTGATATTATACATGACTACCAAGAAATGTCAAACCTAGATAAATTTATATCAGTTATGAGAACTAGTGATGCTGTTGTTATAAAGGCACTTGCCAAGTTTGTATACACTGCATTTACGCAAAGACAGCAGGTCTAAGTCAAAGTAAAAAGGTACTCGTATACTATTTCATGTAACTGTAAAGAGGAAGTATTCTCAGAACCCACATGTGGGTATGTATGCCATGTCTGTACATTTTAGTATGTGTGACTATGAATGTGTGTATATGTGTGTGAGTGGATGTTTTGTATACTTTATAACTATATTATCTTGTGTTAAAACTAGTAGATAGATGTAGATATGTAGTACTTAGCTTTAGATTAGAAACATATGCTGAATGTATGACACATAGGTCAGTAATGATCTCCTTTTGTTGTCAATAAAAGATTATTATTAATAATATGATATAAAATGTTACATGCACGATGGATTATCATACAAACCTATGAAAGTTTTTCTACACTTATTTGCAACTTGTAGGCAGACTTTATGCATAATAAAGACTCTATGAATTTCTGCTCTCGAAACTGTGGTCCTTTTGGCTCCCCCCCCCCCTCCGCTCTATGGCTCCCCGCTTTTATGGATTGAAATACCAGAATACACATGCGTCAACACCGAACTCAAACGGTATTATCATATTATCTCTCATTGTTATCTCATTGCTGTGGATAGGTCAAGAAGTCAACAGAAGCTTATTAGTCCACCTGGACAATATAGGACTTTGTGCTTCGATACCAGTTGAAACAAAATGCTAGTTTTCTCATGTCTCTAAAACATGGACCCATATATACTTATTCCCAATGGTGCGCTGTTATAAAACCAAATGTTTGAGTTTATATTTGATATCTTGTTGAAGTGGCATTTCTAAACTAAAGGGGAGGACTTTTGACAGAATGTATCTTGACCGATGCCATCTACTGCCTAGTCAAGAATATCGCTAACGAAAGTTTCTGAGTTCATCCACATTAATATAAGGATATATTTCTCTAAAGGATGATCCCTTACCTTGTAGGCAGATGGCTGTGGTAAAAACGGCGAGTAGCACACCCTTCTCCATGTTTTGTTGTCGGTGTTGTACCACCCAGGGTACTGAGGGGCAGATACTACTCATGGATAGAGATATGAATCGTACACTGTTGGTCAATATCTATATTCACTTATATTGATAGTGATGTGTACCTTTTTAGATAAGAACAACATAAGTAAATTTTTATTTTTAAGGCACATTCAAATTAGTAGAGAGAACCTGCTGACATGTTTCCCAATGAGCTAACAAAGATTTGTGAGACATGTCCATTAGTACAGCATTTCATATTCATGAAGTTTGAATAAAACGAAAACTCTTCCACACTTTATAAACAATTATATATGTTCCTATCTTTGTGAATTATACTTGTTGTAACAAGATCATGTCTCAATTTTGTTGATAATATTTGAAAACAAGCAATAGTATTTTGTCGATTGAAAAAATCAGGTAAACTGTGCCAAATATTCAGGACCACCGTGTATGGATATGACCTACTTTATCAAGGTTAATCACTGTCTGTGTTGCACCCGTTATCTTATCTGAATGAGCATCGCAGTGGATAAAGAAGCGTATCAGAAATCTGTAAAATCATTCGGACGATATAAACTGCACGTATGCATATGCTGAAGTTTCCCAAGTGGAATAGTATCCGTCCGGGCCCTATAATATTGATTATTATTGATCAGCAATGATATAGCAAAATAACGTTAGAACAGTTACTTCAGACAATGTAGATCTGATATCATTTATCACCTACAATCCAAATATGTAAATTTGACCGCTAAGAGCCCTGTCGACATGACTTGTGCTTTTCATATGTTTTAAAAATGTTTAAATTTGATCTTGGTTTCTCGACTCCAATCTGTCAGATCCTGGTAACATTGATGATCAAATGTTAGGGTTTGTTTATATTTTCATTTTGTTCACATCTGTTTGGGTCCGTTTTGTAAAAATAGGTCCGATCTGGCGACAAAATTGGGTAGGGGACGGTGGCCATTTGACAATGATTTGTCACAAATAATGCTGAATGAGTTTTATGTTTCATTTTTCGGCAATGGATGATGCTCCTGCCACTGCTACTTTGATCGATGTGTATCGGGCGATACACAGCTATGTGATGAAACTTTTACAATCGGGGATGAAACGGCCGATAAAATATAAGAATTGGTTGTCCCTAAATTAATTATTTGAAATTGATATAATCTAAATAGGTATATCCGATTTTCACCAAATTCAAAACCCTACATAAAATTATATATGTACCAAATAGAGTAAATGTGTATTATTCACGGGTTGGGGGACATTAACATGGTATCGAGAGCAGTAACAGCTCAGAAAATGGTCTTTCACAGTGTACTTTAAATGGGGGGAATAAAATGGTGCACGATTTTATTTTAAAATGACCATATAAATATAATATAATTATATTGGGCAAGAAAATGAAACTTCAGCAAAACAATAGCGAATGAGGGGAATAGAATAGGAAGTTAGGTATGTTATCTGTGAACATTCTGACCGATTATTAGGAAAATTTATTTTTGAGTACCAATCATCGGATGTACTTTAATGTCTATGATTCAATATGAACAGGAAATAATTGGCAAGTTCTGTGTATACTTAATGGGGCCAACAGCAATTGAGAAAAATGCGACTTAATCAATATTTGAATCATTATAGTGCATGTTAATTAATTGTTAAATCTTTATTGTGCGATTGCTTAGCACTAATTTGAGTGATTTCCGATCCCATATATATATATGGTCCGCATAATGTATGTAGACGCAGAGATTCGCGTTAACAACGCTTTCTCCTAGAGCAAGCTATAAAGTTATGACATGTTCTTCAGTTCTTCAGGTATGTTTATTTCAGTATGTACATGACTGCTTCTTGTTTGATGTCTGCTATAAGCAGTAGATACAGCACCTCTCCACACACCAAAGCCTCGGCTATATATTATGTATGGAAACTACAAGTTGAACCGGAATCTATTCTGGCTCAGGCATATCCTTCATTATGGGATTATTATTGTATCTTGTACTTGATAAACCCCTCTGTATTTCGCACTGCAATTTGATATCCAAACTAAAATATATCATTAATGATATCGTTTTTGAATAATTGTATAAAGATGTAGACAGAAATTGCTTTCTCATAAGCAGGCTTGTTATGTTATCAAATAGAACGCTTGTCCCCTCCCCCTCCCCAATACAAGGCACATTAAGGTAATTAAACCCGCGTAATTGGCATTTCATTATAATGTGGCACATTTCAGGTTAAAGTTTTAGTTCAAGTGTTTTTAACTATTGCAGGAGCTGTTTGTTTTAACAGGTAAATTCAGCTGAGTATGTCCTACAATAGCAGCAAGTATACAGCGATAACTTATATCACATATTCACAGCTGAGTCCTCATATGTACACCAGTGGGTCTGGGTCTCTAATACACAGCAGGGCTACCAGAGACAGCTCACCTTGTGTGGCTTAAGGAATACTGATGAATGCTTTACAAAATACCTCTTTGTGAGGATTAATCCTATGATGTTGGTTAGACTGTGAGAGTTAATGCATCAGAAACACATCCCCTGACAGTACAAAGCATTATAACAGTGCCCATATGGGCATGTCTTTGATACCATACCACATATTTATGGGCATGCCGTTGACACTATACCATATACATGAGCATGCTCCTAACACCATATAATATATGGGCATGCCTTGGTAAGCTGCTCTGGTTAGCTCATAATTTCATATCTGCACACGACGCCTCCCGAAAAGGTAACGAATAGGAAGCGTCCATTGACCCACTGTATGTTGACAGGTTCCATGGTGGTGTAGGTGTACTCGGCCAGCAGAGTAGTGCTGTTCAGCTCCCATAGACTCAGAGTCCGGCTGGAGACTACTGCCAGGAAGTCACCCTCCTCAGCCGCAACAAGATGTCGCGACTGCCGGAAATATGGCATTCTGCGCCTGCAGACCACCTCTAATGTGTCGCGAGTCCGGATCTCAAGCTCACATCCGGGTCTGTCGGATAACAGGTCTTTGTCGTCGTCACCCCGAATGTACATGAGACAGATATAGCCTTCGGTCATGGAGAGCACAGCGTCATACCTAGCCTCCAACTCCTCACAACGACTCATCTGCAGCTCGGCGCCAGTGTGGACATCGTAGGATGCTATGCACTGCCGAGCAAGGATCACCTGGCTGTCGTCCATAGCAGATTTTTCTTTCGATAACTTAATTTTGTCAGTTCTCTGAAGGAATTCAACTTCATATTCATCGAGAGGTTCGTCAAATTCAAGGCCTTTGGCATAGGGATGTGGACCTTCTTTCTTCAAATGCAAGGAGGTGGTTTTAACCATGGCCATTGTTGTCAAGTCTATGTGTGTGATGCTGCCATTGCGCTGGAGGAGGTGGAGCGAGTCGTTGTTTAAAGACACTCGCAGAACCCTGACCAACTGGTCGTTATTGTTCTGCTGATATGCCAGCTCCTTCTCTCGGTCAAACCGCCAGGACACTCTATTCAACACTGATATCATACACACTCCTTCCTTCTGACCCACCATCACAATCCACTTATTGTTCACTGCATGCAGAACGCATGGCCAGTATTTGAGTCTCAGCAGTCGCGATTCAGTCATGTCCCGTACATCTAGCTGTACAATTTCTATCGGGGACTTTGCCCTTTGGCACAAACATACCACATGGTGTTCATCCACCTCATCCAGGATCTCAACCTCCCAAGGCGGCTGTCCGGGTCTCATTTCGAAGTGATTCGTGCGGTCGAATGTCAAAATGTGCTCAAGGGGGTGGATGGCATCATGCTCTGGGACAGTGATGGAGGGCCAATCTTGGAGGTCATCAAGAATCTTATTCTTCAGAAAGAAGACTCCAAGAATGAGATTCAAGCGACAGACCGACTCAAAGATAGCTTTGCGGTCGGTCTGTGTAACCCAGTCTTTGATAGAGCGGTAAACTCGCCCAAGGTCTCGAACAATGGGCCAGGCAAGCCCTCTGGGCATCCAATACAGGTGGATCAGCCACTCGGTAGCATCAGCGAGCGACATGGTAGTCCCTTCGTACATGTGGACACGGATTGTCTCTTTGAGTTCTGGGAGGTCGTGGAGTCGACGTAGGTATTGCATGCACAGTGTGTGTGCAATGCTCAGATCATCGTCATACTGGTACAGGGCAGCCATAACGGCCATCTTGGTGGCTTCGATTTTGGCTTCCAGGTCGTGAACAGCACTGAAGGCCATCTCTGCGTTGCGACGAGCGGCTTCAAATTCCGAATGTGCATGAGTATTAGCTTCTTGTTGGCAAAGGATCAGGCCGTTCTCGAGCTGAAAGCGTGCTGTCTCCAGCTCCTTAAGCGATAAGGACGAAAGAGAGTCTCTCACTTCGAGAATTTCTCCAATTGTTTTTCTTCTGATGACGTCGCTTCCGACGTCACCCTTTTTCAGGTGCTGCGTTGCTCCATCTGAGAGGATGGAGATGGCTTTGGCGAAGGCCCATGTGCCAGCCGCGGTAGCTGGGATGTGCTCCATCACAACCAGCGTCTAGGTATCTGCAAGAGGAAAGTAATTACCATTAATTGACAGTATTTGACTTTATCTTATTTCGATTTTTGTAACAATTCAACTTATTTCATTTTTTAAATAACCATTTTAGCTTCTTTTTTAAACAGGTTATTATTTTAGTACTGTCCTAGTTTACTATCAGGTGAAGTGTGAGTGGTGAAAGTGATGCTTTAATAGATAGTATATCGTCAGAGGGTAGCTTTTACATAAAGAGAGAGTTCATAGAATAATTCATAGATGGTTTCATAATATGAATGTGCATGCTCTTGAGGTGGGGTTGAATCCCAGCCTAAACTGGCTAACTATGTTAGTTGTATAAATTATTTCCTATGGCTGACCATAATATTATTATGGTCAGGCCGTATTCCAAAATGAATGAATAATGAAAATCATGCATGCCAATGGTTACCCCCCCCCCCTTACGGGTCGAAAATCGGGTCCAAATTCCCCCCCCCCCCCCCGGTCAAGGGGTCCAATTATTTTTGCCCCCCCCCCCCCACCAAACCCACCACCCCCTGTTAATAATAACTGATCACTCCCTAAGTATTGTACTTTGCACAATGAGGCTCAATTGAGTCCCATCACCCGTCCCTAAATTACACCCAAAGTTCTGCAGTGCATCACATTCATTGAAAACATCCCTTAATAGACCCTGGAGGGCCTCCAGTGTAATGATTGTTGATAGGGGCTGGGGGTAGCCTGTGGTTGGCACCCACCCATACTGCGGGAGGTGCTCACACATCGTGCTGACTGTGGTATTGGCAGAAGCCGTCACATTGATTTAACCACCAAAGGGTTTGCCAGTGCATGTTTAGCGCACTCTAAATGCGGAAGCCAGTTTTAAACTTTCCAATCGAGAACCTCTAATTGATTTTAGTTCTAACCAACAAAGTTTTCAGCGGTGAGTTCACTAAGTGAAAATCTGCCTCCTGAACTTTTACAAAACAGAATCTGTTTTAAACTTAAAGCTACGATGTCAGCTAATTTTTGGTGATTTTTTTTCATTTTAGGTTGATTGCATGATCCATGTAATTGAATGCAGGTATGGAAAGTTAGAAGGCTCTAATTCATCATTTAGCATTATAAAACTACAATTTAATATACATGTAATTGTCACAAATGAATAACTGTCGGCTCGCAGAAATCAAGACATGTTAGGGGTGGATCATAACACCATTGGATTCAGCTGCAATCACAACACAACAACCTGTACATATACAACCACTACATTCAGTCTATTCCTTCCTGCAAATCACAATTAGAGGAACATAAAGAATGATGTCAAACAGAAGGAAAATGGTTAATGAAAGCAATTGCAATGTTTTTTAAAACCCCTTCACCACTGGGTTTCTCGTAACTCAATGCAATTTTGTGCAATATATTGGCTTACCGCGTGGAAGGGGTTAAACCTTTTTTTGGCGTTTTATTTAACTGATATTGTATCTTTAAAACAAAGACTGAGGCTACCTCCCGGCCCGCAACCTCTCTTTATCAGCCTTATGCTATGTTTGGGATAATTTGATTACCGGTAGGTCGTGTTTGCCTTATATTTTTAAAAAAATCAGACTGTGGCATATAAAACCTTATTGACACCAGCATAATTATTGATACATTACTATGTCCCGGGTACAATGTCCAAAGTAAGTACATTGTAAGTAATCTAGTACATGTACTAGTCCGTGCCACTGACGCTAGGTGGTCTGGCGACGTGGGAGCAACCTATGTTTAGCTCGATAAACTAGTAATCTAGCTCGATCTACCAGCGACCCTCACCTTCAACCTAGTATTAATTGAGGCTATAACCATGGCTGAACTGTGCATGAGTAGACATGTGCCATGTCCTGGGGTCCGCAGACTTAAGACCCCATTTTATCTATGCCCCTGGAAGATCAAGCCCTAGTCCCCAGGCAGAGTGACACATAGAAGGACAGACAGACATATGAGGGGGCAGACAGACAGGTACAGCAAGAGACAGAACGACAGAAGCAACGGGGCACAGGGAGACAGACTGGGACAGGGAGACAGACGAATGGAGTTGCCATCCAACTCAATCTTTATTTCTGTCTAGATACGTGACACAGTTCCTATAACTGGAGAAACCAGTCAGTTATGTACGTGTTTCCATCACTTGTTTAATAAAAGAGTACTTGCATCCACCACAAAAATGTAGGAAGAAGACACTTATCGAATTACTTCTATATTTGTTTATAATTGCCGCTCTCATATGTCACCCTTCTTCGTGTATATCAACATATAAACGAGGCGTAAACCTTAAGGTGTTATGCACATAGTCAATTCCCCTCACACCAGTCGGTTTCTCTACTTTACTTTACGAGACCATCATAAATTTTAACCCCGATTTTAACACTGGTTGTATTCCTGTTTTTCATATTGGCCATAGTAATCTTTTATATGTGTGGGGAAGTGGAAAGGGGTCGCTGTATAGGCAGACACAGCTGAGCCACACTGCCAACTCCAGCTACACAGAAATACTAAACAAAACAAATAACATCCAAGGATAAACATACGAGCCAAACACAGGTTCAAACACATATTCCTCTGTGGAAGTACAAAGTATAGATTTACATGGAATCGATCCCCTGTATGCCTTTCTATCCCCCTAAAAGAAACGCATGAAAACACCTTTGATATATGAAATACCTTTCCTGACAATTGAAGCAGGCTCCTTTATGTCAATACCACTGGCCATGGTACATGAACTTGGAATATCTCCAATAAAAGAAATGAAATAATGATTGCACTTATTTACTTGATGTGTACCTTGTAATTGTATTTGGCTCCCCAAACTGGCATGAGGGTGGGAAGGACATCATAGAAGGACACCTCCCTATGTCTCACGCACACAATGTGTCATAATCACCCAGTAGTGAGCTGTGCTAAACCTTTTAACTTTTTTCCAGATTAAAGGGGAAAAAGCAAAGTCTGTAGTTATACCGGTAGTGGGAAAGTCAACTATATACAGACAATTTAGTGGACACTGATTGCAGATATCAGGCACTGTTTTCTGCATCTTAATGCAAACGGTGAATATTTATAATGGTAAATCGACAAAGGCCCATGGCATATTTTGGTACCGTTCCCCCTGAGGTGGGAACGGTACCAAAACTTTAATAGAGCATATTATGCTCAGGCTATGAGCCTTTGCCTTTATTTCATGGTTTTTACTCTTCAATATATGTTTAATTGCATATAAATGGCCATATAAATTTGAACAAATGATGACGTCACAGGCCATGGGATACGGGAACACCGTATCCCATGGGGGGAATGGGATACAGGATTTCTAGTACTTAAGCATAGTGGTCATCGTATCCACCATGAAATAATGGTGGTTATGTAATATAGCTGGACTGTAATCAGCGGCTATAATATATATACTATACTTTGACCGCAGAAAATGTATATATATACAGTGGCTATAGTAAACTGATAGTATACCCTGACTGCGGACAGCGGCTACCGACAGAGGCTGCAGAACAGTGGCTGCAGTCATCGGCTGCAGTACACCCTGAATCCCCATGACCCGGCTGCCCCCACTCAGTCTGTTCCTGCACCAAGGCGGATATGGACATCGATTCCTGATTCTCAGACCTCTTACCAATTCCACGGTGGCCTACTGTCTACAAGCGGTTACACCCCTCATGTTAAGGACAAACATTAAGCAGTAATGGAAATTGTAATCTCAGCTTTTCTGTGACAGGAGTTTAGTATAACTACATATATTACTACTTATAGTAGTACACTATCTAATTGAATATTAAATGTAGTTTATATACCTATAATTGTGTTTTCAATTAGCATAAATATAATAGGATTCAATGAATATTGTAATGGCATAATATAGAAAATTATAGGGTAGGTAAGTCAGATTCCCCCCCCCCTTCCATTTCTTTTTACCCTTCGGCCCTCAAAAGTACATCAAAATCAATAGGCAGGACCACGATGCTGACTCATGTCGTGGCCCATAAAAAACTATTTAAAAATAGCCCCAAAATGGCCTCAAATTCAACTTTTGTTCATTTTTGGCCGTAGCATAATTTTTCAGTTCTGTACTGAAGAGGTGTGCATGAACATATATACAACAATAACAAAGTATTGATTGCATTATAATATTATGATAACCATAATCATTACCAGATAAGCCTTGAGGCAGATTTACGGTTCATAATCCTTGTCCACTATAATCAACCATTGTTGTCAGATCAGTGCATTGAAAATCACCTTCGGACTATTGTCGAACTGAATTATTTTCAAAATCGAATGGAATATTATCACCTCCCCCCCCCCAACAAAAAAAAGCTGTGCAATTACTCTAACTTGTCTAATAATGTACACAATAACATAAGCATGTTTAATATATATGAATACTACTGAGACAAATTTAAGAGCTCACTTTGTCCCTAATGAAGAAGGGACTAGCTGTCAGGCCATTGTATCTCCAGTCTAGTCCATTCATTGATCCAAACAAGTGACTGTAGGACAGGTAACATTTGGCACAATGCCTATCGTCCAATTCACAGAAGAGACCAGACCGGGCCACTGTGTAATGCACTGAATGGAGTGCATTATAGGTGGATAAAGCACATTAAGTGGATGGTACTCAATGGACCTCAGAGACCGTAATGATAGATCACAACCTGCTAAGTGCCAAACAGATCTATACATGTATCACATATGAAGTAACATACTATGTGCCCTAAATACAATCAGTTTTGTGACTAGAGCTTATAGGTAGTTCAGTGAATACATTTAGGTATGAGTATGTTACCAAATGAATTATTGTTTGGCTTTAATTTAATGTATTTGAACCAGGGAGACCAAATAAATGCACAATTAATTCTCCCCATAGGATATTGTTTTTGCTTAGTTTAGCTTATCGAATTTCCCAATCAATGATTATATTGATGCAGCAATATACAGATCTAGTTCACAGTCAACATTGACATTTTAGTTGAATAGAAATCCAATCTAAAGTACCAAACATCTATATTACAGCCGACAAGTATAGTCTACTGATATAGAAGCTACCGACTGCAAAACGCCTATAGATCCAAACTACAGCAATCCAGGTGTCTGCCAAATGCCACCAACAGACATGATGCACCCAGGGGGAATAATAATCTGCCAAACCTGAAACCAGAGAGGAGGGCTGCAAAGGTCTTGGTTTAAAGGTCAAACCCCCATCATGGATGATGTACCTATTTCTGTGACTGGTGGGGTAGGGAAGTTGTGTGGGGATGGATACAGGGAGTCTATTGGTCATTGGGATGAGGAGGGTATGGAGCTAGATTACTTTCCCATACAGGTCACATATATATATATACCAAACATCCATCATAATGAGTGTCAGGATTAGTATTACAGGAAGCCCCTACTTTCGTAAGCCTAGTCCATCTTTTACAACAGGGGTCAGATATTTTATGATGATACGCATGGGTTTGAACTCGAAAATATTGACCCGCTGTATTGTGCCAGCAAATCTTACTTTGAATGAAGATGTCCCCAATGTGGACGTGGGCATATTTCTAAGAAGAATATTTTTCAAGGGAATCATATCATCCAGATGATAATACGGGACAACTTTCAGACTACAATCTTTAAGGAAAGAAAGGGCAAGTCCGTGGATTTATGGTTGCACTAAATTGTCTTCCATTCACAGCAGCAATGTGCATATGTCTCCGAAAATTACTATACTTTATTCAGCTGAATAAAAATAAATTGAACAAAAAGGAAACACTTTCACACATAAAGAGAATGTGACCTGAGCTGCTGGAAAACAAACCCTTGAGCAGTTAGGATCCTCTTTAGGGGTAAACAGTATACCAAATAGATCAAACAAGACACAAAACACAGTCCCTTGGCAAACCCTCACTCTGCCAGGACACCAGCTAGCTCTATCCCCCCTCCCCAGCTGCATCCAATCTCTTGGAGTGTCTTCCACAAGACTTGGCATCTTCTTTGTTCTTCCACTGACTTCACTTAGTTCAATACATGACTCACTTCCAGTCAACCCCCAGTAGCACATTTTCAAATAAGGGTATCAGTGGGCTGTGTCTTCCTGACGTCAACGATCGGGATTAACCTTGGGCAGTTGTATTCCAAGGTTATAGGGGTGCCTGCATCTTATCCTCTATTGACTGAGGGGTATAGAAAGAAGTGGCGGTTGAATGCCCAAGGGTATTATGATCCTTTAGTTGGGGATGGATCCAATAGACCCAAGGTACACTATACAGTACTCAATAGCACCCAGTGATTATGAGCTCTAGGCTGTGTCTCATCAAATCGATACAAGTTGAAAGCCTATGACCGGCAACAAACTATGACCGCCTGACCGGGCAGCCGGGGTGCTTACATAAGAATGGAAAATGGTAAAAAAAAGAATATAAGGTTCATAACTTTTTAAAACATGCTTTAATTATTTCCTGACATTTCGATGTAAATCTGCTCTAAATAAGCTGTTTTTTTTATTCCAGTCATAGACATCAGCTGGTCATAGATTGTTGCCAGTCATCGACTTAACTTGTATCAATTTGCTGAGACACAGCATCTAGCCTCATGCTAATTAAGACAGTCAGTCACCAATGTGCTCTGTTCTCGAGAGCATCAATATTTGTGAAATCACTTACAAATATAAAGTGAACAAAAAAGGAAGACGTCTTCACAATCACGAGGGTAAAATTGAAGCATAAAAGGCACCTGAAGTAATCCTATATTTCAACTTTATTGTTGACAACATTACACATCTTTAGACAGCCCTTCGTGTCCCTCGTGTGGCCTGTATCGTATATAGAGAGATAAGATAGCAGAGGAATACCCGTCCTTGATGCAGAGTTTATCATTGTGATGCCAAACACTTTTACTGTGGAAAATCCATAAATGCACACCGTCCACATTTCGTTTGTCAGGGCTTTTATAGCCGAAGGCTATGGGGTCGTGGCTCAAGGTATGATGCACACAATAGTTGTAGGTACTACTTTGATGCATATAGTTATAGACACTTCATGTGAAAAGCATGAAGCGTGTACGTACATGTACATGTAAGGACTATACGCTGGGGGTGCACGGCTATATCATCACCCAAGCAAGAATTACATTTTCATAATACAAGGTTTCTCAGTTGCTAGTATCTGATCATGGTGAAATAATAAGGATGCAGGATTGCAGCGCTCGTGAATGTACATCGTTATCCTCACAGCAGTGGCCGTTATATCTCCCTGTGTCTGACAGGTAAAGCACTTTTTTTCCAATGTGTAGGCCTACATCAAACGCAGAAGTAAGGTATGATGTATCCTACAGCCTGGGAGATGGGGGGGGATGTCGGGTTGAGCATAAGGGGGAGTGGCTCACCTGGGGTGAGTGGAAGTAGGTCAGTGCTGCAGTGGAAAGTCACCTGGAGGGGTTACCTGACTGTAAGGGAGGTTGGGGATGCGCCAGCTTCCCTCCTCCTCACCACTCTCCCCTATACCCTCAGGCACCCAACATATCACAATAACAAATATGCTACAAATATATCTGAGTGTACATAATATGAAAGTAGCATCAATACCCAGTATCAGACACAATATCATTATGGGCCCATAGGATAATGTAAGATAATGAGCCTGATTGTGCAGGTCACAATTGTGTTTTCAGCTTCTTCTTTTTTTTATTTCGTCATATTACAATAGCACACACATCCACTGACAGCTACAGTTATGGTTCATAGGGTGCTGGAAATAACCCAATTGCAGTGAGGCTGCTGTGCCTGGAAGGGCGATTCCCAGGGATCTATATGGTTACATTCAAACTTCATCAAGTACTGTTATGTGTATAAGGGCATACGCCTATGGGTGTTATAATCTATTGATCACCACACCTTATATAGGCCTACCCATGTCGGTAGCTCCAGAATAGGGTGTGTCTTTCATTGATCTCCAGAAAGGGGTTTTCAGGCGTGAGGGAGAGAGAGGGGTTAGGGGGAGGGGCGAGAGGGGGATGGGAGGGGGAGAGAGAGAGTTCAGAGCTGATGAAAATGGCCTATTTTTGGATCCTGTTAGTTGTGAGTACACGACCACCTGGTAACACTCCCTGCCGTGTAAACTGTGCCATTTAAATGTATCAAAACCCCACCTGACTGGCAGCTGGAAGCCAGGCCTACAGCATGCAAATAGTGACACCTCCACACATATGCAGTAAAGCCTATACAGTTCATGCAGCAATCCCTGTGAAGTAAGGCCTGATTCAATGCATAAAATCAGAGATATTATTACCATATCTCTCTGTCTGAACACTTTAGCAGCAACCAGATATGCTCGTCTATAACAGTTAGTTGGTCAGGGTTATTCAACTTACAGCAAAGCTCTGGAGTAAAGGTAATCCCACGTGCTACGGTATAGTATATGGTAGAGGTTTAACAGCAGGTTGTTTTATTAAGGTGGTAGCCTGGAGTTGGCTTATAGTATACGACTTACAAGTGGACTAAACCTTGAGGTTGCTGAGTCTGGAACCCTGTGCATATATAAGGATTACAAGTGTGCTGACCTTTAATACAATTGTGTATAATAC
Source organism: Harmothoe impar (assembly GCA_947462335.1). Taxonomy (NCBI): domain Eukaryota; kingdom Metazoa; phylum Annelida; class Polychaeta; order Phyllodocida; family Polynoidae; genus Harmothoe; species Harmothoe impar. The sequence continues at coordinate 40,546,029 of OX381714.1, forward strand.
GAGAATTATGGCCAGCAAAGTCCAGGGATCTCCATCTAGTATTAACAGTGTTTAATTGCACATCACTAGTGCATCACTAGTGCATCTGCAGGTGTTCTGATGGTGCGCAGACATATTTTGAATCTAATTTTTGTTGATTATGACAACTACAGGCTCCCAGCTATGTACTTTGATATCAATAGTTATTCTAGTGGCCCACTTTATTAAGAACCGGGTTGGTAGACTTCTTTACTTTAGAGATATCAATACCAGCATTATTTCAATCATTGACCAAACATGTGACATAACACTTTGATACCTGCAATTGATATATCATCACATCTCACTGTGTAGGGTCTAATCACATGGAGTTTCAAGGAAATACAGGTAGAATAAAGTGTCAGGCATGACTAAGGCTAATAAAATGAAGTCTAGCTGTGAGCGACTGACACCGTCATTGTATTTAACCCCCGCGTCTTCTCTGATCTTTCTATCTCTCTTTTTTTTGTATCTAATCAGTAGGGGATGGCATGACCATACGCCTTGGTATAATGGCCGGCCGGACTTCGGCTGATTAGTCCCAGATATGATTTTATTCGGGTGATTAGAGCCTACACACTCAGAAAAGTCTGCGTCATTGTCGCTAAAACCTCCCTCACATAAAAGTCAGGCAGGGAGTGTGTAGTGGACGGTGACCATTAGTAGGGATATAGTGGCCCGGTATAGGGCTGTAGCTGCCATGTAGAATAACATTGACTCGATGCTATCTGGTAAGAGCAGATCCTACCATGATAAGAATCAATACCAACAGTGTTGGCTAGGTATAATTGAAAATATTCAAAGAATTATTAGTGCTGACAACCGTATCAGTCACCTGTTATCGCTACCACTGGAAATGCTGTACGTGTAGCCTCAAGGCACAGGCTGTTCTGTCTGACTGGGCTATTGTACATATATGTCTTTGTAACCGAGTCTACCAACTATGCTAATAGAATGATGAGTTGTTTGACCTAAAACTATGTAATATCAAAATATAATATGAATGCAAATAAAAAGTATTATTTATGATTGTATCAGTGAATGCTTATCGTATTTTGATCATTTTAGCTCTGCCATAGGAAAGTGTTGAAATTCCCTATCTGCTGTTAGCTGTAAGCCAGACCTACAGCAATTGGTGATACAGTAGTTAGACTAATTAACAATAATTATTCTTGTCTTTGTCTTTAAAAGAAAGCGTGATCATTTTGACAATTGGCTCACAGTTCTATGTACTGGCTGGTACCTTACAGATTGCAGTGGGTGGCCCACTGTTGGAAATATTTGTCATATCAAAAGACAATAGAAAATGTGTGAGATCTAACTATATTATCATAGCTATCAGCCTGAGCACCTTAGCTACAACCACATGTGCCTGTCTCAGCTGGCCTTGGCATAAAGCTATTCATTTTCATGAGTAACAGTACATATAGTTGAGGTTGAACCGCAGGTTGTTTTATTTAGGTGGCCTGGCATCGTCAGACCTGTGTAGTGTACACATGACTAACAAGTCAGGTAAACCAGATTGCTTGTCCTAGAAATCTGGGCAAGGACTCCTAGTGATTGCCTATAATGCAGTTGTGCAAGATACAATAATTGTAAAAAGCAATAGCAGAGTGCAGCTATATCTACAACGAGTAGTAACAGGAGGTTTACACATGCTTCTGTGCAGCTGCTCAGGTATGGACCAAATATTTTGGATCTGTGCATTTTGATATGACAACTATAGGATCTAACTCCATACTATAGTATTAATATAATTATGTATTGCTATGCCCTCTTCATTGAGACGTGGGCCAGCAGGTGCGTCTCTATATCAAATACCCTCGATTTCAACGATTGGAGTTCCAAGGAGACACAGGTAGAATTAAGTGTCAGGCATGAATAAGATAATATAATTAGGTCTATAGCTGTGAGCGGCATACACTGTCCTAAATAAGGGTGTATTTATCCCCTACATTATCCTCTACATCCCCTCTTTACCCCTCTCTTTTCTGTACCCAATTTGTGAGAGAGGACCTGACTCAACGCCGTGACCCTGGATATAGGGCCTGGGTATAGGGCAGCATGATACTTTAAAGATATTGACTAGACTCTTTTTGTCAATGGTATACAGCATGTGACGATGACAATCAATATCATCTCCAGACAGTGTTGGCTAGGCATAAGTTTCAAAAAGACAAAGAATTATTGGTCCTGACACTCATATCAGTCACCTGTCACCCTGTAAACAATGTATCATAATCAAGAGACATGTTATTCTGTCTGACTAAATTACTGCCTTTGTAGGTACGTCTAACAACTCGGTAATATTAATATTAGTATGACTTGTGGAACAATAGCCCTTAGACTATACTATAATCAACAGTTGATCAAAATGTAACATGATTTAAAAAAGCCTATGTCCAATATTATCTGATGGTATCATTGAATGCTCATAATATTCTGACTATTGTAGGTTATGAGATGAGCAAAGCCTGAAGTTATTGTGTGTTTGAACTTTGGATAACCTCTTTGGGCACCTTCTTGAACAGCAGCGCTTTAGTCAGTAGCTATCATGTATATAGGTATGTCTACAACCTGAAGGGCAGACCGTTGATTTTTATATACGAAGTTGCTTGTGTGTTGCCAGTGTCCATAAATCACTTTAAACAACTGGGTGAAGGATACATGTGTACAACCGTGATGTGTATCAAGCAACGTGATGTGTAGTAATACACATCAGGGATGACTATGGAAACGTGATGTGTATCAAAACAACGTGATCTGTATCAAAACAATGCAATATGTATCAAAATATCGTGATCTGTATCAACGTGATCTGTATCAAGGAATTTTATAATTCTCCTGAACTTATATGTATTGAAACATGTTCTCTTTCTAGAAGTTACTATCTTTTCAACTACGGAGATGGAGAAACGCTCTTTTTATAAGCTTCATCTTAATACTCAGTCAATAACCTTTAAAATACATAACCTGAACAACACCCTTACCCAAACCGAAACCCTAAGATTATAGAATAAGATTATGCTAATATTATGCTTTAATAGAACGTTTGTCCGTGCACTCGGGTGAGATAGTATTTGACCAGATTTTTCCCCCATTTTTCTTCCACAGATTTTTAATGAAAAATATCATAGGAATGAAAAATATGGGTATATTTGGTGTCAAATCAAAGCTTATACTGGCAGCAATGCAGTGACCCAGGGATAGCTACCACATTTACAAATTTTGCACATTTTGCAAACATTATGCCCTACAAAAAGACTTCTTCTGGATCCCAGCAAAAATAAAAGATTTTCCCATGATGTTCCTGAAACTTCTTTTGGCCCTACTATCCATCTTCCCTCCTCTACCTTCTTTATTTCAACCTGCCTCTCCCCACCAGTTGATACACATCACATTTATTGATACAGATAACGGTTGGAGGTGCCTTAATTCAGGTAGCTCAAAGTTACTACACATCACATTCGTTACTTCACATCATTGTTGGATGGTTACAACACATCACGTTCATTTGATACATATCACATTTGCATGGTCAGCCGTGATGTGTAGTTACGGTGTAGTTACTACACATCACGTTTTTGATACACATCACGGTTGTACAGCATGCCCCTATACCATAAGGCTATGGAGGTCCATGTGTGTCGTAACTGCCCATGTCTGCATGTATCATATAAGCAGATAATTACGCAAGGTCCTCTAGGGTCCTCTAGTGCTATAATCTGCATCGCAATAGTAGTTATAATTATGGTCCAGCACCCAGGCCCCTGTACACAATAATATATAAGCACTTCTCAGTGTAACAAAATAGAATCACACTTTATTTCATGCAGAGAAACAACATTACCATTGTTTTGTATGGGAAGGGCCGTTCTCAACACCCCTGTGGAGAAACTGAATCTCATTCTCCACATCTCCATTCTCCACGGTATAGTTGTGAAACCAATCTTTAAATATCGTTTTAAAATGGAATAGATCAACGTTCACATGAAATAAACAGAGAGGTCCAAGATAATCTGTCTGAACGGCAGGTTTCTCCACGAGTGGGACCTTGGGTCATATCACAAGAGTGGAGAAACCAGGAGTTTAGACTGATTTGAGTCTATGTAAATATGTCAGCATCTACAACGTAAATACCGGCATCTATCCCATGTATACTGAGTCATGACCCTTATTTGTATTATAGTATGATAGTGCATACACAGATATTATGATATACTAGTATCGACTAGTATTCTCTATGGTACGGCGACAGATCCAGGATCTGAAAACAGGGGAGGGGATGCGAGGTTGGGGTGAAATATGACAAAGAGAAATTAACAACTTTTGGGCCAAAATTTACATTTAACTAAATCTAAATCTGCCCACAATACGCCAGCCTTGTAAATCCACCACTGATCTCTGTGAGCTATGGTGACCCCTATGTACATAGGGCCCATATGGCCTACTGCCTCCGTCTGAATGAATGTCCTGGTGAGTCAGGAGTCCCAGCTGTGCAGCAGTGTCCATGTACTGTATATGTATTGTAGCGTATACATGACCGGGTTAACCTCCATGGGTTCACCTCCACATGCTACCATGCTACCCACTACACTAGAGGTATACTAGAACTGCAGCACGGTAGCAGTAGCCGCCCCACACACAGTGTAGAATACTACATCTATACATGTAGGCCTACCTCTCCAGTCAGTGCTGCTACTCAAGGATGCTCTATTAAAAGTTCCCAGGTGTATAGCCTCCTACACTGAAGAAACCTCAAACTTCCAAGCATGTACGTACACATCGTGGTAAACCCCCGCCTCTTGTCTTGAGTAGTGCAACACAACCACTAGCCACCCTTGTCACCCTACCACCCTACACACAACTCCACACCCTGGTTTTTAGGAAATCCCCCAAGACCTTAAGAATACACCTGTCTAGTTGACTCACCTGGTTGAGGTGGACACACGCTGACCACTGGGTCCGTCCCCGGGCCTCACGTGCCGCCCCTCCTGTAGCTGTCTGCCGTCTGTCTGCCGTCCTCCCCGGCCCCTCTCCTCCACCACGCGGCACGGCAGGCCTGTGTGTATCGGGGCCACCCCCACACCGTAAACCCCATACTTGTAGCTGCAGATAGGGGGGAAAGGTGATCTGGTGACCTGGGCTGTTTTGAAGTTTAAAGGCAACTTTCGCCCTATAAAGGCAATAAAAGAGTGGCCTGGCGACCTTTGGACAAAATTGACGATAGGCTTTAAAGGGTCCAAAAACCGATTTTTCGACCTGGACCCTTAATTTGGTGACTTTCTGACCTCGGGGATAGGGGGGACCCTTAAACCCTTATGCACCCCCATACTTATCATTATAGTCTTCATCGTGGGGCTAGGATTTTGAAAATGTGATTAGGGGTGGCGCTGTTGGAAGACTTCTTGGAACTTACGGGCCCATATTTCACTCTTTCTTTTTTAAACATGTAAATTGGGATAAGGGTTGGGGAGCTGTACATATAGCATAGTCAATTCGATTCTGGGCTCCTGAAATGGGCTTCTGAAATGGGCTTCTCAAAAAGATATATGTAGAGAATGTTAAATCAGTATATATATATGTCGGCCCATCGTGATTGTCTTTATATTACTACTGTACCATTATATTGTCACAATACATAAACTTAGGCAGTATAAGGGAGTGGTCATTTTTTAACAACAGGGGGGGTCACAAATTTTTCGGTCCCCCCCTAGGCAGGTTGAAAATGAGCGCGGCCGACCCCTTTGAGCTATAGTAACGCGCGGGCTTTTTCGCTAAAAAGGGGTGTAATTTTTTTGGTCCCCCCCCTTCAAGGGGTCCAAATTTTTTTGGTCCCCCCCCCTTCAAGGGGTCTAAATTGTTTTGGTCCCCCCCCCCAAATCCACCAACCCCCCCCCCCCTGTTGTTAAAAAATGACCACTCCCTAATGTAGGTAGAATCTACTTTTGGTTTGCAGTATAAAAGGACGTAATTTTGGTTTCACTATTGACAGTATTCTCAGACCCTGTAACTGTAATCCTGAACTATGTATGTACACAACGTGACTATCAACTACATGTTATTCACTCAATGAAATCAATTAATGCATCAATACAGTGGAATGCATTTGGACGATACTTTCATAATCTTAGTCTAATATTTTTTTCTCAAATGTGTAATAAACGATACTTTGTCTCTTTATGATATTGGTAGAGTATCAATTAAAGAACAAAGTCGACACAGTTCGGATCAAGTGTTACAGGTTGCAAATCAGGTTTATTCAGAGAACCTAGACAAGCAGTATCTATGTGTGCGAACTCCCTATAGAGTTCGGAACGGGTCAGTAGGCTAATCAGCCGTATTGATCACAGGGTCTCCTTGCCAGCGTGGCTCAGAGTAACCGACGAGTACCGCCAGATGCTGGGTATATATAGGCAGCCAGCCTGCGCGCGCACACGCAGACCGGAAGCCTATAGCGACCTCTGTCCATACCCCAAGCCCGAGGTAGGTGCTGCCACCTACCGTCGGACTGAAGGGTTCGGACTGAGCTCGCAACACAACATCCAACAGCACTCGTCATATAACATACCCGTATAACCCTAGCCCCTACACTACCCCCTACCAGATAATAACCGGGAGGTAAAAAATTAATTAAGGTTAAAGTCCGAAAACACTTCGGACTGGCATTATCTTATAAATACCACCTTAGGGGTTTATTAAAGTTATACCTTACAAACAATATGACGTATACTGTTGAACACAAAAAGGTATTAATTACACACATTTCTACACATATAGACCGTAATGAAAATTACGCCCCATTCCCTAGGATAGATGGAGTTAATCTATACATATAGTATACAAACACTTGAAAAAGTACAATATCACAGTAAAAAAATTTCGTCCCTTCAGGACCCCGAGCTAATTAAACTCGTAATGAATAATACTTATAAGTGATAAACAATATCACTTCTTTTAAGGTTATAAAGACATGTTAAAGTATTATTACAAAAAGACATCATACGTGGTGTTGTAGCGAAGATCCGGATCCTCTGTTGATGGTGTCGCATTCCGTCCGGCTTTCAGAACCTACTTCGTTCAGCTCTTACTCACCGCAACGAGAAAGTTCATAGCTCATACTCGGGAGCTTTTTAGATGATAAATAGAGAGAGAAAAAAATCTAGTCCTGCCTCCAGGCGATCTTCGGACTTATAATTAGGAGCACTCGGTCCTGATATCCATAGTTTATATAAAAAAACATCTTGTATCGGATCCATGTTGGTAAAGTGCTCCAATCCCGAGTTCAGCGTCCCTTCCGGATCTCCTTGTCCTCCTCCGTCAGTACCACCTGGCAGACTGGATCCTTGCGTAGCCAGCCTGCCGCGTTCCTCTGCTCGGACACTCTTAAACCCTTCCTCAGGGTTTTGCTTGTAGGGTTGGTATACTTAGGATACCCCCCCTTTTCTCCTAATCGGCTCCTAGAATAAGATGATCTAGCCCGACTCGTCTCCGGAACCGGGTTGAGCCGGCTCCTCTTCCTCCTCGGAGTCCGACGCTGCTTCCGCTAGAGTCAGCTCCTGGAGCCAGAGCTCGATTTGAGCCCGAGTTCCATCCCATTCGTGCATCTCATGCGCGAAGCAGTCCCGGAACCGACGACGTTCGTGGTCCAGCTTTTCCTCGGCCAGCTTCTGCTTCTTCCTCTCGGTTTTAGCAGCACATCGTTCAGTCCGAGCGTTTTCACGCTCTTCCTGTACGGACTCCGCAGCCGCTGCCTTCTGGGTAGCGACCTCCCTCTGATGGAGATGATGCACCGTGTTTAACGACAACATCGCCACCTCCTGACTCAGGCCAGCAAGCAACCGATGAAAATTGTCTTGCCATTGACCGAAGGCCTCCTGTCCGGCTTCATAGGAAGTGAAGTCGGCGGGAGGGAACGAAGGAGGGCGGTTCAGTCGCAAGACTAGACGCCCCTCCTCTGCGGTCTCGGGTGGGAGATCCGGGGTCTGAGCTGGCTTCGGCGTTTTCTTTGCCGGAGCCTTGGTCTTACCGGTCTGGGTTAGAGTCTGCGACTCCTCACCCGGAACCAGGTTACTCTCGGGGAACTCCTCCGCGAAGGACCCCATCGTGCTGGAGTTCGGATCCTCCGGATCAGACCGAGGTGGCCTGCCCTGGGGACCCTTTTTCCAGTCAGTCGTATGAGAGGTGAATGCCGGTCCTTTATAGCCCGGATCCGCCTTCTCCATAACGGATTTCCTTTCATCCGTTTTGGCCTTCTTAGAGTTGGCCTGCTCGGAAGACCCACTAGGTCTCTTCTGAGCGTGCCGCACCTTTCGCGTGCTGGTACGCTTCTGGTACTCTTCGAATTCATCGAAGAGCTCACCTTCCGGAACCCGGTTGTAGTTGCCGTCCGGGTTTACTTTGTAAAACACCCGGACCTTTCCTCTCGTTGGTGCCAAAATCCACCTCGAGATTCTCGTTCCGGCCCACTTGTGGAGGGAAGTGGGCGTAGACTTCCTGATGGGCTGTCTGGATGCGTTCCGCTGCGACATCCAGAGCCAACCCGTGCTGCTTAGCAAGATGCCTGATGATATCGGCTCTCGTGTAGAACCAGCCACCATTCGGACAACCCTTGCTCTGCTTTGGACCCACACTCAAGCAGTCATACCGCATGTAGTGACGCAAATGAAAGCGGGTCACATGTCTTGCGTACCGAACCTTGCTAGGCCAAGTTCGGGGCGTTTCCAGTGTCTCGTCGATGTTGAGACAAGGCTCAAAGGGGCACTTGCTAAATGGATGCCATCTAGACATAGCCCATGCCAACTTAGCTTTCTGGAAGATTGAATGGTACTTGGTACTACCATTGCGAACCTTGTCCAGGAGCTCAAAGTGGTACAATTGTACCGACTTCTCGAGTGGATCGGTCTTAATCCACTCCTCGTCATCGGAGAGACCGTCAGGACCCACCTCTTCCGGAATGTGTGAGGCCCGTTTGTCCTTGACACAGTCATTCACACACATGGGTTTAAAATATTTAAACCCACTTGCAGCATTGGCTCGGAGTGCATTCCGGACCAGAACCTGAAGTTCGTCGTCCGGGAGAGAATTTTCATCCAATCCCTTCAGGACCGCTTCTACCTCCTCGTCGGATCGACCCCCCTTCCGAGAGGTCACCTTGATGGTCTCTCGTAGGTATTGGTCCCTCCGATTGGCCTTTTCCATTTGACTAGTGTCTGCAGACCTAGCCGCGGCTGTGTTCTGTTGGATCATTTCACCCTCCAGAGTGGCATCCAGAATGGACTCTTTGGTCTTCTGCTCCATACTCCGAGCCAGCTTCATTGCTGGCGTCAGATGTCTCCTCTTCTCCCGCCGGCTATGCACGGTCTTGAATTCCGCTGCAGTTTGCAGGTCGTACTCCAAGGCCGCGATAAGTTCGGGACGTCCCTCGGACTCAGCAACTAAGCGAGCCGTCTCTGAATGTTTGGTAAGATCCTCCATTGCAGCCGTTAGGCGATCTGGGAACCAAGCCGGGAACCTGGCAGACAACTCGTCCAGCCCCCGGAAGGTTCGCATTTGGAACAGATCGAAGGATCTGACCTCTGTGGCGCTCATCTGTTCGATGATAGCACCTCGGAGCAGGGATGGGACGTCGGCTTCCTCCTTATCCCATGCGTCATGGCGATGTGGAGCGAGGATTTGCACCCCCGATCCAGTCGGACCACCACCTGCAGCCTGATCCAGTTTCCCGGCTTCCTCTGAAATGTCCATGGTATTGGATGGTTCCAGAGCAGGCTCGGTCGACTGTGGAGGAGTATCCACTCGGACGGGTACCTCTTTTGGAAGAGGTAACTCCACCCGAACGGGTACCTCCTTCCTTGGCTCCAGGGGAGTCGGGAGGTTGAATGTGATGCCAGACAGCACATCCTGCACTACCTGGACCGTATGGGCTGCGGATGCTGTATCCATAGCTTCCTCGGTCCGAGGTGCCTCGGGGGGAACTACCGTTTTAGGACGGGCTCCCCCATGTCCCTTCGTACCAGCCATCGCAGCGGCTGTAGCAGCTACTGCTGAGCTGTTGTCTAACCCTCGCGAGAAGGACAACACGTCAACGGCTGAGGTCGGAGCAGCTGTGGTTACAACTGCCTTCCCACTACCTTTCCCCTTGGCCGGAATCGGTAGGTTGGACTTACTGGGACCCGGAGTCTTGACAGTTTTCGTGCTGTCAGACGTCGGCCCCTTCCCTGGCTGGTCCTTAGCTCCAGGCTTCGGATCAGCTTTCTTTTGACCCTTAGGCGCCTTCGTAGCAGGAGCCTTGGGGTCCACCGTCTTCGGATCCTTGGAGGCCGCTGCAGTGGCAGCCTTGGAACCCGGCTTCTTTGTACTCACAGTACTTTCCTTCTTCAGAGCGGGCTTTTTAGGCTCGTCCTTTCCCGGAGGCTTCTTTCCCACACCAGAGTGTTTGATAGCCTTAGTGCTAGCCTTAGTATCGGCCGACTTGGACCGATCTCGGGTAGCACCCTTCCCACCGCGCGTCCTCGGACGTGAAGTGTCGGAATCACTTCCACTCCCCATAGACAGTTTGCGAGCAACCGTCTGCTTGAGGTTCGGTGATATGCTGAGACTGCATATCCGGGAGGGACGTGCAGTCGTCTCGGAAGGCTCCACCGCTACCTGGGTGTAGGCGAGTCCTCGCAGCACTCCGGAGTCCTCGCTGCCGTCCGGCGACGGGGACTTTCGGATCGGGGACACGGCCGGATCTACACGGAGTTCCGACAGTGTCTGGCTCAACTCATCACCACTAGGGCTCTGAGCATCCATTGCCTCCTCGGTGGCGGATGCCACCTCGGAGTGTCCGGAAAGTTCGGATTGACGGAGCTGTTGCTCGGCCATCCTCACTTCGTCAAAGTGTCTTTCGACGGGAGTTTGACGGGGAAAACACTAGTTCCCCCGTCTCCCTCTTTGCCTCAGACGCACCAGGAAAGAGTACTCACTGCTTACAACTCTTTAACTGACTTTTCTCCTCTTCTAGCCGCCCAAAACACCAACTTCCACGCTGCCGACCAACACCGCTATTGACCGGGGCGAGCCCAAAATCAATATGGCGTTCCCTCGCTTTTGTTTTTAAAACAAAGCGCATGCGCAGCGTCTCGCGTGATTGGACGCGATCCCGTTACCCGGTGTGACCCAATTACTGTTTAATCAGGTCACGACCTTTCCCGCCCGCAGCTCGGGCTCGGGGGATCACACTGCTACGTAGGCGGCTCACAAAAGTCAAAATATACTTCGAATAAAGAGCTCATCAGGAGTATTAGTGGATATTTATGGGAAATCGAAGATTACCCCACCGGATTATCCGTCCACCACCCTCGGGGAGCACTCTTACATTCTTTTCATATTGACTTTGAGCGCCCCTGTTGGTAACATACATATAACATATAGGACAACACAGGACACCACACTCGTTGTGTAAACAAGCTAGGTTACGGCCCCTCTAGCCACCAGCCTTGGGCTTCGCCGAACGGGTTTCCCGTCCACCTCTCGTAACCTGGCCGAAGGACACTCGTTCTTAACTAAAACTCCAGCCTTGATTTTAGTTTTCCGTGCCCTTCTTCCTTCGCCTGCCGAGACTTTCTTTTTCACGGTCTTCCGGAGCTTCTTTTGTACCACTCTCTTAGGGGTATCCACTGACGCCCCCTCCAAAGGTACAAATTTAGCGTCCGAAGTTCCCTTCTCCACCTCCGTTTCCGGGGTGAGCTCCCTTCCAGCCCAAGCACGCAACCGAGCCACATGGCTCGTCCGGATGCGTCCTGCTTCAGACTGAATCAACACAGTCGTTTGACTGATACATTTAACCACAGTGTGTGGTCCATCCCAGTTATTCGCCAGTTTGACGTTGCAGAGCGGTTCGTGTAGGCGGATCACTCTATCCCCCACTACGAATCGTCGCAACTTCAATCCGGTGTCATAACCCACCTTCTGCCAATTCGCAGCTTTGAGCAAATGAGCCCTAACTGTTTCGTAGGCAAATTTGAACCTCTCCCGTAGAGATTCCACAAATAGCACCGTACATGGTGCTTCCGGACTGATCCCTACCACCCCGAATACCAAATCCGCCGGCATGATCAAGTCCTCTCCGAACACCAAGAGGTTCGGTGTGCAATTTGTCGACGTGTGGACCGTATTGTTATACGCATGCACCACAAATTCGCATTGATCATCCCAATCATCCATATGGGAGTTTACTAATGGCTTCAAAACCTGGATCAAGGTCCAATTGAACCCCTCCACCTGCCCGTCGGACTGTGGTCGGTACGGATTGGTCCGAGTTTTGCATATAGCCAACTGATGGCACATAGCTGCCCAGAGTTTGGACTCAAATTCTCTCCCTTGATCGCTATGTAACATCAAAGGAGCCCCCAAATGGAGGATCCACCCCTTCACCAATGCTTCCGCACAAGTAGCAGCAGTATGATCCTCGAGGGGGTACACTCGGGTGTATTTCGTATAGTAGTCCGAGACCACCATCATACACGTATTACCTTTTGGAGTTGGTTTAACTCCACTGATAATGTCCACAGCTATTCGAGCAAATCTCACTCCGAATAGCTCTTGTTGCAGTGGCAATTTTCCTAATCCAGGACCAGGTTTGCCTAAACAACAGGCCGGACAGGTCTCGATCCACCTCAAAAGGTCGCCTGACATGCCGGGCCAGTAGTATCTCCGGCTTAGCCTTTCCAACGAGCGTTTCTTTCCGAAATGCCCACTAGTGGAATGGCCGTGGCAGTAGTACAGGATGTCTTTCCTCATAGCAGCAGGGATTACCATTTGTAACACCCTCCGCTTTCCGGGACAAGTCTTCCACCTGCACAACAACGAGTCTCGGACCTCCAGTTCGTGGAACTGAGCCAAGAAACGTCGCATTTCACGGTTTTCCAGCGATATTTCGGGTCTCACTGGACAGACCCCAGTAGGGACAAGCTCCCTCAGTCGTGCTATGGTAGGATCGGCCATCTGGTACGTCCTTATAGTGTCGGTGGACCAATCCAACAGGTTTTGCAACAACCCATCATAAGGCAAACGCACACTCGCTACCACAGCATTGTGAGCACCACAATCCCCACACTCCGGACGCACACAACGGCGTACCGGACGTCTACTCAGGCAGTCAGCATTAATATGCTTCGTGCCTGCTCGGTGCTGGATATGAGAGTTTTCCAGTCCGAACTCGCTGAGGTGATTCAACCACCGACCAATCATTCCCTCGGCGTCCTTAAAATTAAGAAGCCATCTCAAGGCCGAATGATCGGTACGGAGTGTGAAATTCCCTCCATATAAGAAGTGCCGAAACTTCTTCGTGTACACCACTACTGCGAGCAGCTCTCGCTTGGTAGTACAATAATTTCTCTGTGCCTTGTTCATACTGTTACTAGCGAACGCCAGCGGGACCTCTACTCCGTCCTGGATTTGGGACAATGCGGCCCCGATGCTCTCATTGCTCGCATCAGTGTCAAGGATGAAATGCCCCTTCTCCGTAGGGTATCTCAGCACCGGGGTGGTTCGGAACAACGCCTTAATCTCTTTGAAGGCTTCATTCTGTTCCATCCCCCATGGGAAGGGTTCTTTTTTCCTCCCCGGAGTCCAATGACTCAACCGTTGTAATGGCTGAGACACCCTAGAGAATCCGGGGATGAAGTCCCTGTAATAGGAACAGAACCCTAAAAAGGATCTGATATCCTTTGGTCCTTTTGGAACTTCCCAAGTCTCCACAGTCTCCAACTTAGCCGGATCAGCCTGCACACCTTCGGTGGAGATGATCCGGCCCAAATAGACCATGGACTTCCGAAAAAGTTCACATTTCTTCGGCTTTAATGTCAAGCCATTGGACCGAATTCGCTCCAAAACCTCTCCGAGGTTCAACGCACACTCTTCAAAAGTCTTGCCAAAGACAATAACATCATCCAAGTATACCAAACATTTGCGCCACAACAGATCACTCAGAAGAGTTTCCATCATAGCCTCAAAAGTGGCCGGGGCGTTGCACAACCCGAAGGGCATCAGCTCAAACTGGTACAGTCCAATGTGACTTGTAAAAGCCGTTTTCTCCTTATCCTCCTCCTTCATCCCGATCTGCCAATATCCGGACTGCAAATCCAGGGTGCAGAACCATTGGTTCCCACCCAAGGAGTCCAGAGTCTCATCAATCCGGGGGAGAGGATATGCATTTTTCTTGGTTACCCCATTCAGGCGCCTATAGTCGATACAAAATCGGATAGACCCGTCCTTCTTAGTAACCATCTGGACCGGGCTGGACCAGGGGCTAGTGCTAGGCACGATCACCTTCTGTTCCAACATGGTCTTCACTTGTTCCTCTACCACCGCTTTCTTACCCAAAGGCAAGCGTCGGTAAGGCATCTTGAAAGGCTGTGCATCACCCGTATTGATAGAATGCAACACTTTGTCGGTTCGGCCCAAAGGCTCCCCCTCCACCTGCCATGCATCCTGATACTTCACTACCAGCCTCCTTAGGGAATCGAGATCCCTCCGATCCGTCAAATCCGTTTCGGAGATCATTTTCTCAAGTCCCTCACTCAGATCGGTCGGAGAAGGGTCACCCTTCATGCTCACCTGTCCAGCAGGCATCACTGCCTCACTGGTGAACACCTTCCCCAGTATTGTATCTTTCCTTAGATACTTCGGCTCCAACCCGGGGTTAGAAACCGGCACAACGGTCCAAGCACCATCACCCACCAGGGTGTCCATGCCCGTCAAACCGATACTACCCAACATGGCCACATCCGGCTCCACAACTGCCTCTTCCTCTCTCCTAAGCCCCTTGCTTCGGACCAGCACGTCACACGTCTGTCCGGGAGGAATCTTTACAGTTTGGACCACCGTTGCCACTGTCGACACTTGTCGGAGCACACATTGCTCTACCGCACGGTACGGGTGCTCTATCAGGAGTACCCCTGTACCCGGATTCAGGACCGCGTCATACAACGCCGAAAAATCCAATCCGAGTATACCGTCGTCTGCAATATCCGCAATGGTGGGAGAAGCCACATACTCCTTCCCTCCAATTCGGAGCGGTATGAACGCGCGCCCATACGTCTGCATACTTGACCCGTCGGCCGAACAGGCGTTTACCCTCGTTTTGAAGTTATCACGACTATCCGGCATAAGAGCATAGAAGTTAGAGGAGATAAAGGAGTGGCTAGCTCCCGTATCTACTAAAAATTCGCCCGCTCTACCGGCCACAGTAACAGACACATACCACCGCCTCCCCCCCAGCGGAGACGGGTTTACAGTAAAGCGTTTAAAATCCTTCGGAGCAGCCAAATCAAGGCCATGTTTCTTCAAATGGTCGAAACATGGATGATCCGGGGAAAGCTGGGTACTCCCTACCCACACGGTGTCTGTGACAGCCGCAACTTCCTCGTTCCGATCCGTAATGGGCCTCCCTGCCTCATTGCCGGGCAACTGTTGGACTGGAATGTTAACCAGGCCGGCATCCGAGCCCCTCAAGCTCGAAGCCACCCCTGATTCCCTTCCTGCCTTCGGAATTTCACTAGGCTCTACCTCTCTGGTATGTTGGCGTACATCATATGCAGGGGTCGTCCGCTCGCCTTCTCGGACCACCCCCTCTAGTTTCCCTCCTTTCCGGGAACTTTCGGAGTCTGAGCCGTACACTCCGCAGCAAAGTGACCGATCTCCAGGCACCTATAGCACTTGGCGGTCCGCCGATTGATCTTCCTCCTGTTAGGCTGTGTAGCCCCCTGAATGGAAGTCGTCATCTTCTCAAACAGCGATGTGAAAAACGCTGCGTCCATTATCGGAGCTTTTGGGTCCGATGATTCCTTCTTCGGAGGAGGGTTTCCACCCCCTTCCGGCTTCCTATTTTTCCACGGCGTTTTAGAGGAATTCCCATTCCTCTTAAACTGAGCTGCAGAAGCTATCGCCCCCTCTTCCTCACTGCCCGAACCATCAGACTGCTCCGGAGAACACTCTATAATGGCCGAGGCCCGGGTGGGCACCCGGTCCCCTAACAGTGACTTCTTGAGAGCATGTATGTCGATGGCCTTAAAAAGGTCATCTAATGACGTATCAGCTCTCCAGGTATCATACACCACATGTTGTATTTCTGGGTCCCTCAGTCCAGCAACAAACTGAGAGAACAGTTCCTTAGAGAATAAGGCATCATGGATTCCTGAAGCTGGATGTACCTTCTTCAGGAGTCTCATCAGTGCAAGTCCGAAAACCCTCGGGGCCTCGTGCTTGCCTTGCACTCGCTTCTTAAAAGCAACCATCGGGTCGATCCGAGCGGAATCTCCGTATAGGATAGTTCCGATCTCTACCAGTTGTTTGAAAGTGCCGCGGGGTCCGCATTCATCTTTCCACTGCTCCACGGCCATCAGGCCATCTCCCAAGCGCAATCCCTTACAGACATAAGGAATTGCATCCTGTTGATCCCACCCACTGAGGTTGATGTCCTCAACGGTGGCTCCCAACCACTCTTCCCAAGAGTTTTTCTGCCAGTAGGGAAAAGGCTCGCTAGCAATGCGTCTAGCAGCGTTGGATGACCCCCTAATCTTAGAGGTTATCGCCAGGCATTTAGAAATGGAAGCCGAGGCGTCCTTTTCTGTACCCACGTTGTGCAATCCGATCCCAGCTATTGCTGGGTTTGTATCGTACAACTCTTGCAACTCTGTACTCAGAATTGTTCTCCTTGGAGCCCTCCTCGGACTCTTTGTGCCCGGAGTCGTCCCCGGAGTAGCGCCTCTGGTAGGCACGTTATTCTGCCTCTCCAGATAGGTCTGGTAGGTACCATACGACACCAAATCCTTAGTGGGGTCCACACCTTGAGCGAACCACCAGTTTTTCTCCTGGTCAGTCATATACTGACACTGCTGAGCCAGAGCAAGCAATCGCTGATGCGCCGCTTTCTCTTTTTCCAGTTCCTTGGCCTGTCTATCAGCCTCCTCCTCCTGCTGTGCCTCCGCCAATTTAGCTTTCGCAGCTTCACCGGCCGCCCGGAGCCCTTCTTGTCGAGCTCTCAAAACCGCCGCCTCCTGCTCTGCTAATTCCTCAGCGAGGGCTGCATTTTCCTTCATGCGTTCCTGTTGCTGCTCCAGAGCAGCCTGCTGCTTGCGATACACATCTCGCCTCTCCAATTCCAAGTTTTTCTGTTCATTGAACAGTATGTTTGCTTGGCATTCTCGCCATTGCGACAAACTCGAGGGAGTTAAGTCGGTCTTGGCCGCCTTATCTTGTTCGGATGCTTTCTTCAAGCGTTCCGAATCCAGTTGCTGCTCATCCAGTTTCAACTGAGAACGTGGACTTCGCACCAACTCCGATAATGACCTTCCCCTGCCCGCCGTGTTTACACCCGTCGGAGCCGAAAAGACCTGCTTCGGAATTGGCCGGATACCACTGATACCCACCCTAGGTGAGTAATCACTCGCCCTACCTCTACCCCTTGCTCGGCCAACCTTTAGTGGTCGTCCTGGCGTTGAAGTAGACAAGGCACCTTCTACAGTCATCCCACGTCCCATAGGAAGATTTGGGGTGTCTGTAAAACTCCTGTAATGAGGACCTTTCGGACTGTCATTATCAGCGGAAGCATACGAGGTACTGCTATCCTGTATACTTTCCCTGGTCTCTGACAAAAATTTCTCCAAAGAAGTTCTTTTTGCCTTCAGAATGTCACATTCTGACAGTAGACTTTGGCGAGCCTCCCGTAAGTCTTCAGTGTCCCGAACAAGTTCTGATCGGGTCTCCTCTGCTTCATGGATGACGGCATCTCGGGCCGCACAAATCTGATTCAGATCAGTGTTCGCCTGAACAAAGTCGGAACGGAGTCCCTGTAGATCAGCTTGTTTCTGATCGAACTCCACTCGAACCCTGCTAAGTGATTGCACCAGCTTCTCGTTCTCCTCCAACAAAGTTGAAAGCCTTGCGTCTTTCTCCTTGATTTTGGAAGCTCTATGTGTGACTGCACCTTCCAATGCAATCAGACTGCTTTTCCATTCATTCGACTGTTTCTGAATGGTCAACAACTCCATTTGGGCCATTTGCACACGCTCCTGTATTCTGGCCTCTCTCATGTCGTCGAAACGACGTTCCTCCAAGATAGTAGCCCTCCGTGGATTCGGAGCGGCTGATCTTGACCCACCAACGTTGAACATTGACAGGCTCATTTCATCTAATGAGTAATTCATTATTCCGGGAACCTGGTGTCCCAAAAATGCGCTTGTCCTGGATGGAACATTCGCACTCCTGCGGGTATCTGCCTCCTTCACGGCATCTAACCCCTCCGGGGATGAGGCTGACGCCTCATCGGGAGACCTCGCTGCTCCGTCCAGAGCAGGAGGTCTGTGCTACTGCACAGGCTAACCTGCGTTTCACTCAGAACTGGTCACGGCACCAGTGTAATAAACGATACTTTGTCTCTTTATGATATTGGTAGAGTATCAATTAAAGAACAAAGTCGACACAGTTCGGATCAAGTGTTACAGGTTGCAAATCAGGTTTATTCAGAGAACCTAGACAAGCAGTATCTATGTGTGCGAACTCCCTATAGAGTTCGGAACGGGTCAGTAGGCTAATCAGCCGTATTGATCACAGGGTCTCCTTGCCAGCGTGGCTCAGAGTAACCGACGAGTACCGCCAGATGCTGGGTATATATAGGCAGCCAGCCTGCGCGCGCACACGCAGACCGGAAGCCTATAGCGACCTCTGTCCATACCCCAAGCCCGAGGTAGGTGCTGCCACCTACCGTCGGACTGAAGGGTTCGGACTGAGCTCGCAACACAACATCCAACAGCACTCGTCATATAACATACCCGTATAACCCTAGCCCCTACAAATGTATAAAAACAATGTGGGTTCACATAGACAAGCTCCGATAGAACAAGCGCGCACACATCTTAGTACATTGATAGATTCATATTGTATGTGCAGCATTCTGAGAGTTTACAGCTGGGCATTATGAACGACCCAGATACATATATATAAAAACGTCAGCTATATATAGAATACACTGGGGATTCCCTCATACAGGTCTAAGGCCTCCATCCACAGATCTACACTGGTTCTCGCTGGATCACAGGCGCCACCTTATGGGAATTACCAGAGTCACTCCTCCCATAATTCGGACATGAAACATGGGATCTACAGATAGATGGTGACACCATCTAGTATAGGAACCATAACACGTCTTATGGCACAATTTAATATGTATATGCATCAAAAAATTAATGCCAATCTCCTCTAGTAAAATGTGAGAATCCAGATCATGATATTATTATTTGCATCTTTCGAAAGCACAATTAACCTTGACATCTTTGGTATGGTAAGGGCGCCTCTAGATGCCTCTCAGTGATTTTCCAAATACTCTTTTTGATATATACACGAATGCGTTTTTGTCCTATAGTTTGTTCGGTAGAATTAAAGTGTCCATCCCGCATTTCAGGAGTGTTTACTGAGGTCATTTTACCTTCATGTGGATCCATATAATTGTGACATGAAGAAATTGAATAATGAACTTTCCAATGAATTCTGAACCCATAATTATCTGCATACTGTCCTGTCCATATATTAAATGCAATGAACGATGGTTTCCTAATTTAGCTAAATACATTCATTGAAAACATCATTTTGACACAGAGAAATGGTGTGTTCTAAATGAAGTACCCCCCTAGGCATATCTGAATTAATATAGGGAATATATAGTGTTAGATATAACATGCAGGCCATCGTCCACTGGGCTCTATGTGACCTTTGTATGCATTAATAAAGGACATATTTTGCTTAATTGGCATGTAGTATAGAGGCTAGTGGACGGTGCCCTAACATACACTCTCATGTATCGTTCTGCACGTCTAAGGCAGAGTGGGTACGTCTGTAGCCATCAATATGATACAAAGTCACAACTAGTTAAGCAGAGGATTAATACTATGGGACTGGAAGTGTGCCGGCTTGAACTTGCTGTCCGTACAATTATATATTATATGTGTACTGTTGTTCAGCTGTATACTAAAGAACACCATGGGAGTGGGAGGGCATGAATCCCAGCCCTGTATGGTGGTTTGTGTACTCA
The DNA here is from genome assembly GCA_947462335.1 of Harmothoe impar. Taxonomy (NCBI): domain Eukaryota; kingdom Metazoa; phylum Annelida; class Polychaeta; order Phyllodocida; family Polynoidae; genus Harmothoe; species Harmothoe impar. The sequence goes on from OX381714.1 coordinate 40,566,121, forward strand.
GCTGTTATTTAGGTTGTCCCTATTTAGGTGTGTGATGTATGTGTACTTACCACACTATACGGATCACGTGATGCATTATGACACCCCATACAAATCTTAAAACGCAATATGGCTTAGCTTCACGTATAACCAGCGTTCATCGGCCTACATGAATATCCGGTCTTAAAGCTTGACCGTCATGGTTAAAGTGAGCCAAAAGCACTTTTGGATATAGTTCAGTTTTCATTCATAAGAGGGCTCTTAAGGGATGGGAGCTCAGCTCTTACAGGCACAGGATAGGGTGAATATATTGTAACTGGACAATGCTCATGGTCCCCTGTCCAAACACTGCTGCTCTCTGGTGGAACTGTTATCTTAGTCTATGTATGGAAAATGCTGAACTTATTCCCTGACGGCCCAGCTTTAATCTATATGGGCAATGTCTGGCTTCATGGTCTGTGTGAAGGCCCAGTAGATGATTTCGTTATGCCTGAGGTCCACACGGCTCTATACGGCTGATTGTATCATAATTATTGCTTATATAAATTTTCCCGTATATATCCCAGTGGATGGTGGACATTATGTCCTCTGTACACAGTGGTCTACACAGGGATACTGTAGGCATTTTTACACCACAGTTGACTGAAAGAACAAAAGAAATGGACTGACTGCATTTTTCATACAAGGTTGTATGTTGATGCGGTCCACTGCGCACACTCTCCTACTGTGGGTGTAATTTATAAGTCAGATATGATACACGTGACTAGCTGCATGAGTGTTAAAAGCCTTGAACAATAATTGTAATTATACATGGCGGACCCTGTCCTTGGCTTGTAATATAGTACTCATACAGCAAGTCACTTGTATCATATCTACCACTCACAGAAGTGGGGTGGGGTACGGGGTATGGATTTCACTACTCTGTGTGTTACAGATAATGGAGCTTAAAAAATCAAAAACGAGGTCACTCAATGATCTGGGCCGGGGACTGATATGATTTATGTGAGCACTAGCTGCAGAGGTTGGCAAATAATAGATACCAGCATGATTCATAAAACTATTTATGAAAAGGTGGAGACTATAGGGTCGAATGATTCCAGCATCCCCGCTGCTCTCGGTGCCAGACACTTTCCAGACCTCTTTGGACTGTAATAATATGCTGGCTTCCTTCTTGCAAAGGGGTGAAATTCTCCGCCCCCCCCCCCCCGCCTCCGTTGTTAAATAATGAGCACTCCCTCATGGTGTCATGCCTAATTACTGACCTCACAGTGTGAGAACCGTCAATCATAAACCAACTAACCATCCCCTGGACACATGCACATGAGCAGCCCCTGAGCAGCTCATGTAATGATGTACATTGTGTATAGCCCTTCCCGGGGCCCTGGATGGGGGGGGGGGGGGGGTGGAGTCAACATTTTCCCTGCTTACCATATTAGGAGATACCCATATCCAATGACTCTGTTACCCAAAACTCAGATGCACCTACTGTCCTACATATCTGTAGGTCGTTTGTTATCTGTAATTCACTCATGATTTCGGTCGTGAACCATTAAGAATCTGTCCAAAATGCGCGGTTTTCCTACGCTTGCTCTTTGATGATGTTATACAGTCTCCTTCAAATAGCAATCGATTTATTCGACAAGAAAATCAGATAAGATCTACATATTTAGTTGAAATCCAATTTGAATAGTCTTCCATATAAATGGAAAAAGGCAAACATATAACTGTGCCTGGTCATGATTCTGCGATGGAAAATGTTTTCCTAGCGACGGGAAGACTAAACACTAGAATTTTACGTGATAACATGTTAGGCGAAAGTAGGTCTTCAACTTTGCTGTTCACCAATTGTGCTAAGTAAATGTTAATTATGATGACAATGTTTCATGAATTGATAATTTGATATGTCCCATCACCGTGGAGGCCCGGAGGAAAAGATCTGCGTCCTCCTCAAGGGACCTTGAATCAACTACATGGCTATACCTCTGAACTCTCCCCTCCCCCTGGCCCTTTTCTCACCTCCTGTGCTTTAGCCCTATTGGAGATCTCTGGGTGACACCAGCTGGAATGGAGTGACTTGCTGTATATAATAAGTCATGGTGCGTGGTACCCGTACAGGGGTACACGATCGTTCCTGATACCGCAGAGGGCCCCCCGCTTCATATCGGAAATTTGCCAAATTAAGGCTCCAGGTCACAATGTCACTTTTTTATTTAAAGACAATTTTTACTATAGCCCAAGTTGTCCAAAAGTAGCCAGGTCGCTCAAATTATTGTACTAGGTCGGCTGGGAAAAAAAGCGCAGGCCGTGTATGGTGTCGGGAACTGACCCAGTCCCACACGTGCTGTGTTTGTATTTAAAGTAGGGTATACAGGAGAGGGGGGAGTGGCCCACATTGCTGTCAGCTAGTTAAAGCTGGAGTCCTATACAAGGAGGAGTGAGGAAGGGGTCAAATAAGTGTCACGGGGGAGAACGCCGGCAGGGCTTTATATGCCACACTGTGCTTTATCCGGGGCCACATCCTCCCCTGCAGCTATCATAGTGACCCATCCGGCTGCTGTAACTGGGCATCATCTGTCATTGACGCACTGAATCCGCCCCAGGGATCCGCCCCCGGATCTACTACTAGTAACCCCCGGATCTCCCTTCTGCATGTGAGCTGCTGGATCTGATAAAACCGGTGCTGGAACTCTGCTATAAGACCAGTCACCAGGCAGTCACCACAAACGGGACGGGACTTGACCACTGCGACTGTGTGCTCTACTAGCTGGCAGTGGTGTACAGGCGCAGTGACCACCACAGGTCCCATAACAGACCCCTGCGGCATACCTGCACTCAGGTGTGGTGAGGTGTGCCTCCTGCTGACTAGCTGTACTCACCGGCGTTAATAATACCTCAGTGCTATAGTGCAGCTCAGTAAGACCAGCTACAGGAGAGAGAGTAGACATGGCAGGTTACCTCCTGAGACACAGCCTGGTGGCTGCTGTCCTCCTCCTGCACCTTACAGGAGCATTAACCCAGGGTGATGGGGCAGACTCAGGTAAGGACAGATACTAGTCATTGCTACTTTCAGCAGGAGAGAGCCATATACGCACTCATACGTTAGAGGTGTATAGTATTCAAGGTCTATACCATTGCCGGCAGGGAGCACATGCCATGCACAGAGCATAGAAACAGAGTCAAAGGGGAGTCCAGGCTGCCTCCAGAATGACTCACCTACTTGGGAGAGCCATGGCTGATTAAGGGAGACTATGTGACTCCCTGGATCACCTAAGGAGTCCATTAGGGGAGTCACATAGCGTCCGGCTCACCTCAGAGTCACATCAGAACCAGGGCTGTCACAGAAAGCGGAGTCATTCTGGAGACAGCCTGGACTCCCTTTTGACTATATGCATTTTGGGCTTTATTGATCAGAATTCTCTCCATATATTTACAGTCATAAACTTGGGTGTTCTGTGCAGTATGTTTGCGTTAGTAGTCAAACTTGCTTCTGCTTTATTAGTATTAGGGCCTAATCTAGTTTAATCCCTCAATCCCTCCCATTGACTGACTGAAATACAGTGTCCACATGTTGGGCTGGGCTGTAGAATTGTCACCCTCAGCTGGAGGGCATGCGCAACCACTTTGCATGCCCCATATTCTAGGGAGAATCGCCCGGGGCGTCACCCTACATATCAAAACAGCTGATAAAGCCATGTATTATCATCATCACGGCCGGGGGCAAAGGGGAAACAAAGTCAAAGATTTGTTAAGCTTACTATTGGTACCAATATTTCACAAACATTTAATAGGGGGAATGCAGTAATAAACATGGATAAAACAAAAGGACATTTACATGCCATTATTCTTAGCGGCGGTTATCAAAATCAAAAGACATATGCCCCACCGGATAAATCACAGGAATGGTCGAAATGGGCCATCTTGAGGTTCTACCAACAAAGCTATTATAAAGGAACATTTTATACAGGGCATGCAATATCTTGCCTTGTAGACATACAGAGTTATAGGTCGCCCCATGTTATATGGCGTTTGTAAAACATTACATTTAAAACTCATGTCTAGATTAGCAAAAGTTCGGCTCTTAATTTATCAACCATGTAGGCTTATCCACAGGCACTTAAATACAGTTATGAATGCATTATCTGAGGTTCAACACCTTATTAAATCTAGTATTTGGTACATCTGGGAATACCTTGGGTACTATTAGATTGCATGACAGATTGAGCTCTCATTGAGCTAGTTAATGTCACAATTATGCATGTCCTTGGTGCTAGTGACCTGAATCTATCAATGGCAGTGGGCTAAAATGATTTAGATAGAGAGGTCAGGGGTATCAGGGCAGGAGAAGGCTGGGGCCATGTCATCCCTCCAAATCCTAAATATAGTAGGAGGGAGGGGGGAGAGTAACTTTCTGTCCCTCCCCATTTAGGTGTGGATGCTAAGGAATTTTACATTCGTTTGGAGCCAACAGGCGTCCCACATGTTAACAATGTTTGAAAAAAATAATATAGTTATACAATATTAGCGGATTCATCTATCATCAGCCCCTGTAAAACTCATACATTTGCAACTCAATTGGATGAGCTATGAACAGTAAACTTATCGTGAATCAAGGAGAAAAAGTGATGCTATCAATTGCTCTACACCTGTTACACAGGCCTGGTAAACATCAGCTTATTTATTTAACGTACAGTTGACCTATAGTGAGCCCCTATATATATGTGTGTGTACAGTGTGTCCATAGAGTTGTGGCTATACCAACATTAACTGTTTAAATGTAGTATAGCTATTTATACACTATACCCTATGACATCATAATGTATGAATGTAACCCTGGCAAGTAACTCACCACCAGTGCTGACTCCATGCTTGATGACAACCCTTAATGGGCTGATACACTCTTGACTGATTTGTATGATGCAGTGCCGGTGAAGTACTGGTTGGCACTGCATTGGTACATCAAGCATTTGACACCATAATAATTATGTCTTTCCTAAAGGGTGAACCAGTCACCTGAGCTAGTTCCTTTGTAGTGTTTCCCTATATTCAAATCATAAAGCATGATATTATTATTAAGACATTGTCATGCCTCTAAAGGGCATTACCTGTATGGACGAACAGTTAATCTACATTATAGCACTATCGAGCATATGAGTCACTGATGTGTCCCTGATGTGAGCATCCAAGTGATACAATCAGGTGAAGGCCCGATGTAGCATACATGCACCCAGTCACAACACTAAAGCTGTTGCTTGTACAGCCGGCTTGGTAAGCTCCTGTACCTATTTACCTGATCGGACCTGTCTAGGACCATACATCATTCCAGGCCTGACCTCCAGGTCAGCCCACCAGGGCCAACCTGACCCACCTCACCTAAATGCCATCTTCACCATAAGCAGACCCTAACATAATATGCATTAGGGACTTGGACTTTATGCTACTCATTGGACCGTTCCCTATAATAATAACGTAGACGTTAGGAATTATCCGTCACTGGTGCAAGACATGCCCATCTGAATGTGTATGTGTGTGTAGTTTTGGTAGGATATATAATGTAATATTATAAACAACAAGAAAGATTTATAGGCAATTCATAAATACTCAAGAATTGAAGCTTTTGAATGATCTTTGGGATCAAGTTGGGTGTAGTAATAATGTATATTTCTGGTTGCATAATCTTCACCTTCATCCATCCAGCAGAAGGTACATTGTGCCATTAAAAGGCTAAGTGGTGGTTAGTTGAGGAGGAAGACCATGTGCAAGATTGCCTTGGTCAGTGAGGTAGGCCTACATGGTTGTGGTAATAGATTTAAAAGAGAATATATTGGCACAATATCGCTGGCGCAATGCCAGTGCAGACAGACTGGACCAGTCTGTATGTTATTAGTTACCTTTAATGAGTTACACAGATATATAGGCGTTATGCGAAAGAAACAAGGTGATTCGTGAAAATTGTTGTGTAAGCATGAAATCGGGTACGCTTAACGTCCATGTGCGTTGGATGACTTGGAGCCACCAAGAAAAATGCAAATCATCCTCAACATCAAGTTTAAAGTCGTGTCAATGGTGCCACAAATGGCACAAATGAAGACAGATGGGTGGATGTTAAGGCCAAAGTCGAAGTGTCAATTAAATAGTCGATAATTATGATCAGTTAGTAATAATGCACATGTGTAGATATGTTCTTTTTAAACGCTGAACTATATTATGCCGATGACATGTTAGGCGACTCTAAACAAATAAAAAGGTTTCGCATCACCGCGCGCATCATAAAAATCAGTTTTTTTGGAAACCTTTATTTTTTTGCTATTTCTTTATGTATAATTTGAAGAAATGGAGGGATATTTGGTATCATATTATTTGCTAATACTGCCAGTAATGCAGTCTGATAGAAATAATTTACATTCTCCTTACTTTAAAGATGCATGCATTTTTAACTACTAAAATGTGAATTTTGGTCATGAAAAACGTATATATCATCCTATACAGTTTAGCCCGCAAGTAAACAAAAGAAAAAGCCTACCTGTCATATTTCTAATTCCTTGGTGATGAGAAACCAGAGATAAATACTATAACATCTAGGCAGCTTCTAAGGGTGTGACCTATCTATGGGATCTATCTATGTTGGATTCAGAAGGGTAATGCGCATGAGCTATAGCTCCAGTCATGAAGTATAGGTAAAAAGTTTTAAAGTTCATCTACATCTTTTAGTTAAATGGCATTTATTTAATGACCAAATGGCACACAAAAAAACGTTTCGATACCAATTTAAAGCTAAGACATCATGGAATATGAATTTATCATTAGAGAAATAAGTTTTGAAAAATTGTGGATTCTGTTGCCATGGCAACCAGGATTCTAAAATGTTGAAATTTCAAATTTTTCACTCTTTTACAAGGTAAAGTTGCCATGACAACCAGAGTGACACCTTTTAGCTAAATGTTTCAAGAAGGGTAGTTCAGAAACTAAATTATCTTTCAAATGAGACCATTAAGGGCATTGTATTCAATCTGGTCACTGAAAAAGTTCAAAGTTGGTAGTGAAATGTTGAATTTTTGCATTTTTTTGCCATTTGGCTCAAAATGGATGTTTCACCCCATTACTTGTACAGCATGATCAAACGTATCAAAAACATGAAAATTTACTTGTACAAAATATTAAATGCTGACAGTGATGATGAAAACGGTACAGATTTGGGTCCCCTTAAGAAAATGTGTGTCTATTGTAGTAATAAGAGGTCTATATGTGATAAAAGTCAGCTGTTCTATGTGAAAAGTATGACAAAATCATGCTTTTTGGGGCCAAGCTTCTCAAAATCCCGATCTAAAGTATATTTCTCGATCCAAAATGGACGTCATTTGGAGGATTTATCCCGCATTATCAAGCATAATGGATATATAACCAACAATTGATGGTTTCTAGTACAGTATGTCTAAAAAATATTACTATATTGCAAGACTGACAACAATAGTAACCACAATTGGCCCTTCTGAAGTATTGCTGAGTGTTCAATTCTCCCTGATTTAATGGTATTTATGGGTATAAATACCCAAAAATGACACTTTCCCACCAATTATTAGTGAGAAAAACATAAATTGCTCAACAATTATAAATATTTTACTTTATATTTATGGTATATATACATGTATCAATTTCCCGGAAGAAAAGAAAACCCTTTACAGACTAATCTATGTGGGTATACTAGAGAGGCAAAGCAGGTGTATTCACTGGCCGTTTCTTGGTGACTGGAGCTATAGTTCTCAGTCGTAAGGTTGAGAGATCCAATAAATTACTTTCAAAAGACTGCCCCCAGAAAGGCTTCACCCTTACCTGCTTTTATATTAGCCTATCCTGATCCTATCATGACCATGTCATTGACCTCATAATCACTGATAATAATCTCGGCCATGATCTGCCTTAATGCTGCTATTCATATTCTACCCTAACCTTTTACCATAAATAGCCCCAGCTCCCTATGTCTATGACCGTTAACACATGTATACCACATTTATAAATATGCCAATATGTCACTTTCAGCTCGGACAAAACGAGCAGCCGCAAGGAAGGTGCGAGCCGTGACTCTCGTGGTATGTTTGCTCTATATCAATTACACATCATCTACATGGATTACAATTCAGATTGGTATACGAAATAATTAGTATGAATTATATAATGATCATCCAACTAGTTTTCATTTCTATATCTTTTAATTGCTAAGAAAAACCTGTATGCAAAATTAGCAAAATAGAAAACCTGCTAAATTGGATTTTGAAGTTACGTTCCTTTGGTACCTTTCTGTAGATCTACAATATTTTAGGATTATCAGCTATTGCCTCTACGTATACGATTTTTTATGCACAATTTGTCTATTTCTTATGCAGATTTTGGTCTTTACTTGTATACACAGCTTTGGGATGATAGTAATCATCTTTGGTTATTCTTCAGCATGAACCCTACGTGATGAAGGCAGAGCCAGGAGAGGCAGCATACTTCAACATCTCTGGGGTTGGCTATGTTGGTTTCATCCCTGACCTGCTGTACCAACTAGGGAAGAGATTAAATCTGGAGATTGAAGTCTACCTCGAGCCCGAAGGAAGATATGGTTCTTATAACAAAGACACCAACACCTGGAATGGCATGATTGGCGAAGTTATAAAGCGTGATGTGAGTAATTTTTGAAGTTGCATGTGATTCCAGGACCCCCTGTGTATTCCACATGTGTTTATTTTATCTCCAGAAGGTCCAGTCAGCCTTTCCGAGAATGTATAATAATCGACCTAAGTTTAGGAACCTGCATTAGGGGGCCCCTTATCAAACTACCAATGTTGCAACGATTAGCTCGGAACAGATGTTTGTATCCTACTTTTCATATTCATTACCATGTTACATAGGCTGACCAATCTCAATTGATCCAAGGAGTCCGATATTAGGTCACACAGAGAGAAGAAACAGCGTCAAAAAGGAGTCCAGGTTGCCGCCAGAATGACTCCCCTCTCTAGGGGAGTCCAGGTCGCCAAAGGGAGCCTAGGTGACTCTCTAGCTGACCTATTGGACTCACCTGGCCCGGAGAGCTATATGACTCCCCCAGGTGACACCCTTAGGTCAGTTAGAGAGTCACCTAGGCTCCCTTAGGCGACCTAGACACCCCTAGAGAGGGGAGTCATTTTGGAGGCAACCTGGACTGCTGTTTCTTTTCTCTGTGCAGATAATCCAAAAACTCATAGGTCTAGTCCCATTCTTACCCTGATGACAGCAGAGATGACAACTTGGAGATGGAGGCTGAACTTGCAATGTCTAATACTAGCTGCTCAAAGGTGTTGCCTGCTCACCCTTCACCACTAATTCCTTTTTCAGAGCAACCCAAATGACCCAAGCATAGGTGCTGACCTCTCTGCTGCGGACATCACCATAACTGCTTCCAGGGAGAAAGTGGTCAATTTCATCAAGGCTTTCCAGCATCATGGGCTCACCATGTTGGTTAAGAAGAACGTGGAAGATCCTAAAAAGGACATCTGGGATTTCACATTTGACATTGTGAAGCCTCTGTCTGGAGAAGTCTGGGCTTTCTGCTCTATTGCCACGTTGGTTGTAAGTATAATGATATAGGAATGCATAGTTTAAGCTATCATTCCTTTCAAATCAATAGCGTTCAACTTTTGTGAATTGCGAGTAAGTCAATACGTGAATTCTTTTCAAAATTGAACAAAAAGTAATACGCAAGTAAAGTGTACCAAATTTCAAATATCCAATGATGACAAGTAAGATACAAAGAGTATGAAACAGTTCCAAAGGGACCATGGAGCCACACCATTTAGCAGTGACTCATATAAATTGTGATTAATATGCTTCATGTACAATGTAGTATCGAACATTTAATCAATCTTCCCTTATCTAAAATCCACTCTCCCACCAAGAATGGTGTCTGTATTAGTGTATATAATATCATTGTTTCCATGCTTTATAGGTGGGTCTGCTACTGTGGGCTAACAACCGCTTCAACCCCTATGAGTGGGGTGGACGATACGATATAGGACGTGCATCAGAGGCAGCAGCTGAGTCCTTCAACTTGCAGGGGTCACTTTGGTTTGCCTTCACCTCTCTACAGTGGCAAGGTAAGTGAATATGAAAAATACACTATGATGCTTCAAGGTTTTACTTAATATGTATTATTGGTTGATTCTGGTGTTCAAACGCACAATGCCCTAGAAAACTGGCATTTTCCACAGGACGGTGCACAATAAAATAAAAATCCAGAGACAATCTGAGTGCCCCAGCCCTTAGTCTGTAGTGGCTATCCCAGGTTGGTCATAGGGACATTGATCAAGCATGATCATTAACTTATGATATGGCCGCCACCGAGTGCTGACGTGCTCCGCGACGCTCCCCACATTATTAGGGAATACACTAGCTCACACACGTAGGATCATGTTAGGATTCGCCCATGGACTTTATAAAGTGATCTAGGTCACTGTCATTATATCCCTGGACCCCTACCCGACTTGGATTGTGAACTATGACCAAGAAAACTCGGAAACTGGAGAGGAAGGCCGCCAAGCAGGCCCTGCTACTACCGGGAGTACGCCACTATGCCCGGCAGCTACCTCATGACTCAGCCATGGAGGTAGGGCCATCTAACACGCCAAAGAGGCCTAGGAGTATTGGAGGACTATCGGACCTAGCAGACTCCAGTCCTACAGAAATTTCTCCATTGCACAAAAAGAACCGGTATGATTTTCTTAACAGTTCTATGGTTGCTAGGGACACGCCCGCCATTGTGGATTCCAAACAAACACCCGTTGGCAAGCGTGTCCCCCTCCCACCCCAACCAAAGCAAGCTGTTAACACCAAGTTTGTATACAATCAATCAACGGCGCTTATAGATCTGCCACCTTGCTCTCTCATGGTAGACACGGACCTCCCCCCACCCATTGACCAGCCACCGCACACAGGTGGTGTGCTGTCATGCATGGATGGAGACGACCAATCCTTCACCGAAATACCTGGACTCACTAATTACCTGCAAGGTAACGACCCAACAGTTAACTACCAACAGCCAAACCCAATAGCTGAATTCAGAGATGCCCTGAGCGCGTCCCTGAACATGGGACATGCCACTGAATGGACTGGGGGAGGAGCTCAACAGCATACCCCTCCCCCCAGCCCCCAGCCAATGGGTGCCAGTGTACCCAGCACCCACGCCGTGGGCCCCGGCTGGTCTGGCCTAGGTCAGGCAGGACCTGGGCCGCGACCACCATACCTACCACTAGCTGCCAATCACCACTTCTGGAGACCGCCCCCTCCACCCCTGCAACCCCCAGCTAGTAAACAACCAACAACAACAGAAGCACGTGGGTACGACGCACGTGTACCACCTCCCTTCACCTCCCAGACTGCTTACAGCCTGCCGCCGCCCACTATGGGGCAACCCCCTCCCACTATGGATACACGTCTGTTATCCATGGTAACTCATATACATGATAACATGGCTGAGAAATCCCAACTCAAAGCTGGTTTAGACAATCTCCAGAGCAACTTTGATTACAAAATCTCCAGTCTCTCTACTGACCTGAAACGTCAGCTCACAGACCTTGGGGGTAGGATGTCTACCTGTGAGCTGAACCTAGGTCGCCAGCAAACAGAACTATCAACTGAAATCAGTAAAGTGAGATCTGATACCAAGACCTCCATTAACACATGGGAGGTAAAACATCAGTCACTCAGCAACAAGCTAGAGGCGCACCTTAGTGAGTTTAACACCATGAAAGCCGCCATGAAGTCACAGGAAGAAGCAAGCACCAAGGCCTCCATCGCCAAAGCTGCGGAGCAGAATCGTGGCTATTTTAGCCAATATTAATAATGGTAAGCTATGACCTATACTATTCTACACACTGACCGCATACAGACACCTTCACCTTATTAGTATACTTACTTTCACAGCATACATAGCAATAGTCTGTCAGAAATTTGAATACCTAGTTAACCCCACCCAGGCAAATAAAATTAGTATGACTATGAGCTAGTTAATCCCGCCCAAGAATGTGGGGTTGCCATATTCACAGAAGACTGAAAATGAGACCTGAATCACAGACGCCCTACAGTCAATTGACTGCCAAAAATCAATCCTTTTGTACATATCGCAAGACCATCTCTTATGGTCAGCTCTGGTGCAAGGCACTTCTACAAATTAGACTTAAGTCGCTAGTTAAGATTATGCTAAGCCAAGTCCGTTCGTGCGGGCTGTGTGTTGGCAATACTCATACTACCACCTGTACTAAATTAATTTGTCACTCTATTAGCAACCTCCTAACCACGGCCTCCTTAAAATGACCACAGCGATATCAGACCTCATATCTATGAAGGGTCTGAAGATAGGGCACTACAACATCCGGAGTCAAAAGCATAAGTTCAGCCAAATGACCGATCTTGTAAAACTATTTGATATCATGTGCATAAGTGAGACCTGGTTATTAGAAGCCTATCCCGACCATAAGCTCCACGTCCCGGGCTATCAGTTCTTTAGACGGGACCGCAAAGTGGACAAGGCTGGTGGGGGTTTACTCTTCTACATATGTGATAAAATGTCGCCATACTGCTCCCTACTAACCCCAATGAGTAAATCTGACCCAGACATAGAAGCTGTGGTCATAAATTTTACTCAGCCAAAACACCGTCTTACTTCTTTCATACATGTGTATCGCCCCCCAAATGGCTCGTATGTAACTTGTATTGATACCATGATTGAATTATGCCAGAATCCTGCCCTAGAGGGAAGGGAACGCTGGCTTATTGGTGATATAAATGTAGACTTATTACAACCTGATGACTGCAAGACTAAATATTACTGTCAAGCAGTCTCTAATGCTAATCTTACCAATGTTATTTGCGAAATTACCTGCCCACACCCTAACCAATCCGGAGGTACCTGCATTGACTTGATCGCCACAGATAGTGACAAGGTGATGCATAAGGGTACCCTACCATGCCTCATTAGTGATCATCTTCCCATCTTTGCCACAAAGAAAAAACCTAAGGAGAGTTACACTTTAGTGAATGTCAGAGGTCGATCATACAAAAATTATGATCGCACTGATTTCACTGACCACCTACTGTCAATAGATTGGACATCGTTCTATGCCAGTGGTAGTGTGGACTACCAATGGTTAACTCTACTATCCCATATCACAGATTATCTTGATGAAGTATGTCCAATAAAGGATATGACATTCAAGGACCGCAACAAGCCTTGGATCACCAAGGATATCTTGGAGTCTATTTATGAGCGCAACGAATACATGGCAGAGTATTGCCAAGGTAATAGACATGATCCTAATCTGCTAGAAATGGCCAAGCAGGTCTGTAGGGACATTAATGCTAAAACAAGGAATGCAGAGGATGACTACTTCCTAACAAAATTACAGAACCTAGCTGACAATCCTAGTAAGTTCTGGCGAGAGCTGGTGCTACTCTTGGGCAAATCAAGTCAAAATAGACCTGATATTGTCCTGGAGGATCTGTCCACAGGATCTGAAATAAGGGGTAGTGCTGTCCCGCCCTACATAAATGAATTCTTTACTAACATCGGTGCCAAATTATTTGCCTCTTTGGGGAAAACCCCAATAGTATCTAGTGTTAACAAACCCTCTTCAGATAACTATAAGCTCTCTCCAGACACTAATGTTCCCTATTGTAAAGTTATCAAACTAATAAAAGCCATAGACGTCCATAAATCAAGTGGACTCGATGATATCAGCTCAGCAGTTCTGAAAGATGCTCTGCTAGTCCTTGCCCCACAGCTAACTTCACTAATAAATCATGGCCTACACACTATATCATTCCCCACTCAGTGGGCCTGCGCAAAGGTGATCCCGCTCCCCAAATCGGGTAACTTGCTGGATGTGGGGAATTGGAGGCCCATCTCCCTTCTCCCCGCACCTAGCAAGATAATGGAGCGTATAGTTTATGAGCGTATCTATAATTGCCTTGAAAATAATAACAATCTGAGTGCATTTCAGTATGGCTTCCGTGCATCCAGGGGAACAAATGATGCGGTGTTCAAGTTGGTCAATGACATTTACACTGCACGAGACAGGGGTGAACATCTTCTGGCCTGTTTCCTGGACGTGCGGAAGGCTTTTGACAGCATACATCACTTAGAGCTCATCTCGAGGATGAAAAGTTTAGGCCTTCCCTCACTATATACGGACTGGCTATTTGCCTATCTAGGCAATAGAACCCAACGCGTATCCTGTAATGCTACAACTTCTACTACCCTCCCAATAACGTATGGCGTCCCCCAAGGATCCATACTAGGTCCCCTATTGTTTATTTGCTATGTAAATAGCCTTCCTGATATCATAAGAAACTGTAAGATAATTATGTAAGCTGATGATGTGGTGTTTTATACCTCATTGGCAAATGTGAAATTAGCTGAGGCCGCCCTACAGGCCGATGCTAGTCGTGTCTTTAATAGGTTCAGTCAGAGTGGTCTGGTCATCCACACTGGAAAAACTAAAATTGAATTGTTTAACCCCCCCATTGATTGTCTCTACCGCCCTAATATTGTTATGGGTGATACTGTATTGGAGCTATGCACCAGCTATGAATACCTGGGCATTGTCCTGGATGACTGCATAACGTTTAAAAGTACTATAAGTAAGAATGTAAGTAGTGCATCAAATCGGTGCTACATGCTCGGTAATATGAGACGTCGTATGTCGCAAAAGACAGCGATCCTTGTGTACAAACAAACGATCATGCCCGTATTAGAGTACTGCGGATATTTATTTAATGGTGTTATACAAACCCAACACAAGCGTATGCAACTTGTCCAAAACAGATGCCTACGGGTCAGTCTAAATGTCCAAAGACTATATCATGTGTGTGACCTGCATGCAGAAGCGGGAATTGATTATCTAGGTGTCCGCTATGATATGCAGTTGATACTGCTACTACACAAATACCTATATGGTCATTCACATGCCCCACACGACCTGGGCCTGGTATTCCAGAGACCAGTAGCTTGCGGACGAGTGACCAGGTCCACCGGCACTGGCTTACTGGAATACCCCCCTGCAAGAACAATGGGATTTAGAAAAAGTCCCCTATACAGAGGGATAACCTTATGGAATGCCCTAAATGCTTCCTGTAGACTAACTGCAGACCGGTGTGCATTTAAAGCCAAGGCCAAGCCTACTATAGTGGGCTTGTTCCTGGCCAGACAACGGTAGCACGCTGGCCTATGCACCGAGGAGTGAATATTGTTATATTGTTATATAAAACTGTAGACCAACAAGAAAACACTAAAATACTGTAATTAAGATCATACATTGTATTGTGTCGCATTAATGTACCATGATAACTATGTTGGCTATACTTATGTAGACAGATAGACTGTTAGTCTCTGACCGTATGTACTGTCATAATACCATTGTCATGCTGTATTCCACATTAAATTGAATTGTATCGTATTTGTAACATCACTCTGTGAATAAAATACGTTATAAACTCAAAAGTGATATTCAAAAATGACTGGAGCAAAACAACATAATTATGACTAATGGCTTACTCAAAAGGCCTGAAATGTAAAGACTAATGTGAGTTGGTCAGTTCTGACCAATTTGACAATGTTAACTAACCCAGGTCGGTCGTATAGGCCAGAAGCCAGACTAACCTGGTTAGGCACTATAGTAACTGAGAGATTAGTCGTATAGGGAGCCAAAGAATATCAGTGTATGGCAGGCACAAAATTGTGTTTAAGAATCTATCACTGAACCAGGGTGTATGATCATTATATCCTGCAGGGTTTGACCAAGCACCACCATCCATGTTTAACATCCTGACCAGGCATTATATACTGTTGGTTTTGACCGTGCACCACCGTCCATGTCTCACATCATTACCACTTATCTCCAGGTTTTGCCTGTGCACCACCATCCATGTTTAACATCCATGCATTATATCCTGCAGGTTTTGACCGTGCACCACGATCCATGTCCTCCAAGGTCCTGACCGTGTTCTGGTTCATCTTTGTGACCATTACCTTGGTAACATACACTGGGTCGGTGGTCAACCACCTCTTCTGGGCCAGCACCGTACATGGCAAATACCCCAACGGGCCACCCATCTCCTCTCTCAGGGACCTTGTCAAACAGAGCAAGATGGACTACGGCTATGTTCAGGTTGGTTCATAGAAGGGCAAAAAAAGCAGTGTTAATCCTACCAGTTTGAAAAAGTCACAATGGCAACAACATCACACAAGTATTTGCATTTTTTTTCCTTCATATCATTCTAACCTATGCAATTTAAAGTAGTGAAAATGTAAGAAAACCATAAACTTAAGTGTGCTGTTAATATTTTCTGTGCAACACAGCTTTTGAAATTGAGCTTTACTAGTGGCATAAGTAACACGGAACAGTGGCTTACAGATAACACTGCAGCGCCACCTGTCCCCAGGTGAGATTACTTCCGCACTGGGCTTTGATTTTGGCCAGTTGTTAGCTAAAATACGTGAACATTTTTTAATACAGAGTTTGAGTTGAATAAAACATTGGGAATGTCTGCATTTTCCTTATGTATTTTAACAATAAAATTATGATATACACACTTTCACCTTCAAATTGAAAAATGTAGAGCAACTTCCTTTCGGTGTGTCCCTCAACAGTAGGCTTGTGATACCTCCAATCATTGTAGAATTTCATCCTATGAAGTAACCTGCAAAATAGTCCATGAAATGCCTTTTCTTTTAAAGAGAGGTTTCAATGCACCTGTCCCTACCTATAGAAGAACCCGAAACACAGTTGTTAATGCCCTAATCATAGATGAATTAAACCAATATATTTTTAGATTTCTGAGGCAGATTACCATGACGTCATTCCCTTTAAGATGGTATAATAACAAACATATGTAGGAAGTCCAACGTATCCATTATAATAAATGTATTGATATCAGCATGATTTAGATCAATTATGATCATATGTATGACATTGTCTATGGGTATATTCCTCCTGATTGTGTTATAAGGGTGAACTGACTATCTAGAAACCTTTGTTTATTCACCTAATTAGGGAGGATCCACATCAAGGTACTTCCAGGATACTGCATCTGGACCTGTCTTTGATGCAATGAGAGACTACTGGGCTAAGAAGGGAGACAGTTCCCATGCTAAATCCACAGCAGAAGGTAGGCTCCATACATCAAAACATAGCATACTGTGATATGCTCTAATACTAAATATTGGTTCTCTTTTTCTTGAAGTTGAACTTGAATTTATTTATCATCCTAAATTTGTATAGTTTGAAGTAGTAAATTTAGTACATGACACCCACGTGTTGAGTTGATATTATGAGCAAAAATATTCTAACTATTTTACAAGAGAATTTACACAATGCTCTGAGAAATTGGAATATTTTCTTTGGTGTTCATATTCTTTCAATTCTAGGTTTAATGGCATCAGGTTTATAAATTCTAGTTGTACATGTGGAAGAATTGATATGCCATGAACCTCATATTATCATAATCTAATATATTGACTTGAACAGGGATTCAACGTGTGAGGGATGGTAACTATGTCTTCTTAATGGAGAAGTATTCAGCAGAGTATGCTGCCAGTCAGTTCTGTGATATCACAACAGTTGGGGATATGATCGGTCACCGCTCCTTCGGGTTCGCTGTGCCACACAGCATGGATCATCAGCTCAGTGAGGATCTCCACACAGCCATCCTCGAAATGATGGAAGAGGGTAAGATAAAATAGCATTTTAAATATTTTGAATAAAGAAAAGTAATTTAATTGCGTATTCATCCTGGCATTTATAGGACAGATGCACTATGGCCTTCCCAGTGAACAAAACACGTTATAGACAACGTTATGTAACGTTTCTCTATGGCTCCATATCGTGGCAAAACGTTATATAATGTTAAAAACGTTATTTTGACGTAACATAACGTATTTTTGTTAGCGGGGTTACCTGTATCAGTGTATGAGGAAACGCCAGCGTTGTTTCGAGTAGTTCAATTTTTCGACATAATGCATAGTTTTCGAGATAGTAATAGAATTACTATCCTTATCATTGATTAGATAGAAATATTTAACTGTAAAATTGATTTAAAGCTACGATATGCAGCCTTCTCTTTAACTAGAATGGTCGAAGTAAGAAAATGGAAAGATGTTTCTTTTCCTTTTCCCTAAAATATGATGCTTTCAATTAGGTACCACGGATAGTCTGAAGAAACCCTTCCCTGAACAAAATGGTTATATTGGTTAGGAAGCTGATAAAGAATGCTGAAGAATGATGATAATTATGTTAAGATCCGTTCAGTAGTTAATTTTATATGAGTTTTCCAAAAATAAAAGTTTCAGCAATTCAGAATCTTTTATTTTCAATAGCCAATGGGCCAATTTCAGAGTGATATTACACTTATTTTGATGACAATTTGCAGTTGAAAAATTGATATTTCCCAATCAACTATATATGGACATTGCATAAATATCTTCAGAATAGGTTCAGACATATTTGTATTGAAATATTGTACCCTCTAACACGGCAGAATTACCAATCCCTTACCACTGAAAATGGCCATTCTGCCATTTTTACCCCATACCTAGTTCAAGGAATACATACTTGAGGACTTTGGTATTACATGTAATGTATATACATGTTACATAGAGCATGAATAATTTTTCTCGGATCATTTCCTATGTGTATCTTTTGAGCCATATTCATTTTAAAATGGCAAGATCACTAATATGTATGTTTGTCGCAAATGCTATACTGCAAATGGTGCCATAGATTGTTAACTAGAAGTCCAATCCTCTTGTAATTTGAAACACATACTACCCATGACATGTCAACATCAATACCATAATCATTTTTTATGGAAATTAACTTTTTTTTTTTTAAGCTTACCAGTATGCTATATAGAATTTGTATAGAAAATAACTATGATTTAATTTTGCCACTGCACCATCCATAGGATTGCTAAGCTCTCTTCATATGGTTGTAATACCTATTTCAAACTTCATTGTGAGGGGCGGGACGAACATTTCTTTTCAATAATAATGTATTTTTTAACCTATTATTTTCTATGAAATGCTACAAAAGTAATAATCTTTTATAATTTTTGTTCGTCCCGGGGACCACAGTGAAGCCTGATGTGCATCCTAATCAAAGATGCAGGTATAATCATGTGCAATGTATGGTGCAATGGGAAATCCAGTTTATATGACAGAGAGTCAAATCAGCTGCAGGAAAACAGGTGACAAAACCTGTAATTTGACCCAAAGTGACCCTCAGTGAAGACCCATTTGCACATGCATAGAAAGTACAACCTACTTAATACCAATGATATTTCAAACTAGCAGATCCATATCTTTCTTCTGAGGGGTTTAGGATTTCTGTACATTAATTTTCCTGGTCTCTGGAGGCTTGTAAAGATTGACATTTTTTCTCTGAGGATCGGCGATTTCGCCGCTGTGACTCGCTTATGCGCGGTACCTATTTCAATGTATCACTACCAGTAGTGAATCATCTGTCATTTATACATTTACACCTTTTAAAGGGAAAAATAACAAATTCACCTCAACTTTGTAAGCTAATTTCCATTAAAAAAACACGTAATCCTTTGACAGGTGACATTGAGGAGATGGAAAAGAAGTGGTGGCGGTCTAAGGGCGCCTGCTGGAGACAGAGGATCATTGAGAGGAAGGCAGCTGAGCAGTCAGCCCTGTTCATCAACAAGCCTAAGGTGGTCAGCATGAACATGTTCTGGGGGCCCGTGGTGCTACTTGCTGTAGGAGTGGTGCTCACCATCCTGGTAGCCATAGCCGAGGTCGTCTTCTTCAAATACAAAGGCCGCGTTAGTATTTTCTTTTTGAATATTTACACATATAAATCTTTAGATTAAAAAAAACCCACATAGTTGTGGGTTATATTGTATTAGAAATATATGTTGTACAACATGAGGAGGGAATGTAGTCGATATTATTATTATGCTATTTAGATGAACAAGTAACCAGTTATCACTGTCAATAATTATGATATCAATACTAAAAATATATAACATGGTAGTACACATAGGATTCATTTACCTTACCATGCTTTCATCATCCTCGTTCTCCCTAGATTTAAATGTTATATCAACTAATGTAGTTCCCAATGAAAATAATACATAATTATATTATGTGTATTACACAACACTCAACCATTGTTAAAGACCCTTAGGTTAGTGTATACATACATTTACAGACATATATCTTCTCCTTCAGTACCAACGTCAGAACCGCCCGGGGGATGCTAAGTTGCAAATGGACGACGAGGCAGTCAACTAGTCACGTCACTGTATCATGACGTCAGCAATGACGCCACCGTTATGTCGTCACTAGTGAATGTGACTTCAGCTTTAATCTCTGTGGCTAAATGTGGCATTCTGAGTACATGTATATAGCGGGGACTATGCAGGAACTATGCAGGGACTTCTGACATCAAACAGATCGGTGTAGATGGGCTTCCTTAACACTATACTGTCACTGTATGCACACAAAAGAAAAGGAAATACACGTGTATGCTATACCAAATGCTAATTTTATATTGTTGATTGTATCGTAAGTGGGCAAAGCACATACTCTAGATATCAACTTTAGCTTGCTGTGGTCGACTATACCACATCGCAATAGCGATAATACCTTGGGATCTGCAGGACCGATTTTAGAGGATAATAATTATGTTTACTGTTTAAAACATACAGTAGCAAATGTAGCATAATCTTAGGTGTGCATACGCCTATTTTCTAATATGTTATGGTTACATCTATTCTGCTATAGCAAGATGAACACAAGTAATTCTACATCATGGTTCAGTTCTGAAATATGAGGGCTTAAACCACGGTGTATGATTTACATAGATCTCTATGATATATCATTGAAATGTCATGTACATATTGTTACTTCGGGCCATTCAGTATTATAGCGGTATATATATGTTGTTGCTTCTTCTGCAGTCTGACAGCAACCTCGCGGTATCCAGTAGTATCAATGCCTTATTGCTATAGTTATACGAGAAATGGGCATGATAATAAATACACCAATGAGGCTATGCGCTCTTTTATGCCTCTGTGCATTGATTTTATTTTTGTGTGAGAAAAAACATTTTGAAAGGGACCAGTGTGATTGAGTGTAGCTATGCATGTCTGTAGATTTTGTAAAGAATGCTGAACTTTTCTACAAAGTCCATAGTGTTGAACACATCGGATCTGACGTTTGACTTGAGAAAATAAAAATGTACTCTTCTAACCATGGTTTTGAATCAATCTCTCATGTAAGGATAATAACATGTATGTAACCCTTTGCCAGTTTTGGGCTTGCTGGATATTTTTCTGTGGGGCATATCTAAAGAGATGCCGGTGGGGGGAGGGGGCGGTCAAACTGATACACATAACACTAGGAGAGTTAGAATTTAAAAAGAACGTTTCCTATGTAAATTGGGCAAACTAAAATCTAAGCAAACCCATCTGGCCACTTGGCAGCACAGGTGCAATAGTATGTTTGTTTTCATCCCTCTGGGCTATAACAATTCCCTTCGATTTAAAGATAATATTGTACAGCTGCATTCATATGATTCTCATAATGATCATCCTTCCTGAACCATTAAAATGAGTCCCAAAGTTTTTATCTAAAACGTAGCTACCATGGTGCACATCTACGCATTACCTTTTTTCCCCAATACTAGCTGTAGCTATGTACACTGCTAGAAGTAAATGTAGCTGTGGAGTGGAATATTATAACTTTACTGTTTAAAAACATACGGCAGCAGGTTTTTTTTTATCATAATGTTAGGTATCCATACGCCCCTTTATCAATATGTTATGATAAAAGAACGTATTTTGGGGTTCACTATTCACGGTGTACCTCTCCAGTCCCTTACAACTCTGTAACCAACAGGATGGGAATACCAAAGAGATACAATGGGCATTATGTACTGCTAAACACTTACTTTGGCACCACGAGTTGGAGGGCTTCATGGGCCAAAGCCTAAGCTGGAGCCATTTCCCCTCCTGGAACTGCAGATAAAAGGACGGTTCAGAGGATATACCTTACATTACTACATGTATAACCAACACGACGAGTACGTAAATGATAGTTCTCCACAGACAGGCAGTATAACATGACAGGACTGATCCTATGTGAACAAGGGCAGATACAGCAATACTTTGCAGGCATCATTTTGACACTCTTAAGTGGATATCAGTAAGTCGTGCGACTTGAATGAACCTTCTCAATTGTTGTGCAGGATTAAGCAGGCAACACTCCACAGACTTACTATCAAGCAGGCAATATTCCACAGGATTAATAATAAGCAGGTTAACATTTTAATAGAAGCTACAAGATGGGGAGTTGTGAGGATGCACGGCTACAGCTACAGACAGCTGTGGGGGAGACCCCTGTGGTAACAGTGGAAAGCTTCACTAACGTGATGCAGACGCAGCATATAAACTATGTGTTAGCAGTCAGGGTAAGGCATTCTGTTTTCTATACATGATCAAAATAAAGGCTTCTAATATGTCTAAAATCCATCTTTGAAACAGAAAACATTTTGACGCATGCATCAACCCACTCTGTGGTTAGAAAATATGACCACCCCCTGAGTGAAGATCCTGGTCATGACATAGAGAAGTAAAGGTGTTACCATGGCTCTTTTACCATAGTCAACTCTAGTTGTATTACTTCTGATAGCAGAGTCCTGATGACTCTGTTAGAGGGGTCACAGCTACTCGAGTCATACCCCTTGGCCCTTACAGTATAACTTGACTCTCAGTGCAGAGACATGTGTAGTTGACTCTGCCCACAGCAGAGTCATGGGTAGTTTGACTCTTCCCGGAGAGTCAAATAGAAAACATGTTGACTCTTATAATAGTTGCATATGAAACAACCTGATGGGACAACCAACACTAGTCTGGTAACAGTGGCAACCACAAGCCAGGGCCACAATCAATACTTCAGACATTTGTTACATGCCAAACAGTTTTCTTTCTTTACAGAAAAGTCCACTATGTCTGAATATTGTGTTAAGGGATGTCAATGGAAAACCTTTTCCTTAAACTTAACTAATTATAAATTAAATGTGATTATAAACTTTACAATATATTCCAGAACATCAACAGAATAGAGCTTAGTCAGAATATTGGTGAGTTAGGGAAATAATCATGAGGCTGGCTGCTAACTGTCTGAGGTATAAGGTATGGCACTCCTTACTACTACATATAGACCTATGGAATTGGCATCCAATTTGATGTATGTGGCCAATGGTCTGCATAATGTAGTGTGAGGCAGATATAACTTATCCCTCTCACACAGGGAGAAGTGGTGGACATGAATTGTCTTGTTATTGACCTCCTTTAGGCAATGACCTCATCTACTCACTTCTCTCACAGGTCTGACCTGACCTGTCCACTTAACCTATACACCTGTTGCCTCCACTCTCATGAATTCAAGTATCGATTTTGACTCCCCCACTTTTGATGGGTCAACTGCTGTTAACTCTTCAGGAATGGAGAGTCACACTCATTTGACTCTCCTCTACAGGTGTCGCACGGGAGACAAGCTGTGACTCTGGCTGTCAGAGTCGTGGTGACTTCTTTACTTTTCTCTGTGATTGTGTCCAACAGAATAAACAGTATCCTCCATTATGTTAACCTTATTAAATCGACATCAGTGGCATTAGAATCGTAAAATCTAAGAAATCATTGGACAGGGCCAAGACAATAATCATAATGATTAAACATACAGAAAAATATGCTCTATTTTTTATCTAAAAATTACAGCCACAAACGCTGGATGACGTGCAGCGGGTGGTGCGTGCGGCGGCGGTGAGCGGGTTACGGGTGCGACCCATAGGGGGCGCCTTCTCCTGGTCCCCCCTGTACCCGGATGAGGGCCAGGTGGCGCTGTACACCAGTCACCTGACCCGCCATGATGGGCCCCGTATGGAACTCACACAGGTTTGGGAAGATTCAATTAATTCTGTATTTTATTGGAAAATGAGATTCGAGCAAAGGTGAGGGTCAGGAAGTGATGTACTCGCATAATGAGAGTCCAGGCTTCCAGTCTGTGATGGCGTCTAGCTCTGCTAGACTCTCCTACCAGAGTCTTGCGGTGCTGGACTATTATACCTGTACCTGTATTGGTGTATACTAATGTAATTACTGATATCTCTAGGTACCTCCCAGTGATACCCAAATAGATTTAGTTGGGTGAAGCTGCCAAACAGGTCATGATATTCACACATCTTCACCTGTACTGAATACCCTACTGAATACAACCATCTACAGCACAAATACATGGATTGTATTCAGACCATGACTCACCACATCAAGGACAACTTAGTATGGTTGATGTATAAGGGCATGCTTTCATCTATGTGTAATTTATAAACACGTAATTTCTTTATACTAGACCAATGGATATAGCGATTAATTAGGATCTTACTCTTGTATGGCCTTCTTGCCCCCTTCAAATTACCTTATATTGTATTTAGCTCGATATGACATCCAGCTCTGTGCTACCTTATAAATATTACATTAAATGATACCGCGGGGTGTGGTAAGTTTTTACTACCACCTCTACGTGTTGAAAAAAAAACATTGTTTCATTGTACTGTTTTACGGATGTTCAATCTAAAAGTAATGTGTTTTACACTGTGTCAGGGCAAATCACAATTACAATGATGAACATTGATTCTCCGCAATTTTAATGAAATACTTTTACAGTTTTCTTCTATTTTCCAGGCTCCCAAAGGACAATATAATTTAACCGCTCTGTGTAATGTCAAAACAGGAGAACTTCTGCAGTTTCAGCTGCAAAATAATGTCCAGCTCCCATCCAACGTTATCTTCAGCTCAGCCACCGTAGCTGGTATCATATGCACTGCAAGTCATGTGGGTATTCATTCTTCATGTACGATTAATATTGTTTTAAGTCAATATTAATTTTACCAAACATCAAATTATTCCTTTTTTTAAAGCCATATTTCACATTATTTTCCTAATAATATGAATATGTACAAAACAATATGAAATGAAAACAGTATTTTGAAAAATATCATCTATATGAAACTATTAATTAGTTGCAGATCCATTGATAAAAAAGTTTATCATTGAGTGTTATAAATCATTGTTTTTGTACATTATACAGTGACTCGCTACGTCAGAAACACTAATTATTATCAATACACAAACCACATACCATTACTTCCCTACAGGGTACAGGCACAGAGATTGCCCAGTCCATCGGCGACCATGTTGTGCGCATGCGTGTCATAGATGGAAGTGGAAACCTCCGCTGCTTCAATGTGGTGTCAGACCCTGACGTAATGAAAGCAGCAAGGGGAAGTCTTGGCCTTTTTGGTGTACTTTATGACGTCACCTTCCGTGTTCAGTCAGGGACGCTGGATATTGTCACAGATAAGTGGCTCTCAATGAAGGAAGTCTTCTATGATATACAGTACCTGAAACAACTCATTTTTGGCAATGATTCTCTTGAGCTCTTTTGGTATCCCATGAGCTCTTTGTCTCATGGCCAAGCACTTAAGGTTAGGACCCAATTTTATTATTATACTCTCTATTTTACCTAGTTGGGCCCTTCGCTTTCTGAAGCCTAACTGTGTTTTATGCCAAGGTGACTCTTTTACTGAACTACCAATGTTAGTAGTATTTAAAAAAAGATCATTTATAAGAATCTAATTGCATAAATGTCATCATTATCCCATTTGGTGCTTCAGCATGAGCAGTAGTCAATAAAACTTAGACCATACTAATATCCAATAAAAACTATATTTATAATCTTATTCAATTAAATGAAAGGTACTCTTCCGTAAGCGACTGTTGCCCAAGGAGTGGAACCCGGGTGATGATAGCGTCTTGGTGCACACAGTCACAGCCGCACCAATTGGGGCCATACTAAAGGGCAAGAAAACAGGAACGCTGAAGTCCCCCCTAGAAAACTGGGAGTACACCCTTGGGTGCTCCATGGTTAAACATGTACCGAGTGTCGTACCCATGATAATATCTAGTGGACGAAATGGTTTCAGAGAGCTCTTCAACGGAAGTGTGGTGCAGGAGCATGCGCATGCCGTGCACTTCCTTAAAGGCCTAGATTGCTATGAGGTGTGGATGATGGAGTTTGCCTTCGACCTTGATCTGGGCTGCATAATGATGGTCATTGATGTAAGTCAGTATAGTCAATTTCAGTGCCCTGTCACAGTCACACTCTTTGAACGTCATCTCGTACAATAATTTTTAAATTTCACTTTCAGGAGGATATCTCCCATAGTGTCAATAGCTGCAATCACTATATTTTATTTCATCATGGCATTAATGATAGGCTCTATTAGTAACAAAACCAGTCATCCTAAAGTATACTGCTTTGTTAAAATATCCAGTAGAAATTAACCTGCAGGAGATGCCATAATAGCTACAATACATGCAGTTGTTATATGGAACATACTGACACACCATTGTACACATTTTGATATAAGCCGTGTGATGATGTGATATAATGGGCAATTTATGACACCACCACACAGAGCACTTTCAGAGTATAAACAATATCAAAACATAAAGGGAAAATCTCACATATTCCCACCCACTGACACAGCATGATAGTAATATTATGAATCAGTCTCATTCATTCATGAATAATTATGTTATATCATAACAGGATCTGAAAGAGCGTTTGCTGAGGAATGGCCTTCAGGGCCGCTTTCCCCTCTCTCTGATTGTAGAGTTGAGAGTGACTCGTGCCAGTGATCTGTACCTGGCACCAGGTCACATAGGTCACCATGGTAACGGAGGCTCAGGTTTGTAAGACATCAGTCATATATTGTTAGTCATTATGTTTAAAATGTGCATACAATCATACAATTTGAAGGTCATTGTATTGTAATTCTAATCAAAACATATCAGGTATGTCGATTGAGACAGAGCTTTGATCAGCCACATACATTATTAAGCTTTTTTCACTCTGAAGATACACAACATACGATACCCTAATACAAATTTCTAAACCATATTCAACCTATTCAGTTCATTTGCATTTCTTCCAGGTTACTCAGTACATCTTGAGTTTGTCAGTCTTGCCAAGACCCCTTATTTTTATACTTTCGCCACACAAATTGCTCTTCATTGGATGTCCAAGTTCCATGCCCGCCCACACTGGGGAAAACAGTGGTCCTTCATCCCAAATATCCATACTTACCTTCAGCAGGTAATGCATCATGTTTATAACAGTAGTATCATTGAAAACACAGAGAATGCTTGATGGAAGAATGTTGGAGGTTTAAAATTGTTGGTATATATAGCAAACAGCATGACAATTTCAGTTGCTTTAAAGTGCTAAAATCATGTTTTTACATCCTGAAAGGCTGTATATTAGCATTGCTTGTAATATCTCTTTTTTTTTTAAATAGTTTTATTCACAACATTTATATCAAACAATACGATCTTCCAATGCAGTCATGGCGAACAGGGACGGAACAAAAGTGGTATTATGAATGTGTGCAAATAAGCAGTTAATTAAAGGTATTGAATACACTACAATCCATGTACAACCCTTCTCTGTGTTAAATCACTGTATTCTATTTTCAGACATTGAGTAGGGAATTCTCCCTGTTCCGTCAGGCACTGGAGTGTTCCAACATAGACCCATGCAAGACCTTTTTTAATTCCACCCTAGAATGCTTGGTTTATGGAGTTCCTCTCCAGAATCTAGGGTGTTCCCATTGCCATTGTGTGCAAACCATTGCAGCAGAACAATGCCATGCTCGGCCACCCCTGCTGCCATGACAATATTCATTCACACCCACAGTGTCCTGTACAGGCCACATCTCTATGGTCATCTAAAACCCCACCTTTAATATACAGCAAGTGACAGGTCAGAGAGCATGGGTGAGCACATTTATCCAAGGACTCTGCTAGTCGTTATTCTATAAACATCTATCCTTGTGCACTTCGGTAATTGAAATATTAAGTGATGCAACTTTTTTTTTTATTACCAACATTGGTAGTCTGATGTATGTTTATTACTGTCTGCACATGATTCCTATATAATGAAAAAGTAGTAGAAATTGTTACAATTCTATTCATAAATCACTTACAGTAGCAAAGAAAATACCAAACCAAATAAAGAAGGAAGAATTAAATATAGATGAGGATACTTATTTATTACAAGTCTTCAATTTAACGAAAAAAGAGACCTTTACAAAAGTTTTAAAAAACTGACTTTTAGGAAAACAAAAAAAAAAGTGAAAAAAGAGGTTACAAAAACTTTTCTGGCACTATGATGTCGAAGGTGGTTATGAGCAACATAGTCATAGAAAATACGACACGCCACCTACGGATTGTAGAATACACTACATGACCCACCGAATGTGTGTATCGCCCTCTGGTGGAATGTACACGTATATACATGGGAGCAGGTGATACTGTAGAATGAGATAAATTATTATGTATCTTAAAGCTGGACCGTCAGGGAATAAGTTCAGCATTTATCATACATGGACTAAAATATCAGTTCCACCAGTGGGCAGCAGTGTTTGGACAGGGGACCATGAGCATTGTCCAGCTACGACATATTCACTCTATCCTGTGCCTGCAAGAGCTGAGCTCCCAGCCCTTAGGAGCCCTCTTGTGAATGAAAACTGAACTATATCCAAAAGTGCTTTTGGCCTCACTTCAGCCATGACGGTCAAGCTTTAAGTCATCGACTTGGTGTATAACACCTCGTATTGACCCTGTGGGGCAGTGGGTATATGGAACAACCGTGTCCAGGTGTAGTCTATCTAACACATAGAGGAGTTCTGGGTTTAAATAAATCAAGTGTCAAAGGGGTCTAACATATAAATCTCGTTTTTAGTCAGAAGTCGTACCATACTAAAGTGCATAAGCTTAGTTTAAGCTAACGGCTCTGGGAACGAGAGTAACCCTTCTATTCCTCATCAGCAAAATGTCCTGTGTACAGCGCCATGTTGATTCGTACCAGTGTAACCAGTCTAACCTCCAGCAACCAGCGGGTGGGGATTAAACTGTTAAAAGGCAAAGAGGGGAATAATGCACTTTGTCAGTTAATGGCATATCGAGTGTATTAGTTAGAATGCTGTGTCTGTATTATCCGTATATTGAAATTGTATACTAAACTGTCTTGTACTATGTGTTCATATTAATGATAAGAGGTTGGTAATAAGGCATGCCACATACTCTTCGCAATGTGCCAATCAGAGCTCTCTCCCCATGGATCAAGTAGATAATGCCCGCATGCCTCCGGACGAGTAGATAGCATCGGTCATTATCATTTAAGAATTTTAACTACAGATGCACCTTTCTAGTATAGCCGGGGGCACCTCTTTTTAAGAACAATTTAACTTACTGTGTTCCAGTAACATGGGCAAAACAACGAGGGTAGGTGGGTCGATTTGTTTTTAAGGATTTATTTTAGGATCATGTGATGAGTTGTAATGGAGAATCTCATTTCATGGATTAGTCATTTGATAGTGTAGAACCAATATCTGTCCAATTAAGCCATTATCAGTTCAGCATTTGTCATATAAAGAATGCCCTGTGGGGCCTTTATCCCACAAAATGTCCTTTATCCCACAAAAGACTATAGTTTTGTTAGATAAAGGCTGACCACGGGCCTTTATCCCACAAAATTGGCGTTAAAGCACAAAAGCCTTTATCCCACATAAAAAATGCCTTTATCCCACAAAAGCCTTTATATCACAAAACCTATGTAACAATCATCTCAACTGGCCTCTATATCACAAAACCTATGTAATGATGATATTAACCAGCCTTTATCTCACAAAACCTATGTAATGTTCATATCAACTGGCCTTTATATCACAATACCTATATATATACCGAATTTCCATCAAATAACAACTACTCTCCTCACATACCAGCTTGCCTTTATATCACAAAACCCATATATATAGGTCTCAAATACTGAATTTCCCCGGAATATCAACTATTCACCTCATATATCAACTTGCCTTTATATCACAAAACTATATACTACTATAACATGTCAAATTGCCCTAATAACTCCTCTGGCCTCTATATAACAAAACCTACATAACCAGCCTTTATCTCACAAAAGCTATATAATAATCATTCCAACTGGCCTTTATATCACAAAACCTATATATAATGGTTGAATATACTGAATTAACCTATATATACTACTTCAATGTATCAAATTGCTCTTGAATTTCTTCTGGGCACTAAATCACAAAGCCTCTGTAATAATCATACCAACTGGCCTTTATATCACAAAACCTATATACTAATCATATCAACTTGCCTTTATGTCACAAAACCTATATACTGGCCTCATATACTGAACTATCCCCAAATAATTATAAGCTATTTTTCTTACATTTCAACTAGCCTTTATATCACAAAACCTATATATACTGCTCCAATCTATCAAATTGCTCTTGAATTTCTTCTGGGCTCTATATCACAAAGCCTCTGTAATAATCATACCAACTGGCCTTTATATCACAAACCTATGTACTAAGCATATCAACTTGCCTTTATATCACAAAACCTATATACTGGTCTCATATACTGAACTACCTACAAATATAAGCTTATTTTTCTCATATATCCACTTGCCTTTATATCACAAAAGCTATATATACTACTCTAACATGTCAAATTGCCCTAATATCCCCTCTTGCCTCTATATAACAAAACCTACATAACCAGCCTTTATCTCACAAAAGCTATATAATAATCATTACAACTGGCCTTTATATCACAAAAGCTATATATAATGGTTGGATATACTGAATTAACCTATATATACTACTCCAATGTATCAAATTGCTCTTGAATTTCTTCTGGGCTCTATCGCAAAGCCTCTGTAATAATCATATCAACCGGCCTTTATATCACAAAACCTATGTACTAATCATATCAACTTGCCTTTATATCACAAAACCTATATATATACTGGTCTCATATACTGAACTACCCACAAATATAAGCTTTTTTTTCACATATATCCACTTGCCTTTATAGCACAAAAGCTATATATACTACTCTAACATGTCAAATTTCCCTAATATCCCCTCTTGCCTCTATATAACAAAACCTACTTAACCAGCCTTTATCTCACAAAAGCTATATAATAATCATTTCAACTGGCCTTTATATCACAAAACCTATATATAATGGTTGGATATACTGAATTAACCCATATATATACTACTCAAATGTATCGAATTGCTCTTGAATATCTTCTGGGCTCTATATCACCAAGCCTCTGTAATGATCATACCAACTGGCCTTTATATCACAAAACCTATGTAATAATCAATTCAACTTGCCTTTATATCACAAAATCGATATAGTGGTCTGATGTACCAAATTTCCCTCAAAGAACAACTATTCCCCTTACATTTCAACTGGCCTTTATATCACAAAACCTATATATAATGGTTGGATATACCTGATCAACCTATATATACCACTCCAATGTATGAAAGTGCTCTTGAATTTCTTCTGGGCTCTATATAACAAAGCCTCTGTAATAATCATACCGACTGGCCTTTATATCACAAAACCTATGTATTAATCATATCAACTTGCCTTTATATCACAAAACCTATAAACTGGTCTCATATACTGAACTACCCCCATATATAAGCTTTTTTCCTTATATATCAACTTGCCTTTATATCACAAAAGCTTTATACTACTCTAACATGTCGAATTGCTCTTGAATTTCTTCTAGGCTCGATGTAACAATGCCTCTGTAATCATCATACCAACTGGCCTTTATATCACAAAACCTATGTAACAATCATATCAACTTGCCTTTATATCACAAAAACATGTTAGAGTAGTATATATATAGCTTTAGTGATTTAGAGGCAAGTTGATATGTGAGGAGAATAGTTTTTTTAAAGGAAAATTCAGTATATGAGACCAATATGTATGGGTTTTGTGATATAAAGGCAAGTTAGTATTCGAGAATAGTTGTTAGCCACTGGCGTAGGAAAAGGGGGGGGGGCAGGGGGGCCTGGGCCCCCCCAATCACAGAGGAGGGGGGGCCTGAATATGTTTGGGCCCCCCCCAAAATTTGCAAAGACCCTATAATATAATACACATTTCCCAAATTGTACCTCTCCCACATAGGAAAAATAGAGGCAGAGTTGCCTGAAACCCCCTAATCAGGGGTCAAAACTACTTTGTTTTATACAATTCCAATACAAGCGTGTGTAAACACCGTTATACTTGAAATCCAATATTTAAAGCTAGTGGGGTGCCCCCTCCCCTGGCCCACCCAATGAAGATTTGCATCCTACGCCTCTGTTAGCTGAAGGAAATCAGACCACTATATAGATTTTGTGATATAAAGGCTAGTTGATTCGAATATTGCATAGGTTTTGTGAGATGAAGGCTGGTTGATACTACAATTATGTGGGTTTTGTTATATAGTGGCCAGAGGTTTTATAAGGGCAATTTGACATGTTAGAGTAGTATATATAGCTTTTTTGATATAAAGGCAAGTTGATATACGAGGTGAATAGTTGATATTCCAGGGAAATTCAGTGTTTGAGATCAATATATATGGGTTTTGTGATATAAAGGCAAGTTGGTATGTGAGGAGAGTCGTTGTTATTTGAGGGAAATTCGGTATATAGGTTTTGTGATATAAAGGCTGGTTGATATTATCATTACATAGGTTTTGTGATATAGAGGCCAGGGGAGATTTTAGGGCAATTTGACACATTAGAGTAGTATATATATGGGTTTTGTGATATAAAGGCAAGTTGGAATGAGAAGAGAAAAGTTTCTATTTGAGGGAAATTCGGTATATCCAACCATTATATATAGGTTTTGTGATATAAAGGCCAGTTGAAATGATCATTATATAGCTTTTGTGAGATAAAGGCTGGTTATGTAGGTTTTGTTATATAGAGGCCAGAGGAGTTATTTGATATATTAGAGTAGTATAATTATATTGCTTTTGTGATATAGAGGCAAGTTGATATACAAGGTGAATAGTTGATATTCCAGGGAAATTCAGTATCTGAGACCAACGTATATGGGTTTTGTGATATAAAGGCAAGTTGGTATGTGAGGAGAGTAGTTGTTATTTGAGGGAAATTCAGTATATATAGGTTTTGTGATATAAAGGCCAGCTGATATGAACATTGCATAGGTTTTGTAAGATAAAGGCTGGTTGTTATCATCATTACATAGGTTTTGTGATAT
Organism: Harmothoe impar; assembly: GCA_947462335.1. Taxonomy (NCBI): domain Eukaryota; kingdom Metazoa; phylum Annelida; class Polychaeta; order Phyllodocida; family Polynoidae; genus Harmothoe; species Harmothoe impar. The sequence goes on from OX381714.1 coordinate 40,599,370, forward strand.
AGAGGCCAGGGGAGATTTTAGGGCAATTTGACATGTCAGAGTAGTATATATATGGGTTTTGTGATATAAAGGCAAGTTGGCATGAAAAGAGAATAGTTGTTATTTGAGGGAAATTCGGTATATCCAACCATTATATAGGTTTTGTGATATAAAGGCCAGTTGAAATGATTTTTATTTAGCTTTTGTGAGATAAAGGCTGGTTATGTAGGTTTTGTTATATAGAGGCCAGAGGAGTTATTAGGGCAATTTGACATGTTAGAGTAGTATATATAGCTTTTGTGATATAAAGGCAAGTTGATATACTAGGTGAATAGTTAATATTCCAGGGAAGTTCAGTATTTGAGACGAATATATATGGGTTTTGTGATATAAAGGCAAGTTGGTATGTGAGGAGAGTACTTGTTATTTGAGAGAAATTCGGTATATATAGGTTTTGTGATAAAAAGGCAAGTTGATATCATCATTACATAGGTTTTGTGATATAGAGGCCAGGGGAGATTTTAAGGCGATTTGACATGTCAGAGTAGTATATATATATAGGTTTTGTGATATAAAGGCAAGTTGGAATGAGAGGAGAATAGTTGCTATTTAAGGGAAATTCGGTATATCCAACCAAGAATATATAGGTTTTGTGATATAAAGGCCAGTTGAAATGATAATTATATAGCTTTTGTGAGATAAAGGCTGGTTATGTAGGTTTTGTTATATAGAGGCCAGAGGAGTTATTAGGGCAATTTGACATGTTAGAGTAGTCTTTATAGCTTTTGTGATGTATATATGGGTTTTGTGATATAAAGGCAAGTTGGCATGAGAAGAAACTAGTTGTTATTTGAGGGAAATTCGGTATATGCAACCATTATATAGGTTTTGTGATATAAAGGCCAGTTGAAATGATTATTATTTAGCTTTTGTGAGATAAAGGCTAGTTATGTAGGTTTTGTTATATAGAGGCCAGAGGAGTTATTAGGGCAATTTGACATGTTAGAGTAGTATAATATAGCTTTTGTGATATAAAGGCAAGTTGATATACGAGGTGAATAGTTGATATTCTAGGGAATTTCAGTATTTGAGACCTATATAATTATATGGGTTTTGTGATATAAAGGCAAGTTGGTATGTGAGGAGAGTAGTTGTTATTTGAGGGAAATTCGGTATATATAGGTATTGTGATATTAAGGCCAGTTGATATGAACATTACATAGGTTTTGTGAGATAAAGGCTGGTTAATATCATCATTACATAGGTTTTGTAATATAGAGGCCAGTTGAGATGATTGTTACATAGGTTTTGTGATATAAAGGCTTTTGTGGGATAAAGGCATTTTTTATGTGGGATAAAGGCTTTTGTGCTTTAACGCCAATTTTGTGGGATAAAGGCCCGTGGTCAGCCTTTATCTAACAAAACTATAGTCTTTTGTGGGATAAAGGACATTTTGTGGGATAAAGGCCCCACATGCCCTCCTTTTAATCTTTCAAAGGATAATGATTCGGATAGCTGGAGACCTTTACCCTTTTAACAAATTCAAAAAGGTTAGATTCGGGCCAAAATGATAGGGTCGGTAGGGTTACCGGAACACAACATTTTCTTTTGTGTGGTCTTGATAACACTTTTTAAGTTAAAAATAAAGTATAATAAGATTCTTTCAACATATGTGTAGACACTCTACAAATAAATACCGTATCAAAACATATTTCATGGATTCATATAAGCTTTTATATAAAGAACATGTCAGGGATTGTTTTGTTTTTTTCATATTTCAAACATTGCTTCTATTTCCCCACCAGCTCCATGTGTGTTGACAAGACGGGAACCCGTTTTTGATTAACCTAACCATAAAACACAGGTGATGGCTCGACAGAGTGGATTGTACTACCATTCACCAATGTCCAATGTAATACAAACCTAGATAACCAGAGCATCTCTATGTATGTACTTTAATAACTGCTATATGGTGTAACGCCATGGGGTGTGTCCTATATGTAATGGAGGGGAGGGGGTGGGGACATGGACCTACAACAAACATCCATCCAGTGTGAAGTTGTCCCTAGCTGGGCACCGCTCCAGGAACGTCACTGCCTGGTAGCACTGGGACCAGGGGGAGCAGAGGATCCAGACGTGCCGCGCATCATAATAGAAGGTTAGTACAGATATAGCTAAGACTATAGTAAATAAAATTATAAGGTAAGTACAGATAACTAATACATTTGGCTAGTGCAGATAACTACTATAATAAGGAAATCAATGTTGGTGAATAATCGGGAATTCGTGTTTGTCTGGTGCGGTACTTTAGCGACATCGGGTTCAGCCTTTCAGTCTTCTACGTGCATAAAATCGTTTTTTTCTAGTTTTGGTGACAGAGTGTTGAAAATGTAGACAGGGATTTATGATGAAGCTTGTTTACTATAGTCGTGATTGCAACCTGGCAGCATCTTATGCTGGTTCTCGCCGAATAAAACATTGGGCAATCATGGTTTGATTACATTGGAAAATGTAAGGTAAATTACAGGATTTTGTAATTCTTATTGCACTGTAAATAGCGCACCCAAAATACCATCTGTTAAACTGTAAAACAACGGGTAGATTCTACTGCTCTTGTACGATAATACCGTACTTATAGTATATAATATAAAACTACTTTATATTCTACTGATCAATTACAGTAACTGATAACAGTGTGGGATGATATCTGGCGCACCTTTCATATTGTAGGTAAAAGTGACCATAAACCTTGCTGAGTATTGGTGGCCTTAGTGAGCTTACAGTTTAAGGGTCAAAACTTGCCATATTTGATTTGTGCTTGTTGAGATAACCCCCCATTCTTCTGAGTGGCCTTACCTTGAGGTTCAGCCATTCGAACGACCTATTAGAGCATCCCTGGTGCAGAGGCCGTGTAAGGAAACGTTCACAAATAACGTCACCTACTATCTAGAGGTGGAGGGCTTTGGGATTGATGGCAAAAGGTGACGCGGTCTATACTTTTTTTTATAACAATTTAGAACAGGGGGTGGGTGAGTCCTTAGAAAGGTCCAACAATAGGTGTAGATCATTCGTGGACATCCCTTGAGGGTCTCACACTGGCATAGAAAAGAGAGCAGCCCAAGTACCCCCACCCCTCCCAATGATAAGAGGGTCTCCTAAATATGCCTATAGATACAAAATTCCTATAGGGTTCCTCCAACCTAGACCCATGACCCTTGACCCCCACCCCCCCCCCCCCCACAATTAAAAAGAAGATGAAGCTAGTTGCTCATATGGGTGGTAGAATCTATGAAATAAGGACGGGGATTTATAACTATAAATTCTACTGCTTGTCTGCTACAACATCGATTGAATCCCAGCATGAATACATGTATGTTGTTACTTGTACAATCCAACATTGAAGAGACATTCTTTGAATGCATAGAAAACGTTTACGGGTATATTTTGTACAAGAAGCTATCTGGTACATTGAATACAATAGGTATCAGTACAGTAACAGTTTGAGTGTAAGACGAAAAGAATCGTCTTATTTCCATAGTGTTTTAATTTGTGATGAGAACCATTTTTTGTGTGGCCTAACCTCAAAGTTGAGTCCAGAGACCAGTTAGAGCATCCCTGTTGAACTGTTATCCAGTTGGGCACTCGTGCGGAGACTTCTGGGTAAAGAGATTCTGGTGATTATACAGTACACAAAATCAGGTTAACCATGACCTCATTATACATACTATATATCGGTCTGATGTAGGAAAGGCTGTATTTTAGTTCTAGGTCTACAGAACAACCCTTGTGCTTGATAGTGTATAGATTTGTAGGATGAGAACTCTTATTTATTTAGCAGCGGCTCAGCGTTTGAATCTGACATAAAGAGAAGTGCTGATTATGGGCTTTGATGTTTCAAAATATTATATAGGTTTACCCCTAGGAGGAATAACAGGTCAAAATCCAATTCAGCCAAAATCCATCGCTCGTTGCATTAATATTGTCTCTAGATCAAATAAAACCATATATCTACTTCCCATAACATATGATCCCTGTTTTTTTTATTCTGCATGTACATTGAGCTTCAACCACCCTTAGATATGATATACATATCATATGTGAATAGACCCTCCTGTAAATTACCATGATGCTGATGCAGCTAGCGCATTGGCCCAACAAGATCACACGGATTAGTCAAATAAATGGTGCATGATGTGACTTGTATCGTGAAAAAAGACACAGGTAACCTGGTTTTGTAACATGAAAAAAAACACACATAAATAGGTTAACAGAGGAGCATCTGTATCAATGACACAGTCCTAGAAACACCACATCGTAAATAGGTAGTATAGGTACACAGTAGAATCTACTGTAGGAAGGATATAAACAGTAGAATCTACTGTAGATTCACAGTAGATTCTACTGTTTACCGACAATAAACTCCTGTAAAATTGGCAAGTAACGTTTTACAGTGCAGATGAATGCAAGGCCATAGGCCTACAATCAAAAATGTGTGAGGCTAAGGAGTAGACCGAAGCTTCACTCACCTATTCATGAAAGCGAAGGAAAGTTCTGTAAACAATTTTATTTCTCCCTTATTTCTCCTTTACTTCGATACAGCAGTGTTTTGGTAGGCCCATTGGTTAAAACGTCTGCTGTAAATTTGGCACTCGGTATTGGATTTAACCCTTAATTACAAGACACTTGCTGCATGATAATGCCAAGGGTGGGTTTGGGGCCCCGTTTAACCTCTTTACTAAGAAGGCATGCCAATTATTTCACAATTATATTCATGATATAAATCAGTTCAGCAACTTCAAATAATATCCTTGTTTCTAATCACCAAGCCAGGAGAGATGTGATGAGGACTAAATGGGTGGGGAAACTAAATTTATGTGTTAGTAGTTATAAGATACATGATCTACCCAAGTTTTGAATTTGCCTGTTTTCTCTATCCCATCACATTTGCAACACTGTCAGCTTTAATTTTATATGAAATATGCCCATATTTGTTCATTATTTTTATGTCTTTTTCATTAAAATTTGCAACAACAAAAAAAGAAAATCTTCAAACCACGATTTTGGTGTTGCACGCGGTGATGAGAAACAAGGATATCATTTGGAGTGTCAAAATTCAATTATAAAAAGAATGACCACAGTTGATAATTGTTAAACAAGTAGAATGATCCTCCATGTTAACTGATATGCACTGAAGGATCTTCATATCCCTGTTAGGCCATGCCATATATGGTAGAATGATGAGTAATAGCCCCTGCACCTAGTATTTATAGGATGGGGTAGACAACAATAAGTTTACAACTCACTAGCTATTCCAAAAAAGTTACCCCTCAATGACCGGCTATACAGAGACAGTCCTGCTTCAATGGCAATCCTTTCCATTGGGAGTCACTGAGCATGGACTCCCTTTCTTAGGGGAGTCAGAGATCATTATTCTTGACTCCTTTTGTAACGGGAGCCATAAAGGTGATTCACTTGACAGGAAAAACATGGACTTGCGTCACTGAGTCAAATAACTCCCTCCAGAACTGATTTTCATCAGAAAGAGACAGAGAGGAAGTCACTCTGGAGGCAAGTCAGAACTTCCTTCTGGAAGGTTTTTCTCTTTTTTACAAGAACGCGCTTATAAACGATTTTTATCAGCTAATGGACAAGAGAAAACGTTTAGCATATTTGTAATTTGTATTTCTAAGTAGATTTTCGTTAGCTCTTCAGTTCTGGACCCTCAAACGAAAACGAATTTTGAGGACTATAAGGTAATTCGTTCAGGGAAATCGTTTGTAATGGTCTGTACAGGCATTTCGTTTGTGACCTGTCCTAATTACAAAAGTATACGAAAATCAGTCTACATTCCGGGAAACACCTAGGGAATCCCCTTAGTGATGTCATACCTTTTCGTTGGGTTGAGAGAAGATGGTTATAAGTTAAAGAGAGGGTTTGGATATAAGAGAGTGGTTGGGCGTGAAAGAAAGGGTGGACATGAGAGAGGGGGTAGACATGAGAGGTAATGGACGTGGACGTGAGAAAGTATATGGTGAAGAGATTTGATGTAAAATAAAGCGCTGGCCTTCTGTGAATGCACAGGGAACAGAGGGTAGATAGTGCCACTCTACTATTGTTATTATTACATAACTGGTACATAACTCAGTTAAGATGGGGGTATCTAACTTGAAGTGCACTGTACAGATACTGGTATATACAAGGGTGTAAGAACAAAAAGGTCATGTTGGAAAGTCTGACCCCTCCCCCCTCACAGTGGAAGGCATACTGCTTTAGGAGAAATATAACATATCTGGGAGACTGTGGGGATGTCGGGGGCCAGTCATTCCATGGGTGATTATTGTATGGTGATGTTTCAAGTGGAGTGTGTATTGGTTTAGCACTGAGGCTTCTCTCCTATATGGGAATGTGTAAATGTTTAGTGGGTTACAATTATGTCCAGAGTAGAAGTTAGTAGAAGAGGTAGGGCCCTATAAGTGTACAGCGGACACTGGGGGAGGAGATAGCAGACCCTGTACTTTTTCAGTGTATATGCCAAGTATACAAACGATTGGGTGCAAAGCTTGACCAAAATTTTACCCCACGATTCTTTAACTATGCAGCAACGATTTGACTCTCCATTAATATTTTTAGCAATTGTAAATAGAGTATAATTTCATCAAGTTCTCATCACATATCGAATTAAAATCTAATAGCATCACAAGTATGTCTACTTTTCTATATAGTTTCATTCATATGTTGTATTATAACCATTTCCCCGACTTTGTAGGAGGTGTGGACCTTCACCTAAGTCGGCCTTTTGAAACATGTTTTTTCCTTCAAACTATTTCGTTTAATCAAGCTAATTATCACAGATTTAGTGAACGAGATGTTTGTAACACCTTTAGAAACACAAAATTATTTGCATTCCCACGATTCTATTGATTCTCTTTGCAAAGAACTGCCTTGAAAGCAACGGTTCCTCTTGCATCCTTTTGAAACATGAAATGTCAAGCGAATTCGCTACAGGTCTTCACGGGAAAAAGAGAAAAACCTTCCAGGTGCCCTTTCTTTTTTCTGTGTTATTATACGATGTTGATCATTCTGCCGTCACATGATAGAAAAATGCAAAATAATAAACCCGACTCGTTATCATCTATCGTCATTGTTATGTGGCTCATATATCCAGGGCGCATATGAATATATTAGCCTAATGGTGATATAGGCCGTTTTCTGACAAACATAATTATGGAGGAACATTTCATACATACCATATCAAGGACATAATAATCTCGCTGTTACGCTCCAGTTAGTGAGTCGTATTTATATATATATATATATATATATATATATATATATATATATATATATATATATATATATATTATATGTACTTCTATAAGGTTAATGATGAAATTAATGAATCAATTAATTCCCTGGACATCATTTATTTCAGATACCCAGAAGCCATCCAATTGCAAGGGAATCTTCTCCATAGTATATCAACATGGCAGGATTCTATGCCGTAGATTACGTCATATTTGTCGTCATCTTTGCGGCATGCATCGCCATAGGGATATATCACGGTTACCGCGCGCGACGTGCTGGTGCATCAACTAGCGCATACTTGATGGGCAACCGGAACTTGGCCCTGTTTCCGGTGACGATCTCCATGGTGGTGTCTGTCTTGTCTGCTAACACCCTGCTCGGGGTTCCCGCCGAAACCTACAAGTGAGTGGAATTTTATCATTATAGGCCTAACGACAAGGGGGGGCCGGGGGTTGGTGGATTTGTGGACATGTATAATGTTAACCCCCTAGCCCCCTTAAACCCACTTTCAAAGTAAAAGAAATGCAGGGGAGTCTCAAATCTACCAACATCCCCCAAATGGCTTCATAAGTATATCCAATGGTAAATTAAGACCAATCCTATGTTAATGAATACAATTTAATGTGTCATATTAGGCCCAGCAAAATCATTTTATAAATACCATGTATTTTGTGATAATCTTACAGCTATGGTATACAGATCGTACTAAAGGCCTTTGGAACAGTAATCGGTGGTATCCTAGCAGCCATCGTCTTCGTCCCCTTACTCTACCCACTAAAGATAACAAGTACATATGAGGTAAGTTCAATTTACAGTAATTCAAACTATTTCTTTCATTCAATTATTGTGTTTTGGGCTAATTCTTAACGTCATAACGTTTTGACACAATAAGGAGCCATAGGAAAACGTCATGTAACGTTGTATAACGTTTTGTTTACCGGGGAGCAGTAGATTCTACTGTAGATGTGTTATGCAGTACATGCTAGGATATCAGTCTACATGCGCTATATAGTCTACTTTTAATTTACAGTATGAAATTATGGTATTTTTGTGTTCATTATTTACAGTGTTGGTATTAAGCGACCACTATTCATAATATCCACAGCAATGTGATTTCATTTAATAGAGAAACCAGCTGGCAATTTAACATTGATAGTCTCCCGTATTGTTTTGTGTAATAAACTACAGGGTCAGCTGGCAATTTAAGGAATGCTAATGGGACTTGATAATCTATCATTTTGGGAGATGATGGAATCAGTGATTAATATTCTCAAAGTAGGGGTATCGACTCATCACTGCCTAATCCAACATTATGTCCTATTCTGAATTGTCATATTTCATCCACATTAACATTGCAGTACCTTGAGATGAGATTCAAGTCAAAGTGGGTGAGAAGACTTGGATCTGTACTTCTGATCATAGCCCAGGTATGTATCTAACCATACTGATTTTATAGGTTTTCAGTGCATATCCGTTTTACATGAGTCTGATACAATATATTTCTCGGAAATACCTAGTACTAGTTTAATAACTATGCACCGATAACCAACCCTGTATGAATGCCGAGAGTGCAGACAACGTTAGGTGTGTGGCACTTATTAAATGCATAAAATATAATTAAAACTATGGTTGTGGTAGGTCAGGGGGGGGGGCGTCTTCTATTCCTCCCGAGAGGCACTGGTATAAGCATGATGTTACACAGTGGCTTAAGCTGGAGCTCCACTAACCGATTTTCTGGTCCATTCTCACAAAAGTAAAATCACAATCTCAGGCTTCTCTATGGGTCCTGAGGGATCAACATGGATATAAGGACATTCATTCAATCTCACCTTTCAAAAATGTCATTCCCAAATATATATTGTTGTATCCATGTTATAGTGTCTCTACATCGGCTGTGTTATCGTTGGTTCGGCAGTTGCATTCCAAACAGGTGGGCTCGATTTTCCATATTGCACTGCGGTTAGATATGAGACAATGTATAGTGTTGATCATTTAATACCTGTTACTAACGCCTATGATGTAGGTATAGTGAATACATAATAGATAGACCCACAGCCTATCGTATATGTTACTTGTACTGTTGTATGTCTATCTGTCCATGTCATTTCAGCTGTAGGCCTGCCGAGCTGGGCCTCTGTTATCATTATCACAGTTCTAGGGTCACTGGACACGGCTGTGGTGAGTATACAGGCAGAAACACGTGCCATAGATTACTACAAAGTTATGTCTGGATGTAAAATATTGAAGGTGGTTCAGGTTCCCCTACTCAAAACAGCAAAAGAAGCATAGTTTCAAATTCCTAACTGCATATTATATCATTTTCAAATCTTTCAAACTATTTATTATCATTTCATATCTTGTTGGCAAATTTTTATACATGTAGTTATCATGATTCACTCTTTAACTGGAAATGTGTTTAACATATTTTGAATAACTTTAAAACATTTTAAATATATGTGATTTACAGTAGATAAACTACATTCTCCAATTATACAGTACTGGTAATAAAAACGGAATGGAAATGATGCGCAGGCCAATGGTTGGTTTGTTATATTTGACAGACATGGCCATGACACAATGACCGATGTAGATCATAATATTCCCCTTGTTATTAATTGATATTCATGATGGCTGGTTACATTTTATGTTAGGGTGGATTTAAAGGCGTGATATGGACAGATGTGTTCCAGAGTCTGATCATGATAATCGGGCTAATCATCGTCCTAGCCAAGGTAGGTAATCACCCTTTTTTTAATTTAACAACTTATCAAGAACATACATGCAAAGATTGTTTCATTTTGGATCAAATGAGACTGAATATGAACAAGCTCCTATATCTTTTAAACAAAAAATAGTAACTGAAGAAAGATTGCTACGGCAACTTAAAATTGTCCGCACACTTATGTGTGTAAATGTACAAACGTATGTTTAGCTCGTTTAAGACCACATAGTGATTTTCTGTCATCTGTTCTTTGTCATCATTATGCATGAATGTAGCTCTGGCGCTGAACTTGCCAGTGCATTCATGCATCATGTTGTACCTAGGGGGTTGATACATCCAGGAAGGGTCGACATGATACAATAATACAGTGTCGGCGAGTTACTGGCTTGGATGTTGATTGTCTATGCTGAACATAAATTCATATAAAGTTGCTTCCATGGATTTAGGGAGTTACAAGAGTAGGTGGAGTAGACAGGATGTGGGCTATAAATGAGGAGTGGGGACGGATTTTCATAAAGTAAGTTACAATGATTATATGTTATCATACATTACGTTCATTAATTTTCAATTCAATTAGAGGATAACATAGTATAGCTATTCATTATGAAGTGCGATTACATGATATAGCAATGTATTGTTATTTTCTCCTTAGCTTGGAGTCAGACGTTACCCAGAGAATGAACCTTCTCTCAGGTCTGATGGGGTTTGCCTTTACGTGGTGGGCATTCTACGGTGTGAGCCAGCCCCAGGTCCAGCGCTTCTGTGCCGTCAGAACTAGGAATAAAGGCATCCTGTACGCTATTTTAATTAATCATGAATATACTGCTAAGCCAGATTTTTTTATCGTGCCGCTATATAATCATTTTTATTATTTTAAGTGAACGAGACAAACTTGCTTTAAGTAAATTTAAGTTAACAAAAGAAATACTATTATCTTCTAAAATGTTTAAAGTATTATTCTGGGCTGCAGATAGATCTATCGCCTTTATTGATTTTTTTGATGATACCTTTTAAATTAGGGTCAATTTTCATGCGTTAAATTCATTTCTTCTTGTTTGAAAAATGATTCATCCACTAGATCCATGTTATCCACTTAGTGCTTTAGATTGAATTGAATTTCAATGTGTTTATTTTTCATGGTAAAGTATGGCCTGGTAGACCGTGTTGTTGCAAAACCAGCATATGTTTCGATAAGTGGAAGAAAAAATAATGAGCAAGTAACCTCTTTCGTGTATCATATATTATCCAGGAGAAGTAATCATTTCCTCCTCTGTTTCCAGGTCGATGGCCCTTAACCCCATTGGTTTCTTCATCTTCCACGTGCTCTCCGTATTCGCTGGATTGGTGGTAGTAGCCTACTACGTCAGTGCTGGATGTGATCCAATAAGGGCTAAACACATTGGTAACTCTAACCAGGTAAGTCTGTTATGCTGCTACCTCATGATTGTCGCCCTTCTCCTAGCGATAATTAGGGCGACATTGCAGCGAAATGAGATGAAAAGAGGCGAAATATACAAGAACAAAACATTAAAAGGATCGCACCATTTCGCAGGGGACGATGTCGCCCTAGTGGAGCCAAGGCTTATTGCTTTGTATTACCCATACCAAACACATATAAACATATGAATTCTAACTCAGCTACATGATCTAAGTCTACTTACCCTAAAGTCTACTTAATGACCTTCTTAGTTAGCTTCATGATAAGCTTCGCTCCTCAGATGTATTCCTCAGTGCAGTGGCGGATCCAGGATTGTCCAGAGTGGGACCCAAACCTACACAGAGAGAAGAAACCGAGTCACAAGGGGAGTCTAGGCTATAAAAAGAGAGCCAGGGCCTCTTTGGCTCACTTTTCACACTGTCTGACTCCCCCTTCTAACGACCTTGACTCCTTTTCAATTAGATCAAACAGAGTCCATGTCAGCTGAGGTGAGTCAATGGTTACCTGGACTCCCTAAGGGAGTCACAGAGGTGAGCATACAAAACGGAAATAGGAAACCCACTAGGTGACATTACTGTACAATGACTGTAATGCCATCTAGCATATATGTTAAGAAGCCATCTGACTCTGTTTCTAATCAGAGTCAAGGGTCCCTACTCCCTTTTCCCCCAAGGGAGTCAAACAGTTGGTTACAGTTAAGCCTGCTAGGTGGTAGCACTTTACCTAAAATGGTAATATTCTGCATGCTCAGATCTCTAGATCCATGTTTTTTGTGACATTGATAATTATGGTGATACATGTTTATCATTGTAGCATCAACATGTAATGTCAGAATTACATTTTATGAAATAATTACAGTTAATTTAAAACTGTAGCATAAGCATGATGTATAAGTATAGACACCCAATTTGTAGCAACATGAGAAAGTTAAATCCCAAAAGCTTATATGTTCCTTTGTATATGAACTAATGTGCTCTGAGGGATCTTATTGAGATCCCTCCTCCTTGTGAGGCATTGCACCAACATAATGTAGAAACATCAGCTAGGGAGACAGCTATTGAAATGGTTATATAGAGGGTTAGGGGGTAGGAATTACCTATAAATTATGACTTTCTATTCCAAAGGAGCCGTCCTGTGCCTAGACTCCCTTTCTAAAGGGAGTTGCAGCATAGACCTGGACTCATCAAGAGAGTCAGAAAGAGAGTCAGAAAAGGGAGACATTCTGGAGGCAAGCCTGGACTCCCTTTTGACTCGGTTTCTTCTCTCTGTGTAGCCAACCCGGAGTCACTATGTGTTTCCCGCAAACGAAGCGCTTTAGCTATACTAGGGGGGGGGGGGGGTTGGGGGCATTCCCCCCAAGAACAGTTTGTTGATTTGTTGATCTAGACTTGAAATAGTGCATTCTCATGCATTTTAGGACAATATTTTAAGACTCAGCCCCCTCCCAGCCCCATCCACATCAGAGGCCCTCAATCAGGCCCTATGAATAATACTTCAAAATCTCTTCATCTTTTTCCCTCTTTTCTTCTCCTTTCTTTTCACCCCCCTGGATCCTCCAATGCAGTTGTGAGCAATTCTCATAGACCTATGTGTGTTTACCTTCTAGTTGTTAATCTACTTTGTACTGGATGCCTTTGACCTGCCTGGTCTCTCTGGTGCCTTTGTCGCTTGTCTCTTCTGTGCAGCTCTTAGGTAGGTACAATGCACAGGCATTACATGTCTGTCTCAGCATTTAGCTTCAAGCTCTTGGGATAGTCTTTATATAAAGCTTGTTTTGCATAATCTGTGAATCTGTAAGATTTTTAATTAACAGCTATAGATCTCTGAATCCATTGCATCTTGTTCTGTAACACCATGCTAATTTAAACCGTTTATCCTGAGATAAGCCAACCTAGAGAATAATGTTATATACGTTGGAAGATAATAACAGAATGTGGGGTTTGTTCATCCTTCAGCTCCCAATCCTCATCCCTCAACTCGATGGCTGCTGTGCTCTGGGAGGACTTCCTCTCTGAGAGGTACTCATACTGGAGTGACACCAAGAAGTCCTATTTCCTGAGGTTCTCAGGTGGGTAGTCCCTTTTCACATCTTCTCCTGCCTCCTATTGCTGTTGTACCACACACTCAGCCAAATTCAGGTGATAACCACCGGCCTCTCAGACTATTTTCATGGGGATGTAGTCAAATGTCTAGAACTTAACATCGTACTATGCTCATACACCGTTAGAAGTAAATGTAGCTGAGCATCAGAATCTCCTGTAGTTTTACAGTATAACCTACGGTATTAGTGTACATGGGCAGTAAAACATACTGTTTGTTTACAGTATAAAAAGACGTATTTTTGGCTTCACTATTTACAGTGTGAATAACAGGCAAAGGAGAAAATATAAATAGCTTTGACATAAGAGATCCACCCAAGAAAAAATATTGTATAAAAATCCTGTACAGAACGATCTGCGTAGTTGGCCTGATTACGTATGGATGTAATTGTTACATAACTTCTATCACTGCATGAACCATCAAATTTAAGCAACTTTAATCACAACTTTAGTAATGGCCTGATTTAAGCAGCTTGAAGTAACTTTAAGTAACTTTAATCTGGGAGAAAATTTCAGTTGTTTAAAGTTGCTTAAAGCTGCTAAAAGAAGGCCATTAATCAACTTTATTCTTGTTTAAAGTTGTTTAGATTAGATGATTCATGCAGTGTACTTTCTTCCAGTTATGATTATGGGAACAGTTTCTGGTCTGCTCGCCATCTTGATGATATTCATTGGTGGAAACCTGCAGCAGGTAAATGTTTTGTCAGATAAATACCAAATTTAACTCTAATTATATCAGTCAATGTCTAGATTGTGTGCACGCACAAAAGCATCAACCTTCCTTTACCTACGTTGCTTTAGAACAAATCAAAATGAAATATCAATATAGAAATGTCTATAGAAATACAATAACCGAATAAATAATCATGTTTCTACTGTCATTCCCCAGCTTGCCATTAGCTTCTATTCTTTCTCACTGGGCCCTCTACTGGGAATGTTCCTGCTAGGAGCCTTTGTACCATTCGCCAATTCCAAGGTACTGTATGTCCTACTGGTTTAGACCCTAGTATATTATTGCAATATATACACACTGGTCATTCGTTAGTTGGTATTTGTCGCCTTCAGCTAGTTCTTCGAACTAAGGACAGGAGTCGTTGACCACTGCTCAAGGTTTAGGAGACTACTGCGAGGTGGCGAATTTGTTTCCTCACAATCATTTTGCCATGCACACCAAAATTGCGACATGCACACATTATAAAGGGAGAGTCCCCACAGATCAGTCTCTCAGTCTTCGACTGTGATCAAGTCATACCCTTACTATCCTTACCTAGAGCACCAGGGGGAATCAACTGCCGCAGCGCCATCTGCATGGAGTGGCTAGAGTGGAAACAACACACACTCACAGTTATTACACAAAAGCTATTCAAGTTTAAACTCTGTTGTATTTTTTCCTGCTAAGATTTACCCTTTTGGCAGTTACATTTCAATGTAGCATTGTAAAGCTTCTGTCGTTATCTCAATATGAGGGTTTCATTCATGCTCTTTCAATGCAATACAAATGTACCGAGGGTAGGCTATATGACCATGGCCCTCCTACAGCCCAGTAGTGCCACCTCATGCCAATCATGTATAATAAAGACCTTCCAACAGGTTTGGACCACACTGGACTGTACAGTGTTACCTCCTCCCTGCTAGACCTTGAGCCGAGGACTTTTTTAGTACCAATCAAGTGTAGTAAAGCAGGCAAGGATTTTTGGATTTGGACATGTGTAAGGAACCCAAATCACTTTGCTTGACATCTGGGTTGCCCAGCTTAGCTTCAGAATCCCACGAGATGTAGAATGACATCACGCTTTTGCCCGCAATCACTGTATCATTCATACATCGGTTAATATTTGGAATAGAAAGCTTAAAATAGAACCGAATTGAAGCTCTTGAACAGCATATTACAATGAAATTATCATATATCAGATATCTCATTCACATGTTTTGAATAATCATTGAAACATCATTTTTCATGAAATGTTTTAAAAAGCTTCTGTTTCGAATTAAATAGCACACATAAAAATTAAGCTAAAGCATGTATTATTACATCCAAGTAGTAACCATGTTATGCAAAAGGAATAACATCTTTTATCATAAGTATGTTGTTTTTGTTGTATGATTTACAACTATTTCTTTAATGGCAAAAGTATGATGATATCTTTGGAGGTAACAGGAAAGCAGTCGTGAAGTCCTGAATTAGCTCCACGGAAGCTACATCTATAGTTTCATGATAATAAACTTTTGTGGTAGTTTCCTTATACCTGCATCTAATTAATATTCATAAAAATCCTGTTTACTGAAAGTCATTCGTCTGACTATTGAGTTTCTGTTCATGATATGAATTGATACATCAAGTCATGTGGTTGTATATGGTATATTGATATGTACATATGAATACATATATATATATATATATATTGACGTATTGACATATTCTTAACCTTGGTTTTTTGAATGAAGCAGCTCACCAAAAACAAAATGCCTTTGGCAAAGAAGACAGGACTTAATTATTTCAACCTAGTGCCATCTGTATTCAAACACCAGCCACTGTAACTTTGATTCCCTATATGGAAATAGATTTTTATTATAATGGCACCACTGCATAATGTCTAAGCCATGCTAATAACATGGTTGATATTTTCAAATTTTCCTCTCTGTCATCATCATCAGAACTGTCAGGAAATCCGGCATTCTCCTCATCTCCCATGTTGTGATTTTGCACGCCTCAGTGCAGGGCATGCAAATTTGTAGACAATACACACCCTGGTAGTTTGCATTTTTACATGCACATGACATAAACTCCAGGATACTGTTAATCCAGTTAACCCTTTAAGGATGGCATGATACCTTAATGCATCATGTCCTTGGTCGTCATGATGAATGAATGCAGCCCTGGAGAGTAACTCACCAGTGCTGCATTCAAGCATCATGCCTATCCTATGGGGTTGAGACAGTCCCGTAGGGTTGGCATGATGCACCAATGCAGCAGCAGTGAGTTACTCGCTCTGGCTGTATTGGTGCATCATGAAGACTAATGTCCTCTTGAAGCGACATGCATCCTTAAAGGGTTAATTTGGCTTCTAGTTTCATTGGGCACAGACTTGAACTATTTATGTCTGTGCATTGGACAAAATATGGGGAAATGTTATCCCTCTCAGTTGATTATGAAACCAGTTACGAAAGTTCTAGCTAACTCAACTGGTAATGCCATCTCAGTTGACTTAATATTTCAAGGGACTCTTATATGGGATACCTTACTCTTCTTAGAATATAATCTTCCTTAAATAAAAACACCACCAACTACAGGGGATAATATATATACTCTTGCACAGAGTGCATGACAACCAAAGACTAAATATCTCACTGGAATTTGCCATTGTTTTTGACTTTTGTATGCCACTGAAATAAGACAATTATCAAAATACTGATATCCAAAATAGCCAAATTGCATGCTGACTATCCATGTAAAGTCATTATTTGAATAAAATATTAAAACATCTTATAATGGTTTAAATAGCACAGTATCAAGTTGTCAGGTCGACCCCCCCCCCAGAGAGAATCTGTTAGTTATCTAAGAGTGAGGTTGCCACACTAGTGGGTGCCTTGGTTACCATGGTGATGTATTATATATGCTGTCTTCTCAAGTTTCTTATCCACACAACACTGTCAACCAAAAACAGATCATAGAAAAGTAATTATCCCCCCTCCCCACTGTCAGGGTGGCAAACTTCTCTAGACTGCAGGGAGCAGGCCAGCGTCCGTCTGACCACTCCCTAAGGGCCATTTAAAGAGGGCAAAGGGTCCTGTGAAAAAATGGCATAGTTTGCCATGAAAAGAACCCCCCGCCCCCTGAGTCCTAAAGGGGCTGGTTCATTAGATAATGACACCATGCACAGGTTAGATCTCAACCATGACTCACTAGTGACATCTGGTGTTAGCAGCTAACATCTTGGCCATTGACTTAACAGAGAGATTTAAAACAGTGCCACCTGTACACATATCACAGAAGTAAATATTCAGCATGAACATGTTAGACCAGTGTGACAGTGTATATTGTATGATTCTGAAGCTAAGCTGGGCAACCCAGATGTCAAGCAAAGTGATTTGGGTTCCTTAGACATGTGCAATTCCAAAAATCTTTGCCTGCATTACTACACTTGATTGGTACTAAAAATCAGTATTCTTCAAATGGGCTCAAGGTCTATGCCCTGTTTGAGACTGCCGCTACTAGGCCGGTGCAGCTGCATATATGCTCCGCAGTATAGAGGGCGCTACAGCACTTGACTCCCCCCCTCCTTCTAGAGCACTGTGGATCAGGCCCGTCGGCTGACCAACAGCGACATGTGTGTTGTGCCCATACTGTGCCCCACTACTTATATGAAGAAAGTGTTTCTAGTATTATAGGCCCTGTACCGAACTGTGCCCGAAGGATACTTGTGACCTCTATGGTGAACTTCTGAAGTGCGGCTCTTTGTACCGAAACCTACTGAACACCTTTAATGGAATAAAACATACTATCATCTACCTCTGCATACAACTCAAGCCGAACCATGTTATTGGTATTCTTTGGATAAAATAACAGCAACCACACTGGTCTGAAATCTAGTAATTTTAATGACCACATATCCAGTAACCAATGCCATTGGGAGCCATAATACATGAAGGCAGATCTGGCGATTAACTCACCAGGGCTGCATTTATACATCACAATTTTACCCCACAAAACCCCAACTATGAAGTGCCTTTCTAAAAACCTTCACTATAACTAATAGATGTGTATTGTCCTCCCCAGGGTGCCTTCTGGGGTGGCCTCATCTCCCTCATCCTGAACGCTTGGTTACTTGGAGGTCAGACTGTCTTTAAGACCCAACGTCTCAAGCTGCCAGCACCCACCCACAACTGTACTGACACCTATGGTAACCTCCTCTTCAATGTCACCACCACGACCCCCTGGCCCAACCCTGGATCTGGTGCCACAGGGATGGTGTGGGGGACTAGTGCTGCCCCTGCTGCTGCCGTGGTGGAAAAGTATGTACTGCATTATACTTCTCATTTAAACAACGTTAGTTAACAGATTTTAAGGTCTAAAACAATCCTGCTGAAGTAGGACCAGCAACTTTCATACTTTAGATAGCTTTAATCGGTTATGCTAGTGCTAGTAGACTTATCAGTATATAGCACTAAAACGGGGTGTGTTTGCTAGAAAGGTACCGGGGTAGATTAAAAATGCATCGGTAATTGGCTATTTTGAAAGATTTCGAAAGAGCACCAGTTTTGAATATATGCACAGAGGGTCCAGCGCTATTGAAATGTTCCTTAGGCACTAAAGTAGGATGTCGTCCTGGGTTTGAAGGTCCCGCTAAATTGTACAGCGCCCCGGCTCTAAATCGTGACTGTAGGGTATAATATATAGATCTGTACCCAAAGCGTGCGTATGAAACTTAGATACTAAGGATTTACATTATAGCTGTGTTGATAAGTATAGGATTACTGTGTTTGAATTAAGTCAGATGAGTATCTTAATTGGTTTGCATATATAGATGTAGGCAATTCTGATATGATTTTACTAATTTCCCTTTCTGTTAAGGACTGGAGTCCAATGGCTGTATTCCGTGTCGTTTGTGTGGTACGGTATGATTGGATGTGTCCTCACCCTAGTCATTGGTATAGTGGTCAGTTTGGTCACAGGTAGGCAAATCCTAATATAATAATTATCGATTTATCCATTAATAATGATGAAGTAAAGAGAACTTAAAGAGCCTGCAAAGAACCAGCTTAAGTTGGAGCTAAATGCGATATAAAAACGTCAATATAGTTTTATTGCTATCACCTAGCTGTCGACTGTTAATTCATGTAAACCAAGTCCCCTTTGAATGTTAAACTTATATTTCATTTGAAGCCCTCTCGTGAGTGTGTGCGACCAATTTTACAGTACGCGTTGACTCTGGTGGGATTTTTCGAATTAGTGTATAAAAGCATCTGTTATTAAATATAAAATTCTTATAGTTTATACCAGAGTTTAGTCAACGTTCAATGTACCTCTATGTGTTTTAAGGTTGCGAACGTAAGAGGAAGATCCCCAAGAAGCTGTTTTCCTGGATTATTCACCCTTTACTAGATGATGACGACGAGGAAGAGGACTCCCTACACAAGGTAGGTGGTATAGGGGTGGTCGTATTGCTTTTTTAGTCATTACTTGAAAATCGTCACATTTGATGATATGGGATCGAGTTTAACTTGCAATATCATCTAATTTGGAGGATCTTACGTCCCCATACATATGGGCTAGTTTGGACTTGGAGGCCTTTCAGGCATCTTGGCATGCACTATTTCCCTATTTTCACAATTCGGTATGGACCAATTGCTCGTTAAATTGACAGAAACAAAACTGTAGCATTTAGGTTATGGAATTTATATGGGTGGTTCTCGAGCAAGGGTCAATATTATATTTGAAGATAATTTAATAATGTGCACTATATAGGTACTTATCATCAAAGTGGTGCTACAGACTCCATTTTGATACTTTATTATCTAACAGTTACAGAGGTGTAGATATCAAGACTAAGATATAAATTGAGGATGGCTTCAAATTTCAGGAGCCGCAGTCTTTGGACAACAAGCCATCCTTCCATGAGAAGCCTGTATGGTCAACTTCAGATCCTGATGTGGCATATGTCACCAAGATATGAGATTCTACTCTCCTCCATATTTACGCTATTGTCTGGAGAGGAAATTGTGTCAGATAGATAAGGGAACGTTCACACGTAATGGGTTTGAAACCCTTTCCCCTAAAATCACAATCTAAAGCGACAGTGATGAATTAATGTACATGTCCCAATATGAGCTTTGAGTTGAGTTTGGTAACTTTTTAATTGACAACAATTCCATGATACACATCAGTCTCTCAAAAAGACCCAATATTCACAAACAAGTAGTAGACTACAACCACAAGTAGCGGTTTACTGGTAAACAATTCTACTAAAATATAGCAACCAGAACGATAGCACGAGCACCTGCATCTGCAAAACGGGTTTATGCTAAAAAGTATCAAATATTGAAATAACACTACGGTGACTGCAGAGGGGTTTTCGGCGACCTGGCGACCTGGGCCGTTTTCCGCCGTTTTCAGGCGACTTTTCGACCTGGGGCAATAATTTAAGCGACCTGGCGACTTTTGCACAAAAGTGATTATAGGATAAAGCTTCTAAAAAAACGACCTTGCGACCTGCGGGGGGACCCCTCTGCACCCCCACTACGTGTATTAGAGGGTTTACATCAGAGGAGAAGATATGCAATAACATGTATCAATATTATGCATAGATGTTTATGGGTGAATTTACTTACCAGTATATTAAAGTATGCCGTTGTGATATACGTGGAGGAGAAACTATATTTGTGGAATAGAAATTGTAGAAGTGCAGCAAGCTGTCAAGCTGGTGCGGTGGCGACCCTAGCTCCACCTAGTGAGTAGGACTATGGTACTCTAGCCATGACACCTGGTGGAGAGCTTTTATACTACATGTATATGCTGTTTCTATTAAAGATACTCCAGTGCGTCTGGTGCTGAACAGCACATATATAAACATACCATGACATTCCTTTATACATAAATGTACATGTATGATAACATTTGCTAATAAAAGATGGATTGTGAGGAATACCAGCACATGTTCAGCTATTATTTGAGTATTTCATTGCACTTCAGAGATATATATCATGGGGTGTGTCTACGGGAATCTCATTAACCCTTTAGCTGCCGGCCTTAAAACTGCAATTTGGGCCTTAACCACCGGCCCTTTGCTATGGGAATATGCAACTTAACAAGTATGTGCTCCCTGGGATAGTGGCTAAGTAGTAAAATAAGTTGTATTGGAGACATAATTTGCACCTTTCTGACAAGGGGATGTAGTACTCTTATCAAATATTTTTGGATTAGTTGAAAAATTCTCATTCTTTGTTTCATAGCAGGAGCTGCAAGTTAGTAGTATTGCTGCCATAGGGCAGCACTGTTGCTGCCCTATGGCAGCAGCGGTTTTTCAGGGGTATTTTAGATGCTGCCCAGAGGCAGCAGCGGCCCTTAAAGGGTTAAATAACCTTTACCGGGTCACACATAATTGCCGCATTTGGGAACTACAAATAAACTACAAATAAAGCTTGGCCATATCATAGGTGTGTATAGCTGAAGTGCAAGTTTAAAATTTATTGAAAAACTTCTTTGAGAACTTGTTATTCTTCGCCAATCTTAAAGTGCGTGTCCCTTGGAGAAGATTACTAAGAGGCGTATTATTGCATGTATGAATCCCTCCTCGAATTATGTACTGAATAAAATATAAATTTCTGTCGTTTGAAAAAACAATGAATCAATGGTGTTCAAAATTGAAATCTAAACATCAAAGATCATGCAATCGACAAATTCAATTTTAGTAACCACAAATCATTATATTCCCATGGCGAAGCAACGAAGACACATGAGTTACTTTGCCCCTAGCGAAGATCTAGGAGGCCCTGTTTATTACCAACCTAGATAACAACAACATTTAACAACCGTATATATAAAAAAAATTATCATACAGGCAGGTGTTGTACAGGCGCGCAGAAGAAGAAGAATGGACGAGGTCCTAGACCTTGACAGTAATACGGGGTGGGGGTTCCACCTAGCGAGTACATACAGAACTAATTCCCGCTCGCCGCGAATATAACACAGTTAACCCTATACCGGATAACTGTCCTCATATTCCCATGGCGAAGCAACGAAGACACATGAGTTACTTTGCCCCTAGCGAAGATCTAGGAGGCCAAGAGCCAAGCAATAACTTTGCCCCTAATAAGACGATAATTTGTTGGCAACCAACACATCCTTGTCCACACGCGTAGAGTAATTGTCAGAAATATACAGTAGTACGGCCCAGGACCGCCAATCTCCATATGTCTTTACCACATGTAGAGGTAGGAAAGTCGACAAGAATGAGGCAGATCCGCGCCTCATGCTATGGGTAGTATAATGGTCCTTTAATCCAGCTTTGAAGCACAACTTCTTGAACAGAGTCGAGAACTTGGTGTAGGTATACGGAAATAAAGATGATGTGGGATGCAGGTCGGCTGCCGACAGGTAACACTTCAAGTACCTGACTGGACACAAGACACTCTGTCCAGCTGAAACCACTGGAATAACCTGCACCCTCTCCTTGAATTGCACAGTCTTGGAAGATCTCAAAGTTAAGTCCATACCGACGTCAGTGAACTTGATGTCACACACCCTTAGAGTGTGGGGAGAAATGGTTATGTGGCTGACCCTTAGTAGACACCTGTAGGCAAGTGTAATGGCAGTCCACAATTGAAGATCCAGAAAATTGTCCACATTTAAGGCTCCCCTCAACTTGACTAAATCACTCGGGAACAGAGGAGGAGCCTGTACAGTCTGACATCCCAGCAGCCTTTTGGCACCTTTCATAGTTGAGGTAAGCATGAATTGAGTAGGGTCCACATGCTTGACCCCCAAGTAGTTATGGAGTGCCCACACTCCAGACACATAATTCTGAATGGTCACGTAGCAGCATTTCCGTGCAAGATAGGTAATATATAAACAAACAGTCTCAGTATCAGCTGGTAGTGGTGACAGCCTATGCTCAGAGCAGAAGGCAAAGTACCCTCTCCACTGACTGCGTCGGGTCTTGTGAGTGTTAGCAGACCAGCATTGGTCTTTAACATCTGCCCACTCTCCACGCAGCACTTCTAACTCTGCAACAGTCATAAAAAATGGGAATTTTATCACAACAAATAATAACACAGTCTGGGTTGTTGAGACGGGAGAGTGAATCAGCCAAGATATTGTCAACACCAGCTACCCATGCCGCCCGAATATCAATATTGTAGAAGGCACACACCCAGAACACCTCACGCAGCCACGCCATGGTATAAGGGTTGGAGCTGCGGCCTGTGTTCAAGGCCTGTTGAACCTGGGTGTTGTCAGTGTACACTGTGACACGACGATCCTTCCAAGATTTACCCCACCTGTGTACACCAACCACAATGGGCCACATCTCGGTCACGTTTATATGATCATCATAAGGTTCAGCTAATGGAGGATTCTCAGAGTGAGGGCAGCCGGGGGACTCCCTGCCCCATGCTCCCCAGAAGAAGTCTGTCTCGTTGTAAGCTCCGAACCCGAATCCAGAGGAATCAGAGCAGATTACCATAGGCTCGACAGTAGAACCCAACACTTGAGCTTTGCCATTAAACCACGTGACGAATGACGACCACCACACGAAGTCCTGCTTGATACATTCCTCCAACCTAATGACGTCACCAGTGGTATCTTTGAGCAAATTATAAATCCGGCGAGCGAATGTCCGGCCACCCTTGACCACAGTGGCGCAGTGGGCCAATAAGCCAGCAGTCCTTTCTAAGTCCTTGCGCTTGCAGGAAGACTTGTCGAGCAGTTGAATGACTTCACTCTTGACTCGTGTCAGCTTGTCCTCACCGATGGAGACTGTCATGTTGACACTGTCAAATATTATACCCAGGTACTTGAACTCTTGACTGGGAACCGTAGATTTTTCCACAGAAACTTCAAACCCAAGTGTATATAACACACTTCGTAGGGTGTCCTGGCCTGCCTGACACTCCTTGAAGTCACTACCCAAGACGACGTAATCATCAAGATAGTTGACACAGCGTACCGTACCCAGTTTAATGCAGCACCTGAGGACAAAGTCAGAGATTTTCGTGAAAATATATGGTGCACATTTCAGGCCAAAAGATAGGCGCAAGTCTTCATACCACCTGGACCCTCCCCCAGAGTCCCATTGGAAGCCCTGGAATTTTCTGTGTGATGGGAAGATGTGGACTGATCTATAAGCGCTGGTTATGTCAGTTACAGAGCCAAAATCCTGGTTGGCGAACATCTTGACCACTGAGTCTACATTCTTATAATGGAACTTATGGCAAGTAGTGTCCATGAAGTTATTTATAGAACAGCCTTCTGGCTGGGAACAGTCAGTTATGGGACGAAGCTTGCCATTAGCCTTCTCCACCCCCCCTAAAGAATGAACACACAAGGGGGGAAACGGGACCACTCGCACCTTGTGCTGAGCAGACTCAGCTTCAACTTTTTCTGACATTTCTGCAGAAAATGTTTCGCCAGTAATAGTCGAATAATTAGAACGAATGTATTTAGCACTACAATCTTTGTCTACAATACGAGCGCCCCTACATATACATGTCAATACAAAGGCATCATCTATAGTAACATCCCCACCAAAGGCCATGACAGCAGCCGCAAAACGACAGGGTCTGAGCTGACATGGTTCGCCACACAGTACATACGTACAGTCACAAATGCCATCAATACAAGCCGGGAATACCGGGATAATACAATCAGGCCCCATCTCTACCAGGCCCCTCGGCTCAACACAGTTATACACAACGCTATAGGCTGATCTACTTGAAACATTTTCACAAATACTCACATATTCGAGTAAATTATCCCAAAAATAATCCGCACTGACAACAATTTCGACTCGCGTGCCGCCATCTTGGACTAGTCGGAGGTTACTGGACATGGTTTCGTAATCACGGATTTCAATGTAGTCAGCGAACAAAATATCACGAGCCCTGCCTAAGCCACAATCACTAGCATAATTGATGCCAAAGTCAGTATCATTTTCATCACACAAATTTATCAAATCAGGATGATCCAACAAATCGCTCGAGTCAATACGAAAATTTCCATCAAAATCATCGCTCACTAGATACTCGTCCGCCACCGGGTCGCCCACACAAACATAATGGCCAGTTGAAACATGATTGTTTGCACCCCTACTACCAACAACAGCCCCTTGAGCTCGAGTATGGTTAACGATAACCGCAGCAGGAATAACAACATCTACTTCATCTACTTTAGAACTACTTAATACAGGTACAGTGGCCTCCCCGAGGAGGCCCGTCTAGTCAACCCCTATTATCGCCCGCATTTTTGTCTTTGTTCGGGCAATCAAACATGCTATGGCCCTGTACGTCACAGTTTACACAGATGTGTTTGAAAGGGCAACCCCCACAAACCATATTCTGGGAAAACTTGAAGCAGACACCTTTGTCTGCCGCAACCTTTCTCCAGCCAATCAAACCTTTACTACCCGTGCCATAGGACCGATTTTTACTAGAACCCCAGTCAGATTTCTGGGCACTGCCACCCTTTGAAACATTTTTTGCCCGACTGGCTGATTGTGAGGCAGCTGCTATAGTACCCGCCACACCCAATTTAGAATTACTCAAGTGAGTGTCGGCCCCTGTGAAAGCTACCGGACCCCAGATGCGGGCTCGTTCCAGCATGCTCTCGTCGTAGGCTACTAAAGCAGCTGGTGTATAAATACCCGACTTGGCCATCTCACTCATATAATTGGTATGATCAACAAACCCAGACACATCATCACCACAACGTAACATCTCACGCAGTAAACAATTATGGAAATCCCACAGTTCTTCATTAGAAGTAATAGTCAATGTCTTTTTTCGATCTTTCAGAGGAAGGTAGCTGCGGTAGTCAAACTTACTCAGTGCAGCCTCCTGACGCACACCACAACACCCGTGCTGATTGGTGTTGTCGTCATAACCAGGCCATGATGGATAACCCCACCCCTGTTGCTGCTGAGGCTGAGGGTAACCTTGTCGATGCTGCATCATGTCATGTTGAAGGCCCCACGGGTAACCCTGGTGAGTCCAGGGTGTAGCATCCCCCTGTGAAGTATAGGGTAGTGGGTGTCCAGATGCCGGACTCAGGTGAGGAGAAGCGCCAGACGCCGCTGGGTCGGTCTGATGACTCAGTATGCCCCCCGGTTGGGAGTGAACACCACCGGGCGGGGGAAAAAATCCACGAACATCCCCCCTTGGCCCAAAATGATTCATGTACTGATTGGAAGGGTTCAAACCTGCACCCCCCATAGGTGGGGGTCCCGGAATGAGACTGATTCTCATGAACGTGATGCAACTCAGGTGGTCGGGGGTGCCCAGAGTAAATTTGGTATATTGTCAAATACTCCTATATTTATTTACTAGAGGTGTGGGTGGACACTACTGGATGGTTGGTTGTAGTTATACATGTCTATGGCAGCCATGTCAACCATTGCAAGTTGACTATGTTGATGACCGTTCCTCTGTCTGACCGGTCAGACAGAGGAATTCTAGTTTAAGGCTCTCCTAGCAGCCCATATTATATTTTCCTATTACTATCAATGTCAATTGGAGGACATATTAATATACTATTCAGGAAAACCCAAACTTTACCCTTGATGCGTCCCATTCTTTCTTCCTGGACAACTTGAAATATGAAATTTTCTCATTTTTTTCACTTTCTAGCAGTCTGAAATATTTCCGAACTTTGCATATTTTTCCTGAGTAACCCGTCATATATGTATATGGAGATTTTCGTCCATACAATTGCCCAAATCCCTCATCTGCCCACTTGTAAACTACATTAATGTATTGGGATTGATGGTATTTCATAACTGTCATTTGACTAATGTGTAAAAAAGCGGTCAGACAGAGGAAAGTTATTCCTGTCTGACCAGTCAGAGAGAGGAATTATTAATTTAAGGCTCTACTGGCAGTTAGTATTATTCTTTCCTATTTCTATCAATGTCAACTGGACCAAATATCGATATACTAGTCAGGAAAAAAACACTTTGGTCACGATGCATCTCATTCCTCCTTCCCAGGCACCTTGAAATATAAGATTTTCTCTCTTTTTTTCCCCCTGTAGCAGTTTAAGATATTTCCAAACTTTGCCTGTTTTTCCTGAGAAAAATACCATATATGACAATGGAAATTCTGGTCAAAAAGATTAACCAAACCCTTCATCTGTCCATGTGTACACTACATTGTGCTATTGGGATTGATGGTATTTCATAATTGTCATTTGATCAATGTGTAAAAAAGCGGTCAGACAGAGGAAAGTAGTTCCTCTGTCTGACCGGTCAGAGAGAGGAATTCTAATATATGGCTCTAGTGCCAGCCAGTATTATTCTTTCCTGTTTCTATCAATGTCAATTGAAAGACATATTGTTCCACTATTTGGGAAGAAACAAAGTTTACACATGATGCATCACATTCTTCCTTCCCAGGCACCTTGAAATATGAGATTTTCTCAGTTTTTTCACTTTCTAGCAGTCTGAAACATTCACAAATGTTACATATTTCTCCTGAGTAGCCCACCATAATGTCCATTCAAATTACAGTGCATATACTTTCCAAAATGCATCATCTGTCCATGTATATACTACATTATGCTATTGGGATCAATGGTTATTCATAATTGTCATTTGATCAATGTGTAAAAAAGCGGTCAGACAGAGGAAAGTAGTTCCTCTGTCTGACCGGTCAGAGAGAGGAATTCTAATATAGGGTTCTAGTGCCCGCCAGTATTATTCTTTCATATTTCTATCAATGTCAATTGAAAGCCATATTGATGTACTATTCAGGAAGAAACAAACTTTACCCATGATGCATGGTATTTCAGGACTATCTTCTGATCAATGTGTGCAAAAAGTGGTCAGAGAGAGGAAAATATGTTCCTCTGTCTGACCGGTCAGAGAGAGGCCACTGAGTAGATGGGCACACATATATGGTTGTGTTGGTAGGCCAGTCCTGTTGTTTGGATTATGTTGGAGGGCCATAGGGACCTACATGATACAAATATGATAGGTAATGTAATAACTGAACTGTGCATGGTGCCGGCCTATTTCTGAAAAATGGTCAGGATGGATCAAAAGTGGTCAGACAGAGGAACCAGGGTTACCGGGGACAGTAAATCGTCACTCCATTTGTCTGTGTCAGTCATCTAGTGAATTATCTAGTGAATTATGTTAGAGGGCCATAGGGGCCTATATGATACACTTATGATGGATGGTTTATAACTGGATTCTGCATGGTGGCAGTAGATTTCTGAAAATGGTCAGGATGGTTCAAAAGTGGTCAGACAGAGGAACCATGGCTACCGGAGGCAGTACACTGACACTCCATTTCTTTGTTTGTGTCGCTCGGCCAGCCCTGATGTTTGGATTATGTTAGAGGGCTACAGGGGCCTACAGGATACACATGTGATAGGTAATTTAATAACTTAAATCTGCATGGTGCCAGCAGATTTCTAAAAATGGTCAGGATGGCTGAAAAGTGGTCAGACAGAGGAACCAGGGCCACCGGAGGCAGTAAACCAATACTCCATTTGTTTGTATCAGTCAGCAAGTCCTGATGTTTGGATCATGTTAGAAGGCCATACAGGCCTACACGATGGACATATGATAGGTAGATTAATAACTGAACTCTGCATGGTGAGAGCAGATTTCTGAAAATGGTCAGGATGGCTCAAAAGTGGTCAGACAGAGGAACCAGAGATGAATTGGAAGCAGTACCTTGTTTGTGTCAGTCACACAGTCTTAATGTTTGGATTACATTTGAGGCCCATATGGGGCCTACATGATGGACATATTGTACATAATTATTTAAATGAACTCTGGATGGGCCACTGGATTGAAAAAAAAAGGTCAGACAGAGGAATGGAGCTACATCAACTTTTTGATAACCGCTCTGCTTGGAAAAGAGGCAGATATGAGGAATGGAGATTTTTCTACCCAATGCTACATGACATTAAATGTGTGATGGAACATGTTATAGACCTTCAGATATTATAATGTACATGGGGTATGGCAAACGGTCACAAATCTAGAAAAATTCCCAAAAACAGTCAGACAGAGGAAAGTAGGCTCGAGACAGTTATAATCATCCTGCGCTGCCTATATGAGAAAAATATACAAGATTTTCACTCAGGTTGAAGCCAAGTATCAGTTTCTAAGAGTTAAAAACATAAATGACTGCAGTGCACCTGTTGATTTTTTGTAAATCACGGTATTCCGCTTAGGGGTAAAATTTGACGACAATTTTTGGCTGGTTTTTGGCCTCATATGGGAGAAATATGGTACATA
Source organism: Harmothoe impar (assembly GCA_947462335.1). Taxonomy (NCBI): domain Eukaryota; kingdom Metazoa; phylum Annelida; class Polychaeta; order Phyllodocida; family Polynoidae; genus Harmothoe; species Harmothoe impar. The sequence goes on from OX381714.1 coordinate 40,628,872, forward strand.
AGTAGGGTAAACCATATATAGTCTGCTAGAACTAAACTTTTTGAACATGATAGGTAAAAAAAATTACATACAACAATGAATGGGTTCATTATAATTAGCAAAAACCCCAAAAACGGTCAGACAGAGGAGTTGCATCACATTCATGAGAATCAGTCATGAACCCCCTCGCTCCCAGTCCTGGAGACCTGCCGAAGTTGTGACTGCCAGACTGGTAATAAGGCGACCACTGACGTCCAGAGAAGAGATGTCCCGGAGGGGGAAAAGGGTAACCACCCTGTCCCCCGAATGCCCCATTATAGGCATCATGTTGGACTCCTGGAGGAAGACTGGAGTCGGTAGGATGTGTAGAAGTATGAACACTTGTAGTAGAGCTACCGGTAGAAGTAGTGACATTGACTGTTGGGGTGGGTGCCTGGGACTGCTGAGTGGACACCGACACCTGGGCGGGATCTACCACCGGCACCACCCCGGCGTCGCCATCTTGGATCTTGGCACTGTCACCGATGGATTTTAAGGTAAGTTTCCCCAGCATGTCTCCGAACTTAGAAAGTGTGGTTTCCAACCGACCCAAAACTTTGTCCACAATTTGGTCGGCCACAGAGTCAGGCTTATCATCCAGGTCATGAAGGCTTACGTTACCAATGAACTCGTCCTCACCTTCCAATTCACTCTTGGTGCGTTCCCTGACGTCAAAGAACACCGAGCCATCGTCCTTGGCTCCCAAACGCACCACCTTGTATTCCAATCCTCCTTTGCCTTTAGCACCACCCTTAGAACACTTTGGACAGCTAGAGGCAACTCTGCCGTCCCATTCTAACTTGCAGTCGTCACAATGCATCTTGAAGCCAGCAACACAGGCAGGTGTTGTACAGGCGCGCAGAAGAAGAAGAATGGACGAGGTCCTAGACCTTGACAGTAATACGGGGTGGGGGTTCCACCTAGCGAGTACATACAGAACTAATTCCCGCTCGCCGCGAATATAACACAGTTAACCCTATACCGGATAACTGTCCTCATAATAGATTGTAAACATGAATGCTGTTTCTAAAGACATGCGAATTGATTCAGAAGAAATTCAAAAAGAAAATATTGCTGCAGAAGGGTAAAACTTTGCGCAATCGCTCCACAAGTCGCTTTAATCGACTTGTCAATGCCACATCACCTCAGCGGTACTATCTTGGAAATGAGTTTTCTTTAGGTTAAACAGAAAAGGTTTTAAATATCGGTGATCTGATCTAGATTCCCGGCCATGTGACCTAAATGTACTTTGCTTTAAAAGCTGTTTACTACATGGGCATTGTTGCAGTTTTCCTACCCAAACAAAAAGAAGGGTTGCATGTGGCAGCACTATAAGGGAGTTGTGCGTGGTGAAAGCAATTAGAATAATTCTCTTAGCTCCGCACCCGGCAAAGTTGAATGACCCATAGATCCCCCTATCGGGAAAGTCATTTATTGTATCTATGGGAAGGTGTCATGATTAAAAGAAACCAATTCATGATAGTAAGGGGGAGGGGGGGGGGGACATAGTTTATAACAACAGTTGTGGAGAGAGGTCGTTCAGGTAAAATAATTAATCAATGTGCTAGAAAACCATTGGGATATTTGAGGTAACGGATTATCTTACCAATACATACACCTTTTTGGCAGGCATTCTTAAAATTCCTTCTTCTGGAGAGGAACGTTTTTTCCGTCAAGGGTATCATTGGAAGCTAAGGAACGCTTTGCCATCGTTGGAAAATCGACCCCAAGTCCCCATTCGAACAATACAATGACTAAGCCCTAAAGAACCTGCGATACCGTGGTCAGATAACACTCATGCCAAGGACGGCCAAAAATCAATCATCAATGAATTGATCAGCATAGGTAGACGCCAATGGCAGATCAATAATTAATGAATGATTAAAACACCCCCTGAGTGTCTATTTTAGGCCAGGTGAGCCGCTCCCCACCCCTGCTGGTGTGTCCCGATACGGCCTACATACGAGCCACCTGTGAACATCAGGAGGACAGAGGCAAGAGGATATGGGAACTACCCCCACCTAGTGAGAGCCCAAACCCAGGAGAAACAGGAGGAACAGGAGAAGCCTGTGCATGGGATACTCCCCTTACCCTCGTGGCATGAGCCTTAATTTAGTGCAGAAAAGGCATTGGGAGGAGGAGGAGGAGCAGGAGGAGGAGGAGGAGGAGGAGGAGGAGGAGGCAGACATGGATGTTCTTCTTTCCCACCTCTGCAGGTGGCTACAGACAGGGTCTGAGTCCTCCAGGGTCAGGTACGTGAACATTGATCCTGACTCAGTAGACGTAAACACTGTATACTCCTCTTAAACTTACTGCCACAGTTTTACATGATACAGTAATGATACACTATTTCATCTGCACCAATATAATATAAAATGATTATTCATTCTGAGGGGCGGATACAGGGGTGGATACAGGGGGGGGGGGGGGAGAGTCCTGGGGATCCGGACCCCCCCCCCCTCCCTTTTGGAAAAAAAAAAAAGATTTTTTTTATGATAATTTGATCCCCCACGAGTCGCGGCGCGTCACTTTTCGCTACTTTGGTGTTTGGTGGACCACCCACCCCCTTTTCAAATTCCTGGGTCCGCCCCAGCCCCCCCCCCCCCCCCCCGAGGTCGGAAAGTCGCGGAAATTAAGGGGTCCAGGTCACAAAGTCATAAAGTATCCTTTTGTTAACTTTGTCCAGAAGTCACCAGGTTGCTTAAATTATTGCCCTTGGTCAAAAGTCACCTTCAAAACGACCCACGTCGTCAGGTCGCTTTTGACCTATCTGCACCCACTTTAATGAGCCGGGTGACTAACCTATGGCTGCCTTCACGAATGCTGTGGTAGACTTGCAGCATACCAAAGGCCTGTCCCTCTCACACCATGTCTATGTGGTGTTGGAGGCCAAAGAACCCTTTCTTTGGTAAATGTGTAGGAGTGGGATTTCTGTCTTCAGTTTATTGCATAGATTCGATCATCTTTGATATGATCATTCAAATTAGGCTATTGGCCTACCTTTCCTTGTGAAAACACGGACCGGAGAAAGTTCCCTCTGTACTCCTCTGCATTAGTCAATGGGACTAGTACCCAAATAACCAAAACAAATAAGCCACATCTAGTTTCTGCCACGCACGTATACTATAATTAGCAAACTACCGTATCATGTAGATCTTGTAGAGGCATGGCGATGGCCTCGGTATGGCCTCTCATGTGAGGGCAGGTCAGCCTCATGCATTCATTAAGCACGATAGCTGAAACTAGTCTACTCATAGAACTAGTGACCTTAGAGAGTTACATTACATTAACTATTCAGCCTACCAATTGTAGGCCATCGACTTCCAAAAACAACCCTAATGAACATTCCGAAACTAGCTGTTTTGCCCCGTGTACACTGATAATCTAAATGCCCCGGGGCTTAGTCTGTAGTGGATATCTCAGGTTAGTCGTGCGGATATTGGCCAGGATGACGAACTGATATTGCAAAAATAATTATGGCTAAGACCTATTACTCATAGGAATGGGATGACTAAGGTGGATCGGTCACTACTGACAATGGTTGGTCGTATAGGGAGCCAAAGAATGACTAACTAGGTTTGTCGCTATTGTCTAAAGTTCAAAGATTATCTGCGTAGTAGCATACTAGATCCAGCCATCCCCGACATGATAATTTAATTAGTTATATTTTATAGTAGTATTTACCTTTCGGGTCCACAATGAACACGAATACCGTACTATAATTAGATACGTACTTTACGTTTCAGATACCATGCTGTCCGAAGCAGCCTCCTATGATCAGATGATCTACATCGCTGTCATTAGGGTGATGTGAAACGAAGTATACCCTCCCGTAATCTACATCTCAGATATTAGAAGTCAGTAATGTGGACAAGATTCCAGCTTCACATCATCGACATCTCTGGTATTAGAAGTCAGTAATGTGGACAAGATTCCAGCTTCAAATAATCTACACCCTTGGTATTAGAAGTCAGTAATGTGGACAAGATTGCAGCTTCACATAATCTACATCTCCGGTATTAGAAGTCGGCCATCTGGAACTACTTGATTTGCACTTGTTGTAGTAAGTCCTTTGGGCTGATAACAAACAAACAACACCATGAGTGAGTCAACTGAGGGGATCGAGGACGTCCTCAACGATATCACCAGTGACCCCAGAGTGGCTCAAACCGGAAGCAGTCGGCGAGTGCAGAGCTGGCTCAACAGGATGCCCTCACCAACTAAGTCTCTAGACGAGGCTAAACTCTGCTCTATCCCAGAGTGGAGCGCCGTCTCCCAAACAACCCCAAGGCGGGGGTCCTTGGTGTCAATCAGTGCAGAGGACGAGGTCATACTCCATATGACGCCGGAAGTGGGTCTGCACGAGGAGGTAGAAATAGGGGAGCACTTCCTGCCAGAGGAAGTCCGCATTATGGTCGGGCGGAACCGCGTTCGGATTATTGCCGAACACCGGGTGATTCCCGCGGAGGACGATACCAAGGAGGAAGGTTCCGGTTCCGGAAGTCTGCCCGGAAGTGCCTCATCGTCACGGCGCGGGGGGAGCCAACAGAAGGAGCACAGCATCCACAAGGTGGTGCAGATACCGGCCTACATAGACTCGTACTCTCTCCGCTCCGTCTTCCGGGATGGCTACGTCATCATCACCGGAGACTGTGTGCATCAGAAGCGGAAGTGGTCTGTGGGCCAGAACGGCCACCTGGCGGTGAGGGAGGACGGCTCAGTGCGCATGACGCTGGACTTGCCGCCAGGGGTCGCCACAGACCAAGTCTCAGTGACCACCGTCACCAAACGCTACCTGGTGGTCACCTCTAAGACGGACACGGCTAGGACTAGCCATGACGCTACTACCCGCAACGGAAGTACGTCATCCAAGAACTTCCTCGACACGTACGAGTTGCCCGACACGTGTGACGTCACGCAGGTGGAGACGCGGAGTCTGGGCGGAAACACGCTCATTGTGGAGGTTGGCGCCAAAGGACACCGGCCTCGTTCTCATACCTACTGACTTCTCGGGACTAGCAGACGACATTTTAGTACAGGTTAGACAAGTTTCAATACCGAGTAAAGCTCTCGCGCAGGGACACGCACCCCCCACTGAGTTAAACCTCGGGGAGGACATCAGGTTTTTCAGTTTACGGAAAGAGGGCATCAACGCAAAGTACTCGTTCTGCTTTGAGCATCGCCTTCTGGTAAAAATGCATACATTTGGATGCATTAAAATGCCACAATCTCATGGTTATGCATATTGTTGGGATCCAGAATACACAATAATTATGCATTACACAGGAGATATACCCACCTTTTTGCAAAGTCCCCCCTCTGCTTTGTGTCAACATTGCTGCGGTCCTTAAAGGACATGGCCTGCATACAGGTCTAGAACATTGTGGGGAGTAAGGTAGTACAGGGGTCTGCTGGACAGCTATCCAGTGTAGTGACCAGAGTTACGCACGCTGTCCTACCTACGAGTCATGCGCAGGACTAGGAATGTGCTTGGAGCTCAATGCACGTGCATGCTTTGCAGCGTGTATAAAAGTGGCAACTAGCGATTACTTAGAAATGGCCGCCAGAACACACCCAATGTTTACTGGCCCCTAAGCGAGTGTTCTGGTATTATAACGAGTCTAACTAGACCTACAGGCAATCTGCATGTCTTTGAATCTAATAAGTAAGGCTACATCATTGCAGTGTATATATACTAATATCCCGGACTAATATTCACTACATTTACTAAATCAGTAAATGGTGAGAATAATGATGGGCACTATTTATTGAGCAGGCATGGACGAGGCTATATTTATTCTTCAATTGTTGGTGTCACTCTCGATGAGTGTAAAATAATGTCCAACTGATAATTACTGGCAGAACATTCAAATTGATTGTCATTAGGCATTGACTGGGGGCTCTTGCAATGAGATAAAATACATTAGTCGATACCATCGCCAAGCCCTTAACATGTGTTAATGTTTCTTAACGTTGGTGGGTGTTACATCGTTGCCAAACTTGATGGGTGACTATTGAAATCATAATTATACACATAAATACTGTACATAAACGCCTTCTTGATACTGTACAGTTTCTCAATCTTTTACTCTAAGTTGAATTATAGGATCTCGTGCATTGTGTTTATAAGACGCAAATCCACGCCCCTGCACTCTCAGACAAAAATGACGCCTATGCTCGTTCCCTCCTCCCAAAAACATCCCCATTGCTACGGATTTCCAAGCAGAAATGACCCCTTTTGTAAAAAAACGCTGACTTTGCCATCGGTCAAATAACACTCCTTCTTGTTTGTGGCAATGAGCATGATGTCACTTCCTTCTGAGAGTGCGGGGGCCGGGACTCATTATGTACAGTGCCCTTTCAAATTCTTAAGACGTTAAATGTATGGAGCGTTATCTGGTTATGAAGTGTTGCTGTAGTCATCAACGCCTATATTGTGGGTGCCATCCATATTTCAAATAAAGAATAGTTTATGTAATACCATTTAGACCCCCCCCCCCCAAAAAAAAAGGTGTGTTTCAGGTTACCCGACCCTACCTAGCAAAACAGGGCCGACCCTAGAAATTTTTATCCAATTTTGGAAAAAATGGTATATTTTAAGTAATTTTGGGGCTATTTAGGAGTCAATTTGATGGTCCACAAGTCGACGCCATTGGTGGCGAGTCAGCGCTGAAGTTTGTGAGTCAATTTTTAGGTACTTTTCATGCCAAAGTAAAAAGAAAAAAAAGAAAAAAAAAAAAAATCCGACCTACCCTACCTAGATTTTCAGACTATGTAACCTGAAACACACACTTTTTTTTGGCCTTAGCAGTAACTTTATACCCTGTAAACAAAGTTCTGTCAAAATAACGGAGATTCACTGGCAACACTGGGTGCCGGACTTTCACGGTAAAAATAATGGTCACTGTTGTTTCAAGTTCACCGTAATTTTAACGGTGAAAGTCCGGCACCCCATGGTGCCAGTGAATCACCGTTATTCTAACAAAATACGGGACATCACTGTCATTTCAATACAGTGCCTAAACAATAGTTATAATGGTATTTATGCTCTATGCTCAATATGGTTCCATGCCAAATGCGATACCATGTCCAATCAGCAATAGCATCTTAGTGTCAAGACTTCAGGCCTAATCATTAGGAATCAGTCTATGAGAGCCTTATAAAATGCTTCATGACATCTTTTAATGCCAGTCCATGAGAAGAAGTCACCCTAGAATGGCTACGGAGCAAACATTACAGCTGTTTATCTATATATTTTTCTTATAACCACAAAAAATGTGTTCTTAGCATCCATGAAAATCTCCTCATGAACCAAACTGCCACTTGGTGTGATAGAACTAAACATCAATTAAACGAAGCTTCACCGTAAAATGAATACACTGTGTTTCACTGTAAAATAAACTGTGTTTCACTGTGCTGAATTACGGATATTCAAAGTAAAATTGATCGATTTTACATTGCCCCACTGTAATATTATATATGTAATCACATTTACAATGATCCACCGTAAAGTTTTGCATCGATTCTCTGTATATTCAACGGAACATTTCTACAGTGTATATATTCGAGGGGGGAACTATCTAAGGAACCTGAGAGCGTGGGGACCGGGCTTTGATACCAAACAAAGACCATAAAGTATTGAATAACAAAATGATTAAATACAAATTGATATAATCAGTCTAGATCGATAGAACTGGGTGACAGTTTACCAGAATAGTTTTGATCATCTTCCTACTGCATCCAGTTCCTGTGCAATCCATGTTAATGATTTAGGTTGTGATCCCCAATATGGTGATTAGAGACTGATCAAAATAGACACAAAACCCAGTTTTTATTTTACGTTTACCCAGGCAAGGCAGTATCAGGCATGGTCATACACACCTGAATTCCACATATGTCATCAGTAATACAATAACCAACATCCAAATGATTTATACAGCCTCCATCTTTTCATCTTATTTTGATATGAAAACACTAAGTTTAATATTCCAGTCACTATCAATCAGGAAGTATTACGATTCCCCCAGAATTGCTGCATTCATATTAAGCGCCACTCTCTAGTGAAAAGAATGAGGGCCCTTCTGTGTCTGTAAGTTTTAAACCGAAGTCGGGAGAGGGCTCTGAGTAGTGGGAATTCTGTGAGGAGCAGTTGGAAAGCAGGTCATAAAAGCGTGGAGGCATGCCATGCAAGTTCCTACATGAGGGGTGCTTATTTTCGCCTTTCCAGTTAGTTACTGATTAATTTAAAACATTGATCAATGTAGATTATATTAGGATTACCAGTATCTCCCAACCCAATTACTATACATGTATACACGTATTGCAATGGCGGCTAGCAGGGTCTGTGTAGTCCCACCAATATACTAACAAAGGTGATGAATAATGCTAAACAACTTCCGTATGAGCGGCGTTGTCAGGAGTCACCAACAGGCATCTATTATGGATGCCACACACGGCGACATACAGGAAGCTTCTAGTGTTGTCAACAGTTCAGTCCTGATACGCCTCTTCTACAACCATGGTCCTACAGATATAATACCTATACACATGTACCAAGGTAACATACAGTATTAAGCTATAATATATGGTCACACAAAACGAGAGAACTCAAGGAGAACTGAAGAGGCAGGCACAACCATGGAGCTCTTACTAAGGGTATGTACTTTTTGTCATCTAAATGAAATGAGATATAGAAACCGCATGGGCCATCCATGGACATTGAAATGATTAGCTCACCATTATTTTATGGCCAACCTAATATAAAATTCAACCTATGATGTGATGTGTCCATCAAATCGGAGTACTAACCTCACAACTGCCCCCCCCCCATACCATTATCGTTCTTGTAATAAAGACCTGCTCCTGTTTACAGGTTCTGGTGGTTGTAGTCATCTGCAGTATATCTTACTTTGATATAGGTGAGTAAGCCAAATACTTTCTAAGAACAGAATAAAGATAGTGTACAGCATTGATATTCATGTGACATCCCTCGTCGGAAACGTATGGTATCTCCCCCAACTCGGGCCGGACTTACGTATTTGGCCCAGAGTGGGCCGCACAATTTGGGCCAAGATTGGATATAAGATAATTTTAAGAATTGTATTACAGGGACTGCTAATTTACCACCCAAAACACAAACATACTCCTCGTACCAGATGTATGATAAAGGTTAGGCTTATACCGACACGGAGCATGTATCCATACTTAATGCAAATCTATAATATTGTCAATTGTTGCTTGCTTCTTGGAGAACTCATTGTGATCATTCAAAAGGCAGTTTTCATTTATTTCCAAACTGACTGACAGGCCGCTCATTGTTATCTGGTCTACATCTTAGCAGGGGGAAACTTACTCCTGTTTGAGGGGAAATCTGTAAATAGACAGATAGATTATTATCTCTGGAAATTGTTTCACCCTAGAAATGTAATTGTGAGGAAAATATGAGGTCTATATCAGGGAATCAGCAGTGTATGTCAGCAAGTTAAAAGTATCGCACGCTGTATTCCTTCAGAATCGAGAAGACTTAATTATCTAAGAGGGACCTTGCATGCTCCTAAATTATCCAATACCACTATTGCCTCGGTCGTATTAATTGATTTGGGCATTGGGACGCTCTACTGAATAAGTTAAATGTGGCTGTGACTGTTCACAGGGCGTGACGACTACGGTTGACTGACTCAGGGACTTGATAAATAAATTACGGTGCTGGAGGATGTCATTCTGTTAAGGTAGATTCACCTGGAGTCGGACCCTAAACTGGAGACTGCCACTTGATTTTGTGGTTATTCAAGCATTTTAAAGTGGCATTCTCACCGAGCGTTTCCCACTCACAATTCTAGTACTGTTCTAGTCTGAGAATGTCCCTTTAAGCTCTTTATTTGTGGATAATAGTAAAGTTTAAGTGTTGTTAAAGTCTTTCAAAAAAAAACATAAGAGGTCGTAGTGTCCGTCTTAGGATATGTGTCCGACTCATGGTGAATCTACCCTACTGCATAAGTGGTGGGATATAGCACTATAACACAATAAATGTCAGCAGCGAAACATAAAGGATACTCCACACACAAATGGAATATAATAGTATGCTTTAATTGACTGCTGATATTTTCTGTTTAATTAAACGGTTCTTCAATAAGGGTGAGGAACCAAGCAGAAAGATACATGTCACCCATCACAACGCATCGTTTCCACGTGTAAACTAAAAAATGTACAAAAATTGTAATAGAAATTTAAAAATTGTTAATAGACAGTCAGTAATGAGTTATGGATAGTGTGATCAAGCTACATGTATCAGTATAATAGACAAGGGTGTGGAATGGTTAATAAGCTCGTGCTTCCTGATTCATAATGCACCAATGTGTACACAGCTAAACCCCATCTATCGTAAATGCTGGCTTATAAGCCTTATATTACTCGTGTATTAGCCGCGTCCCTAACTTTAACAGGTGCTATAAGCCTATCAGGGGGTTCTGAAAAAAATGTGTGACTTTGGGCCGATCCTATGAGCGGCACTGACGATCTGACTGATGTACAAGCCACGGCTTCTATGGGAGAATTTATAGAACAAAACTGTTACATGAATACATAATTTTTACTGAAATAGTTTGGGCACTGGGAATATTAAGAGCCATTAGGAGTGTCCATGCAATTCGATTACCTTACGAACCCTTACCATAAGTCATTTGTGATGTAAATCACACGTTCAACAGGGGTTGTTGGTGTAATTTCTTACCTCCCCTCTTAAATGGACCAATATCGTTTACCCCCGCTCCAACGTGTCAAAAATCGTTTATGTCTTTGCCCTTTTATACATACATGGCTGTGTCTCATGAGATCGGGCCATTGGAGAGGGTAGATGAAGATATAAATGGTGGAAAATGTTAATAGGTGTTTTAAGACTTTGTATCACTCATTTTATTTCAATTTATATCTACATATGCCCTAAATAAAACGTTTTCTTTCAAGCCGGTCATAGATTGCACCCAGTCATAGATTGCACCCGGTCATAGATTGCACCCAGGTATAGACGAAAACATTGGCCCATGTTTGTGAGACACAGCCACCAATGAGCAGGCTTTTCCTGAAATTCTCCCCCTCCTCACCTTGTTGTCACAAAGGAATCCCTCCCTAAGTACACCCTGCTTTATGGACCAGGTGCGGCAATATGTTCAGACCCTGGAGGAGTGAGTAACGGCAACAGGGTGTTTTCTGACGACGGTCTGACCATCAGCTATACCTGCCATGAGGGGTACACCCTCAGTACTGGTGACGTCATCTACATACGGGTAAAGGACCCAGTAACATGCTGGAACGGCACTACTCCCTACTGTAACAGTAAGTATAGGAACTGTGGCCTTTTGCACAGAAATTAACGATTGCGTTTTCCTTTAGAAATGCTATTATGACCATCTTCTTCTGGTAATCGCTACAAGTGTATATCTCACTAAATGGCATACCTATCCTATGGAATATCTTAATAACGATTGCTTTCAAAGAGAGCATTATGATCTTTAATTTTGTAATTATTTTTGACGACATCGTTATAATTTTGCTGTGCAACTGCCCACTGCAGTCTTAGGCCCATTTTCCATTAGCCCATTTGGACTTCCTACCAACCGATATACACACAAATAACCTGCACCCGAGAGTCATTGACAGACCCTGCCGACGGTAGACCTATTCTACAACCCTGCATATTGCTGATTTTTCCTTATCTCTACCGATGGACTTGCCGACAGCACCACCAGCAAATTGTTGGCTGTAGTGGATCTATCGACCGATAGGACCTACAAATCTGCTAATGGAACATGGGCCTTAGTAATACATTATTGTAACAATTGGTAGATGTTACAGTCTAAAAGTGATATCTTAATATAGATGTTGCTGGTTATTGTGGTCTAAGTGCAGTGAGTCAGCGGATATTGTAGTCTAACTGATGCTATATAAAGCCATCAAAATTTATATTGTAGTCTCAAGTGGTGTCATATTGTAGCAATCTGTAAATATGGTCGCTTTAGTGATACCTTATTGTAGTAGTCAGTGTAGCTAACACATCCTGCTATATTACAGAAATAGACTGTGGCGATCCTGGTGGCGTCACGAACGCTGACAAGGAAGGGGCCGAATACCTATACAACAATGAAGTCACTTTCAGATGCGTGTAAGTCAACTATGAATATTTTCAATTTTTATTTAAAAAAAGGTATATACCGCCCCCCCCCCATGCTTCCATTTTGAGATGTCGGGAGTACTGCTAACCAGTGGTGGGTTTGCACTGAAATAGTCCTTTCCAAGATGAATAATACTAACAGGGGGCACGTGCACGCTTATAGAGGGGATGCTTTGTAGATCTACAATGTTGTAAAATGATTGAAGGGAGTCCTAGGTTCTGTCAAAAGTCTAAAAACACGAACACACATTTGGTCGATAGCTATTTAGAACCTGTATTAATTCCCGTTAATCATCTAGCTTCCCTTCTCCCTCCTCCCCTCCCCTCCCCTCAGTAAAATCATCAATACAATAAGCACAATGTCAATTGTTCCTCTACATTTATGAATAATGTACAAAGATTATCTTCTACATTATGAATAATGTACAAAGATATATTTTGGTGCTGCTGTGCATGGATTCATGAACAAAGTATAATCGTCGACCTCTGTGATCCACGAGCCTTTCATGTAAGAACCGTCTGCATACATGAATGCATGTAAACTGAATGATTTGGCCCCATAAATATTTTATATCAATACATTGGCAAAATATATGAACAATGTTGTTAAAACAAAGAACATTGTACTTACAGCACCGGATTCCGCCTCTTGGATGGGTCCAAAGTCGTTACCATCACCTGCCTGTCCTCTGGGCAATGGAACATACAGAAAAGCACGATTGTCTGCAGCAGTAAGTCCAAATCATTATCATTATGTGAAATATGGCAAAACAGCACTGAAAATACTCCATATCTACCACCAAGAGAAAATAATGTATCATGAATATGATAAGAATTAAATCAGACCACGGTTGTGTCCCAATATTTGTGATTAAGAAGCTGAAACGTATACTGTGGTGGAGAGTGTACCCCTCCCATACCCCTACCCTATCTCCTGTGGTGGAGAGTGTTTATTACCTATCCCCTGTTTATTACCTATCCCTGTTTGTTACCTACCCCTGTTTGTTACCTATCCCCTGTTTATTACCCACCCCCTGTTTATTACCTACCCCTGTTTGTTATTTATCCTCTGTTTATTACCTACCCCATGTTTATTATCTACCCCATGTTTATTACCTGGGCCAAAAAAAAAAAAAGGTTTGTTTCCAGTCACCCGACCGGGTCTACCCAAGCAGGATTGGCTATTTTTTTTTTTTTTTTTTTTTTCTTTTGGGCTACATGTCGTTTTTTACAGCTTGTAAATCGGACAATTATTAAGGATTTTAGAGCAAAAAATGTTATATTATATGTTTCCCCCCAAAAAATTGGATGACCAGAATTGTTTAAAAAAAGAAAAAAAGAGAAGTTGCGGCACGATGTTCCAGGTACTTACATGTTTGGCTGGGCCACCTTAAGGACATGCATAGGATTATAAAAGCGCAAAAATTTCCGAGAGGGGGCGTAAAAAATGCAGCCCCTTTTAAGCAAAAAAGCCCACGCGTTACTATAGTTGGGGGTGTGGAATGGGGGTCCCGATTTTCCCTGTCGATTTTAAGAAATGACCATGTCGCCCTGTCGATTTTAAGAAAAGGCTATGTCCCATGTCATTATCTCTTATATTCCTCATGTCGCATGTCACTAAGCCAAAAAGGGCCCATGTCACCATGTCGAATTTAGTGCTCCAAATCCATATAGTTCAAAGGGGGGGGGGGAAATTCTACGCGCTCTCGAGGGGGGATAAAGATTTTTCGCGCCTCTACGCGAAATCTCACCACCCCCCTGTAATTAATAAATGAACACTCCCTTGGCCCCCCCCCCACATCTTTTTCAAATTCCGACCTCCAATAGTTCAAATTAGCCTATTGGAGTTATTGAGCCAAAGATAAGGTACTTCAAAAAAAAAAACTGAAACTAAGTCGCCCTATAACGAGAGCTACTTATTACTGGCCTTCCGGGAAAGTAACCAAAAAAAAAAAAAAAAAAAAAAGTTGCGGCACAATGTTCCAGGTACTTACATGTTTGGCTAGGCCCCCTTAAGGACATGCATAGAATTATAAAGCGTAAACATTTCCGATGCAGCCCCTTTTAAGAAAAAAGCCCACGCGTTACTGTAGTTCAAAGGGGGAGGGAAAAAATTCTACGCGCTCTCGAGGGGGGGTAAAGATTTTTCGTGCCTCTACGCGAAATCTCACCACCCCCCTGTAATTAATAAATGAACACTCCCTTAGGCCCCCCCCCCTTCTTTTTCAAATTCCGACCTCCGATAGTTCAAATTAGCCTATTGGAGTATTTGAGCCAAAGATAAGGTACTTCAAAAAAAAAAAATCTGAAACTAAGTCACCCTATAACGAGAGCTACTTATTACTGGCCTTCCGGGAAAGTAACCGAAAAAAAAAAAAAAAAAAAAAAAAAAAAAAAAAAATCCGACCGGCCGGGTCTATGCCCTGGGGGCATGTTACTGGAAACACACCTTTTTTTTTTTTTGGCCCTACCCCATGTTTATTACCTACCCCCTGCTTGTTATCTACCCCCTGCTTGTTATCTACCCCCTGCTTGTTATCTACCCCCTATTTGTTAGAGGTGAGCTGTCCTGTGGTGGAGAGTGTGTCCCATGGGGAGCCCCCTCAGGGTACCTACTACTACGGGGACGTGGTCACATACCCATGTCAGGCTGGATTCCACAGAATTACCAGTGGCACCACCCTCAACTGCCTAGAGACCGGCTACTGGAACGGCTCCTACCCACAGTGTGAAGGTCAGTACAAGCTTACAGATGGCTTATCACTTTATTATTTCAAACAATACTTATAACCCATATAGCATAAAATTATATTTTAAAAAGATACTAGCTACATTTTCATGTTTTATTGGGAATTGGTATGTGTTTTTCTATTAAAAATCGCCAATTAAAGGAATTTGGGATAGTTTCTTGGTATAACTTCTGGGAATGTGTAGGGAATATTTCCCAAAGAAATCCAGTGAGAGCTAGAGGGTCTATAATGTTGCTTGAAAAGCATGCACTATAATTCGTTCAATGGTGGTGGGAGCACCACTCATGTTTGTGATGTATGTATGCGTATCAGAACCAGGAATGACCCTAACACTGCCCCTTGAGGCATAAAATACGTAATACAGGTTGGATTATCTGCAAATCAGGGTATTTAGGCATACATCCAGAAATATGTTATCAGGAAAACCTTTAAAATAATCACCAATATCTTGACATGATCCAAGGCAAATAACCATTTAAGAGGTATTGTGTCAAATGCCTTACATTTGGCATCATGGTAATAGAAACTCCAGGATGATCTGGACAGAGTGAGTCTGTGGTGCGATGAACAAAACCACTGTCTAGGTATAAGGGATCCAAGAGATATTGGTATAGATTATCTACACAGGCAATGATTTTGTAGGAAACCGGTGGAGCGTCGAAAATATGAGAAGCTGTTATTATCAATAAATTATTGAAAATCAAGGCGGGTTTCTCAGGGATTACCGTCAGTTCATCTTTTGATATATTAAATGTTAGCTATTAATTTTGTGGATGATAATTTGGTTGCATATTATGCATGATAGCATCAATGCAACCAATGCTGTTTTAAATATGTCGTTAAAAATATTTGGTTTGCCAGAACCCCACAGGTTGTGAATCATTTTAAACTGTATTGAACATCTTTCTGTTTCTACAGCCCAGTCTTGCCTTGACCCCAACGAGCCCCCAAACAGTATCCGAAAGGCGATGACAGGCTTGCAGTATGGTGACACTGTCACCTATGAGTGTCTGACAGGGTATGAGCCCTTCCCACACAGGTATGCCCTGGAAGGTGAATGTCAGGCAGACGGCACCTGGAGCAACAGCGACCTACAGTGTAAAGGTGAGCACTTCTCCAGTCCTGCATTAAAATTCACAGGTGGTGCCATCTAGTGCTGTGAGATGATGGGGGACTCAGCAGCTACTAGTATACATTGCAAACTTGACAGCGTTATTGTCCATAGCCAAGCATGTGGGACACTAAGGTGGGCCTTCTACTCTAGTACATTCAGGTATATATATATGTATATAGTCTGTGGAGTCATGATTTTTCATGAGTTCACTAGTTTCATTTAACATGAGGCTGTGGGCGATGCGATAGAACGAGTTAAGGTGGTTGCCCCCCTTCATAAACCTATAGAGTAATCAGTAAAAGAGTGGTGGTCTGACCGAGGAGGGAACTCACAACCCCAGTGTCCAAGTTTCATGCTGATCCTATCAAGCCACGGAGGCAGGACTACAGATTGCCATACTGAAATCAACCTCTAGACTACCTTCCAATTTATTGATTATCATTACTTTTTATTTTCAATTGCCCAAAACCACTGAATTATGCACGGGACCATATGTTGAAATGGATACCATTAATTCAGAGAGGATCTAAAAAATATTTTGGGGAAGTTTTTAAGATATAATGATACTTTTACTACCATTGGTCTCAAGATAAATGATTCTCTGCTTTAATCTTAGAGACCTACTTTTATTTTTCAAAATTCTATATTTTAAAAAGTAGCTCGGTAAATATAAGGAGTAAATCTAGATACTTTTGACCCAAGATATAGGCAACCACCTTAAAATGATGCACACATATTCTGCTGAGTGGGCCTTTGCAATTATTTCAAGACATCTTCTATTAGAAAATGTGTTACAATTCAACGATTCATCCTGTATAACAAAACAGGATGCTCTTCATGATGACGTTAGAGGCTATGCACAACGAATCATTATATGTAATCAGGAGGTGAAAACGTCATGTCTAGGACTAATCCATAATACCGAAAATTCCCGCTTAAAACCCGCCTCTCGCGTATAACCCGCAGCCGACTTTGGAAGAACCCTTTAACCCGCATCAGAGGTCTGAAAATTGCGATTTTAATACTGTACTCTACTGCCAAAAACCCTCGTATTACCCGCAACTAGACCTTGGGAATTTTGTAGAAACCGCACTGGAGGTTTGGTTTGCGTATAACCCGCGCGTTATATATGCAGGAATTTACGGTAATTGAAGTATCTAGCATGAGATAAAGACTCAATCACAACTGGAACCTGTTTCACAGCCAAAAAGTGATTATCTCATTTCAAGAAAATAAGATAGATAAACTCGCCCGGCGGATAAATAGCTAGTTTTAAGAAAAATATTTCCTTGAAACTAGTCATTTGTCCGCTAGGCGAGTTTATTTCTCTTATTTTCTTGAAATGGGATAATGATTTTTGGCTGTGTTAGATGTGTGTGCTTTCTATCCGTTAGGAGATCACAAAGAGTTTTATCTCCCATTCCTCCTGTGCAGGTCAGCTGTGTGAGGTGATAGAGGGCGTCCATGACAGCACCCACATAACCACAGAAGGCACTCCTACCACCTGGAGGTACCCCGAGACGGTGGTATTCACCTGTGACCCGGGCTTCCAGCCACGCCTCGAGGGAAACCAGAACACTGAGATCACATGCACGCTCGAGGGGTGGGACTTTGCACCCCCCACCTGTGAACGTAGGTGTATTCCTTCATGTTCAGCACGGCCTGTCACCTTATTTTTTAAAGCTGTCATGATACTGTATACATTTGTATAGGTGAAGACAGCCTCCGTGTGGGAGTATACTGGTAGCATCCCAAAATAATATGGGACTTAAACCGCGTGAAAAAAAAGCTTCCAGCAAAGAATCCAGCTCTTAATTACTTCACCTTAGCAGTGCCATCTAGAGTCACAGCAGCCACTGGGATGCTAACACTATTTGTCATTTAACCCACTTAAACCTAAAAGAGATTTTTGCTGTTTTTGGCTTCTTAGACATGACCTCAGCTTTCCAAATCTGAAGGAAGTCGGAAGATATTTGACATAGAAGTGAAGTAATGGCAATTTGTTTTTAACCAGGAAGGTTATTAGGAAATGTTTTTTTTTTGGTAACCATGGCAACCACAATCAACAACGATGTTCTTTTTGAGTCATTTGGTTGGCATGGAAACCCATTTTTCGACGCAAAGATAGCAACACAACCTTTGGATTCTGCCACCATCTTTTTTTGTCATGAACAACTCCTCAAAATTGATTTGGGGTAAAAGAATTGATCTAATCATGTATTTTTTGTCAAATTTAGGCTTAAGTATTGATCGTAGAGGGGTTTAACCTGGGTTGAATAATTGTGATATTCACTACACTGTTACTGTAACTGCTTATTGTCCCATACAGGTGTGATCTGCTCAGATAACGGGGAGGCCGAGGCAGTAGAGATTACCACAACTGTGTACAGGTTGTTATCTTAGTATCTCAGTCCTAGCTAGAAGTAGTTAAGATCATGTTTGTACCTGGTTGATTATTAAAACAAATCCAGCCACACAAACACAGGACGGCGGAAATTATTCATCTAACAAACATCAATTGTTAAAAGTTGCTGTAATAAACTAGCACCGTTTTACCTTATATTCATCATTCATAGCAATTATAATGATTCATTGTGCATTTCAATTTCCTAGTAACCTTGCCAAAGGCTCATTCATTTAGTCACTAAGCCCTTCAATGCCGCAATCATTATTGCCCTCCTCCTGTATCTGACTTGAATTTTGTATTCATATGTGTGGTAGATTCACTGACCAGAAGACTTATGAGTGTCTGGGTGGGTTCACGTTGGACACCGGTGATCTGATTCGGGAGTGTCAGGCAGACGGAACCTTCTCCGGAATAGCACCAAAGTGCAAGCGTAGGTACCCTCTAACATCCGACACTTGACACAGACATGAAATTATAATTGTCTGTATTCTGTCTCACCTTCATGGTGCAGACATGGAATTGATATTATAGATGATTAATGTAGAAGGTGCAGACATAATTTGAGTAGTATCTGGACTCGCTATCACCACCAAGATGTAGGTATAAAATTATCATTATCTGTACCTTTGTATATTATCTATATCACTTGGGCTTGAAGGTGCAGGTGTACTACGTTACCCATTATCTGTACCCTCTATATCAGTTACAAGGCACAGGTAGACGTATTATTGCCATTATATATATCTTCGATTTTTGATGCAAGAAAATAGGTTTTTATAGCAGGGAATAAAACGTCATCTCACTGGCTGAGTTTTCCTTGTAGGTGTTGGTTGCGCTGACCCCGGTGCCTATGATCACTCTAACCGGACAGTGACTGGACTGCTGTTCGGAGACATCATCTCCTACACATGCTTTAATGGCTACATCGTGGGCAGCAGGTCAGGTGTCTTGGACCAGAGAGCCATCTGTAATAATAGTGGCTCATGGAATCCACCACTGGAACCATGCAAGGGTATGTGGGAAATACATACTGTGTGTGGTCTGATCAAAAATATCATGTATCGTTGTTGCTGCCTCGTAAAGGCTCCTCTTGTTTTCACTATACTTTGTTCGTTCCAGCTGATATCAGTACTCTGTATGTTCCAGCTGCTGACAGGACTCTACATATGTCATATATAATGTTCCAGTTGCTATCATTTCTCTGTATGTTTTAGCTGATGTCAGTACTCAGTATCTTACAGCCACTGTCAGCACTCTGTATGTTGCAGCTGATGGGAGAGGCTATATGATTTTTCCATCCCTAAATATTTTGTTAAAATATTGTACCTCCATGTATGGGATCCTAAGTCTTCACCATGTGTAGAGAGGCATATGATCATACACATATAAAAGAAAAGGCACAGCAGCTGCTTTAGCCTTGTTCGTGAGATGGTCAGTAAAAGCAATAATATGTCATTGGAAAATGAATATTTTCATGTATTACATTTCCAGTGTGAAGTAACTTGATAACTATTACTACAGATTACATGAGAGAATTATTACAGCTATTTTTTTCTGTACCAGAAGACATTTTCTTAACTCATTTAGACGACATTGGACTACTCTAATCATTTATCATAAATGTACACTTTAGTCTAGTCAATAACTCCATGTAATATTTCGTTCATGAAATTAGCTCAGGTGTACCAGGCATACAATTAAAATAATGGTAGATAAAGCAAACTAACGTACACAACATTCTTATGAACACAACATGCATTAATTGACAAGAATCTAATAACGTAGGATACCCATTTGTCCATCGAGAATATGCTATACCCCCGAGCAACGAATTTATGCAATATTTCTAATAATATAAGCAGTATCCATGGTTATTAACATCACTTCTGAACACAACATCTTCTGAACACAACATCTCCAGAACACAACATCTTCTGAACACAACATATATGGTATCCCACAGTAACTATCATAAAATCAACCATTTCCATGCTATGAGACAATCTGTATGAGCTGCCTATGCTTCCCTGTAAGTATGTTTTATAATTCTCCTGCTTCTAGATCTATTACCATATGTCTACTATCTCACGAACACAACCTGACAACATCTTCTGAACACAACATCTTTTGTATACAACATCTTCTTAACACAACATCTTCTGAACACAACATCTACTGAACACAACTTCTTCTGAACACAACTTCTTCTGAACACCACATGTGTATTTTCTAGCTAAACTATGAACAAATTGACCATTTCCTTTGCATGAGATGGTTTAGTGTGAGTTGGGTATGCTTCCACATAAGTTATCTTATCATTATCCTCTCAGATATGTTATTTCCATCTTCCGAACACAACATCTTCTGAACACAACATCTTCTGAACACAACAAGTGCTAAAACAGCACAAAACAGGGGAACTCAGAGTTTTAACTATACACGCCTCTAGATCTATACAGGTTCTAATAGGCAGTACCTAAAAGGATCAATAGTTTCACCCATATTTAAATGGAAATATTGCCATTTATTACTACAGTCCTTAAACAATACGATTTCTCATTGACTTTCTGAGTACAACAAGAGGGATTTCACCTTTGTGTATCGAAATTGCAAAGCACATGCAAATAGATGATATATAGTAGCATACCCTCTTTATGTAATATATATCATGTTGAGGTGTTTTTATACCTACTATGTATACCTTGAAAGTCACGTATTGAGATTAGGTATTTTTCTATTCAGTTTAATTAAATTCAGGAAAAGTACAGATTAAACAGAAAAAAAATCAATCACACTATTAAATAGTGTATCTAGTTTTAGGACACTTAATGGGAAACGTAGTAAAGGATATTGAAATATCAAAAAAATTATGGACAAGTTGGATGTTGGCCAGGGGACATGCATTTTCTACCATTTTTAGGCCCAAAACATAAATTCTTATTCAAATCGATATCAAAACATAGAATACCCTTGATAAAAAGGATGGGCAAACTAAGGAGCAAGCATCACTTATAAAATTGAAGGGAAATGATAGGTATATACAACACAGAATTAAAACACTGCTATTTTTGGGGATGGAAAAATCCTGTAGCCCCTCCCAATGTCATTACTCAGTATGTAATAGCCGATGGCAATACTTATTATGTTTTTACCACTGTTGGGCGAAAAGACAAAGGAACACAGCTGTCTGTATAACATGTACACATCAATCACAAAGCAATCACTGGGTAGAAGTCAGATAGGGTTATGCGTGAGTAGCTGCATACGTGTTATAAGCCTTTGAGAATGGTAATCATGCTTGGCTGGCGCCTTGGACAATAGTTACCCATTCCTTGGCCTATTACACTTATACAGCAACTCACTTGTGTAACAGTATGTTGCAGCTGCTTCCAGTGCTTAGTTTGTTAGATATGCCGTCGGTATGTTTTATACCACATCTGGGTGAAAGGACAAAGGGAAATAGCCGTTTGTATAACACTTATACAGCAACTTGTACTATATTTAATACATGTTTCACAGCTGCTGTGTGTGGACAGCCTGAGAGTCAGGGGCTGGTGGTGGTTGGTGACCGCTTCCAGTATGGTGATGTGGTAACGTTCCTCTGCAAGGACGGCTACATCCCCGTAGACACAGACATGACGAGGAACTGCATGGCCACCGGGCTCTGGGACGGTGATCCTCCAGTCTGTAAACGTGAGTTCTTAGCTCTACCAAAGCTGATGCTTCACTGCACGCATGTTTGCATTTAACCAAATTTAAGATCCTTTAAATGAATACTCTAAGCGGCATTAAGTTTGGTAATGCTATGTACGCGTCCGTGAAAGATCATAACAACATTTAACTAAGTGGCTTACATGGATAGATATGATATATTACATAAAGAGGGTACTCGAATTAAATGTGCTTAAAGTGTTCATTTAAGCATATTCAATGTACTTAAATCTAAACGTTCATGCAGTGCTTACTATTGCTCCTATGAATCCCCCTAATAGGCTTCATGATCTTTAAAAGTATGCACAATGTAATGCATGATGTGCAATTCTTATTATGTGATTCTATGAAAATCAGACTAAACCAAGGCGATGTACCTTTTACTATTACAGTGACTAATGATACTTTCTTCCAAATTGATAATTATCATTTTAGTCACTTTGTACTATTTTTAGTATATTTCTATTGGCAAGGGATCAATTGCAATTAGGTACTCGTGAAAGGATATCAGAACTTCTATACCTATTTGATGGGTGTGCATGGATAGTATTGTATGTGGCTTATAAAACGGTAGACATTGCCGGTCGACAAGAGTTTTGACTTTCCATATAGAAAGCACATGCACTTGATATTGTATTATGTTACAGGTCGAAGCTGTGGGGACCCCGGTTCGGTGCAGTTTGCTGAAAAACTGGGTAGCCTGTTCACGTTTGAGGAGGAGGTGTTTTACCAGTGTCAGCAGGGCTACGAAGTCACTGCTGGTACCCCTCTACTCACCTGTATGGCCAATGGCACCTGGAACGGAACCCTCCCTGTCTGCGAACGTAAGCTCAATAAACTGGTATCATTTAATGTATGCCAATACTACGTCACCTCATTAGGTTCAGGGGGTAGGAAAATGTACAATTGGTTGCACAAAATCACAGAAAGAATAAAATCAAATTTGGTTAAAACAGTTCCATTAACCATCAAGAGCCCCGAGCGATCCGTGCCAGTACTAACTAAACTTTCATGTGTGTCTATAAGCTGATTAGAGGTAGAGCACCAGTTGCAGTTTTCAGCAGAGTTCAGGCAGCCATCTTGGATTCCTCTAATTGATCATGGGTCAGAACTCTACATCCGCCTAAATATGTCCACCTTATAGATCGAAACCAAAATGTACACTTGCTCATAATAACAAATTCCATATATTGATAAACCCAACTGCAATGGTTATAAACACCAACAACTCTTTTTTCTTGAAAGGGAAATATTTTGAAAATCATGGATGAAATAAATACACGTCATAATTCAAAATCAATAGTTACCAGAGAGAGAACCTGTATCAGAGAAGACAACGATACTAGCAGACAAGACGAGGAGGTGCCATAGGAAACGGACTAATAGGGAAAAAGAACAAATAAAAGTATGTAGCAAAGGAAATAGGGCATTAATTGATAAACAAATCAGTTCAACTTTTTTGAGTGAATCTTGAGCTCCAATCATCGAATACAATTATTAAGCTAAACCTGTTGCCATTCTGAACCCCTTACAATTATGTTTTAAACATATGCCAATATTCCACTACATACCTTCTAAAATGTTTACAGGTCTGAAGTGCCCTGAGCCGGTGGCACCCGTTAACGGCCTCATCAAGTCCGGCTATACGACAACCTACCTGTCTAAGATAGAGTACCTGTGTTCTAACGGCTTCCTGCTGACCGGCAGCACGCAGAGGACATGCCAGGCATCAGGGACATGGTCAGGGGTTGCGCCCATTTGTGAACGTGAGAAATGACCAATATCTACATATAATTATATATCAAGAGTTTGAGTGCAAAACGACACATCTCCAGCCAAGAATTGATGCATATAGTGTTTTTATAAATGCAAGACCCCCTGTGGCTAATTATATTTTTTTTGGAAATAGAATATAATATTATACTGAGCGTATCCTTATGATATGAAAAATTGTTAATCGTGGAAAAATAGTTTGTGGGTCATATCTACCTACCTCTAGCCCATATTTTTGTCAGATTTTTGTCTCTTTTTTTGGAAATAGCGCTTATGTCGTTTTACATACAAACTCTTCATATAGTTTATTGATGCAATTAATTAGGTTTCTTACATATTGGATTATTGATGTGGTTAAGAGAAGAGTAAATTATCTCCTTTATATTGAGATGAAACAAAACATTGACAAAAATTATGATATTTAGACATGAGTAACTTAATTTCATTTGGTATAAAATATAACATCAATTAAAATTTTATGGAAATGCTTGGTTGTAGGTGTCAGTTGCCCAGACCCTGGGCGTATCGACTTCACCTACCGGACTGGCAGTGACTTTGTGTATGGGGCTAAGGTCAACTACTCCTGTGTGATAGGCCACACTACCGAGTTCATGATCAGTTATAAGATAAAGACCTGTAATGCCAACGGACAGTGGGATGGAGAAGACATTGTTTGTGATCGTAAGTGCTCAAGATTATTTGATCGTTGCATACATTCGATGATCTCAAAAATCAACGAACATTTCAGCTAGATTTAGATTTTTTCGATTTCCTTTTACTGATGTACCAACTTTAACAATAATTATGCACAGCAATTCTACGGGATATAAATAACTGATATCGTATATCACAGCAGCAAATATCCCAGATATGTATGTAATTTACGCGAAATGCAGTAGATAGATATAGTTCTGAGATCTAGCCATATTTCCTAACTTTACACTTTAAGAACTGTGTGTTGCGGGAACATGCATAAGCAGTTATACACACAAATTTGCAACACACTTTTGAGATCAACACACCTTTGGCAAAGAGTGTGTAGTGCGTAGTGTGTTTCACCAAAATGGGTGTTCAAAGTGGCCACAGAAATGTGTGTAAACATAACACACTGTTCTAAGAGTGTAAAGTCCTGAATCTTCAAAACTGAAAACGCCTGGGCCTTGGTTAGGTGGTGGGTTGCAGAGGCTAATCAGTGACGGCCGGGTGGGCTAGGGGACGTCGGCCATTAACTCTATATAATTATCATAATATATTTTTGCTCCAGCTATTGAGTGCCCCCATCCTGGTAGGACCAATTCCACCACACAGATCCTGAACGGTACGCAGCCCTTCTACTTTGACGACACGGTGCGCTACAGCTGCATAGACGGCTACATCATTCTCGGCCAAAGGAAAGAGCTCTACTGTCAACACACCGGCAAGTGGAGCTCAGTTGTGCCCACATGTGTCCGTAAGTAGATTTACTGATGAAGCATCCGATTTAAGCAATTTTAAATGAGCGAAGATTGAATGTGATTAATGGCCTTCTGCACATTATTTTAAGCAACCCTCAAGTCACTTTTATTTTAAAAGAAATCAAAGTTGCTTAATGTGGCTTCAAGATGCTGAAATAAGGGTATTAAGGACTTTAGTATTTGCCTAAAGTTGCTTTGATCGGATGGTTCATGCAGTGATTGAGTCGAATATAGAAAAGAATAAAGAATTTCAAACGGTGGATTGATCACCTTCAATTATATGTGTAGACCATCATGGCGACGGCCTGATAAGATACTGATAACTATGTCAATGTTTTAGATCTACATTTTGTTTAATTTCCGAACATTGGGGGACCTTAAACATGAGTCTACTGCAGTATAAAATGAATACTACCTCCTTCTTTGCCCCTATGAAGCGACCCCTGTGATAAAGACGGAGGACGTGATCACTGAGGAGCCCATTGCAGTGGTAGAGGCTCCGGACGCAGATACCTACGGGCTGGTGGGGATCACCATGATGTGCCTGGAGATAGGGACCCTGGTCCTGCTAGACCTACTCACCATATCCAAAGACCTCCAGTTACTGGCCAGGAACATCAAGGCAGGCTTCAGGAGGATCAAGCCTAAGGTGAGCATTATTTAATCTATAGACATCGATACGTCTATGTTTAATCGCATGGGGATTCATGGGGATGCAATCATCAAAAGGGGGTTGCTGGTGAATACTTGGTATAGATCGATCGGGAACTTTTAGCGTAGTTCCAATGATTGAATGGAATAGACACAGTTAAATTCAATATTGTACCAATATTGTACTAAGTCTATCAATGTATTGCGCCAATTTGCCATTTGTACATATCAATTGAATCAGGTATTTTGTTTTAATATAATGGAGTTTTTTCTGGCTTTAGGTGCACCCTGAGTCAGAAAAGGGTAAGGGGGATCCAGTGCCTCTGACGGATGCCGACTTGGATCAGTTCCTGGACGACGCCTGGGCCTACCGTGCAGAGACACCTTCCGGTAAGTGTCATTCATGTATCGTGCCAATCCGATGAGACAATTGCACCAATGTAATTACTCACTGGCACTTCATTTGTGCATCATGACGACATAATAATGACCATGAACCTTACAGCATCGATATCATGCCATCTATTTGGATTATTCTTCAACATTGGCTATCTTTGAGTACACTCTAAGAACAGTGTGTTACGTTTACACACTTATCAACACACTTTTCTGCAGCCACTTTTAACACACATTTTGGTGTAACACAATACCCACTGCACCCTCTTTGCCAAAAGTGTCTTGATCTCAAATTTGTGTAGCAAATATATGTATGTAACTCCTTATGCATGTTCCCGCAACACACTGTTCTTAGAGTGTACCCAACTTGTTGTATAATTTCAGTCAATTGAAAAATGCTAAACTCAAACTTATGAATGGTTACCTGTTGTTTTCAGGTATGTCCTATGATGAGATGAGCAGCTCGCGGAGCACTCTGCAGGACATGGACAGCTCCACGACAGACCTGGTACCCAGGGACAGGGACCCTAACCGACCCACCACCGCCGCCCTCCGCCTCCAGGTCCTGCAGGGCTATGCTGCCGGCCAGGGCACTTGCAAGGGGGACAAGAAGAAGAAGATCCTTATAGGTTAAACTATCTCACACTCTAAACACAGTGTGTTGCGGGAACATGCATGAGGAGTTATACACACAAATTTGCAACACACTTTTGAGATCAACACACTTTTGGCAAAGAGTGTTTAGTGCAGACCAAAATGTGTGTTAAAAGTGGCTTCAGAAAAGCGTGTTAATAAGTGTGTAAACGTAACACACTGTTCTTAGAGTGCAGTTTCTGTCATTGTTAATTAGAAAATCATCGTAGGCTCTTAAGCTCAGTATCTGTCACTGTTCACTTATTAGAAAAACCATTGTAACCTCTTAATCTGTCTCAGTATTTGCCACTGTCTGGTTGATAAAAGAAAAATCTTCGTAGCCTCTAAATTCGTCTCAGTATCTGTCACTGTCCGCTTATTAGAAAATCATTGTAGCCTCTTAATCTGTTTCAGTATCTGGCAATGTCCACTCATTAGAAAATCATCATTTGCTCTTAATCTGTCTCAGTATTCTGTCACTGTTTGCCTATTAGAAAATCATCATTTGCTCTTAATTTGCTCAGTATCTGTAACTGTCCGCTTATCATCATATGTTTGGTCTGACTACCTTTCCATGTTCTAACGCTATTTATGTATGATCTCCCTTCTTTCTTGCAGTGTACCATTTATGCATAACTCGAAAATAATGTAATAGACTACTTATTCGGACGTTGCAACATGACTAACAAATCACAGTTAGAATTATCACAGATTGTCAATGATATTGCAGTATCCATTATTTGGCATTCTCTTTGTTCTCGAAGCCTTGAGTAGATTAGACAGACATCTTTCTGTCGATATATGTTTTTAACGCTCAATGTACATACACTGTTAGGAGTAAGTGCTGTAGCTGTACAGTATAAAAGGAGGTACTTTTGGTTTCCAGTAGTTTATACTGTACAGCTACACTACAGTAGGTAATGTACCCCCAACAGTACCCATACTGTTCCTGTTTAAGGTATTATCTACTGTAGGTGTCTACAGTAGTTTATGCCATTATTTTAGACTAGCTATCAGACAAAAGAAGTTAGCACCTATGGGAATCGAACTACCTACCTTCCGATCCAAGGTCCACTGCTCTACTAACTGAGCTAGCAGGGCTGGCTGTATATTCTCATGGTCAGAATAAGCTTTTCGATTCACATGACACCAGGGAGTTGGAGAATGGGAAAGAGAGCTAGGGAAAGGCATGAGGAGAAGGAGAGAGAGAGAGCTTGTATGTGTATAAGCTATATAAATAGCTAGATAGAGACAGAGAAGGGGGAACCCAGTAGCATGAACATAATTACTTTATTAGAGCCACATGGATTTTGATAATCATAAAGTTGGACCATAGATCTATCTCAAGCAATCTCAAAACTAGGGACCTTTAGAAACGATGACATAGTTTATCATACACAGATGTAGTCTATGCTTCTAGCATTGCTATAGTCTACGTTTAATGAGCTAAGTCAGGTTTCCTAAAGGTCCCTAGTATCTCTTTCTTACCTGCTCCCTCATTCATAGGAATCAGCAGGCTTTTCATCATAGGACCATACAACTGTCCAGCTAGCTCAGATAGCAGAGCATTGGACTGTGGGTCTGAAGGTTGATGGTTCTAATCCCAGTGAAGTTTCTCAAATGTAATGCATTATGTCAAAGGGTGTTGAAACATATTCAGTTTTTTTTATACCTGGTTCATATCAATGCCCTGTTATACCACAGCTATTGAGTAACAGTAGATTATATTGTGGACTGCAACAGTACTGACTACTGTAGTAAGCCTATGTGCGTTTACAGTAGGTGAGTCTGTTCAGGAACAGTCTGTGATACTGGAAACCAAAAATACCTCCTTTTATACTGTAAATCTACGGTGGATTTAGCTGTGCAGCTACACTAACTTCTGACAGTGTACCTATAAACTAAATACCAAACAGTTTACTAGAATTTAACATAGATGGATAACATTTTGAATACTATTATTTTATCATAAAAATACATTCAATCATAAAATTATCTGTATGAGACAAGGCTACAAGAAAAGAATGCATGGGAAGTATTGCAGTATTGCAATGGTTACTTTGTATGCCATTAGAGCATTGGCTCACAATTACCATGGAAATCTCGTTCTGTTCCTGAAGCAGACACTGCATTGACAGTTGCCTTAAAATACTTATTATTTGGAACTCTCCATATCTTAAAGTATACATATTCACTGTAAATAGGATGATAATGCTATAATAACACAGTCACGGCATTTACATAGAATTTCATCGACTGTAAGTCATGGGAACGTCAATCAATACGATTAGATTTATATTCCATACGAAACTCTCCATTTGTAGTGAAATCAGTCAGCAGTGTATTTTCCTTTCTTGTTGTATGATACGGTATAGAGTTTAGAGTATAAGGGTGCGGTTTTAAGCTCAATATGCACGAAATTGATAATTTTACTGCACCAGCAGAAAGATATGGTATCAACACTATAGAGATTGTCACATTATTTTGCATACACGTTGTATTACATGATAAGCTTTTCTGATGTAAGTGTGTGGTGGCTTGAAGCATGATGAAGACAACAGTGTAGGACACAGGCTTGGACAATAACTAAGACTACACAGGATTCACTAATTTACTTTTCTATATAATTCATTCACTTTTCTGTACAAATTGCTATACTTGAGAATGCTATAGAAACATAATGTCTGTGAGTCACTAATATGACTGTTTTGCTCCGTTCTGCATAGTCTAATAAAGGAATAAGGTATTTTTTAATCCGCAACAGAAATATAACTATTTTACACGAATTGAGAACTAAAGGAAATAAATGACCAATAAAGAATGTCAAACGAAGACATGTTTACTTGATTACTTGTCGGGATAATGGGGCTAGGTATTGAAATAACTCTTTTTGTCACATGTTGAATATGAGATTCACTATCGTTAAAGTGGCATAATCACCGATCATATCCCCCTCACAACTCTAGTACTGTTCTAGTCTACTATGTGGTTAAGTGTGAATGGTGATATTTACCCCGTTAAGTACTGGATTAAGTACTGGATTCGCCGATGTGTATCACGGTCTATGACATCACTGCATTCTGATCTATTTAAAGACTATTTTCACTAAAGAGGTCCATTACATTAACATCGGGGTAGAGCTTTCACTGACTGTTGAGCTTCTCATAGTCCTAGAAGTTGTTTCATAAGGGTTAATAAACAGGGTAGGTGGGATAGTTGAACCAATAGTGTAGGTGCTTCAAGAGGATCAATTCATGGACCATTCCTTATATCACATACTTACGAATGATACAGGCATGATCCTTTTGAAACAGTTCTTATATCCTTATACCACATTCCTTGTGAAACACCTGAACTGGTGTATGAGCTTTAATAGGTCGACTCCTGAAGACTAGTTAATTAATATGAGTTTACCCTGATTAGGCACTTGGATAATTTTTTTAAAACGGTTACAATATATTCTGACTGTGATCATGTGATAGAGCACATTGACTCCCTCTCAGAACATTTGGAATTACATTTGTATCCTAAGTAGAAGTGAAGAAATCAACCAGAACATGCATAGGCTGCAGAAGCAAGCTGGTGCTATACAAATGTACACAGCCTGGTGTGGCAAATTGGCACCAACTACTAGAGACACTCTGTTCTCTCTTTAATTGCAAGGTAACTTGACATATCAGGCTTGCACAATGTTACAATGTTGCTTGTGTATATGTATCTCATTGATTAAACCCAAATCCTACAATATGTGACTTGTATATCACATTCTTTTATTGATTAAAATGAACAGTGATACCAGACAGAGGTGGTGAAACCACAGATCAGGTCTCAACCATGACTCAGCGGTGACATCTGGTGTTAGGATCTAACATCTTACCAATAGGCTTACATAGGGATACCCAGACTGCTTAACACTGGTATGTCAAGACAGAACATGACTAATTTAGGGGAATGCAGGAAACCTCTTGGGATTCCACGCAGGAGGCTGGAAACGGACATGTAGCATACTATTGATGTGTAGAAAGAGGGCCGCATGTTAATACAAAGGGGCCATGAATATTTCAATGAAATTCGCTTAGATAAAGTTGACCTTTACATTTGGATAATTGCCATATTAGGACTTACAATTAAATATATTCCCAATGATAAGTAGTGGATAGCCTGCTAAAAGATCTTTCCAATAAGCTAGTGCATGCTCTGTTATCTCTAATAGGGGCTGAATAGGAGCAAAAACGAATAGGGTCATTTCAGACAGGCACTCATAAGGGTGCCAATTTTAGTGTGCCACCTGTGACTGCTGGTTTGAGCCCTGCTGTGCGGTTCTTCCAAGTGCCTACCCTGATTTTACTACGTGTCATAGAGTCGGTGCCTGAGGTTGGTTTACGTCAAGGCCGTCCTGTGATTGTTGAAGCAGTTCCATTGTTAGTCAGCAGAGGGCATGGCAGAGCTTGTCACCATGGGGCAACGCCTCAATGCTTTGCTATTAATGCTCATATTATACACTTGGTGGCAGCACTGTGTATGGCTTATGGCAGTAACTCAGAACACACAGCTGGTGGAAATCCCCCGGTAATTCATGTTTGATCCATTGAGAACTATATAAATCATTTTATTTATACTGAAAAAGGCATGGCCGCAGACCTGTATTTAAGTCATATCCAGTCGAGACAACTCCTATTGGAGCATTCAATCGGTAAAGTAGTAGCATACATACTTTACCAAAGAATCATGTACACCTCCCTATTAACGGACATCCCTCGAATGCAGCCACCCCTCCATTGCAGCAACCTTTTCATTATAGGCCCGAACCTAGAATGTAAAGAAATTGACTCCCTCGAATGCAGCCACCACTCCATTGCAGCAAGCTTTTCATAGTCCCAAACATAGTAGAATGATTGTATAGAAATTGACTCCCTCTAATACAGCCACCCCACTAATGCGGCCACTTTTTCATTGTCCATAGGGTGTCCACAATAATCTAACGTTGTCAACCTCCATTATGAGTGCGCATAGGTTATAATTATATTACATCACAAAAAAAAAACACCAGAATTTTCAGGTTAAAACACCCGTAGTTAAGTGATGTTTATGTGATATGACTTGAAGTTGCCACGCCTTGTAAATGGTGTAATATTGTTAGCGATATGCCACGATGACTTTTAGATGATGTTTACATCAAAATTACAAGTATGTTGGCCAGTGATATAGCAGTTATTAGATCCACCATCATTCCTGACATTTAGGGACGAGTCATTTAATGTCAGAAGTGTGTTTATGTTGGGGGGTGCATATCTAACTGTTGTGGGGGGGGGCGTCAATGAATAAAAATTAAAAGTAGATTATTGAGGTCCGTGATGGGGCTAGGGGAGGAACTTACACAGAGAAAAGAAACAGCGTCAAAAGGGCGTGCAGGTTCCCGGGTGCAGGTTGCCTCCAGAATGACTCCCCTCTCTAGGGGAGTCCAGGTCGCCTAAGGGAGCCTATAGGTGACTCTCTGGCTGACCTAAGGGAGTCACCTGGGGGAGTCATATAGCTCTCTGGGTCATATGACTCCCCCAGGTGACTACCTGGACTCCCCTAAACAGGGGAGTCATTCTGGAGGAAACCTGGACTCCCTTTTGACGCTGTTTCTTCTCTCTGTATAGGCCTATTGCAATGGGGCCTGGGGTCACAGATGGGTCACACTCATGTGAAAAACCACCAAGTCATGCCCCCCAACCCCCAATCTAGCAACAAATGACTCCTCTATGTAGCATGAGATCAGGGGTTATTTCAAATGTACACATATATGATATCATATACTTTTATAGCCTCAATATGGACACGGGTATGTGCATACCCAGTGATTATGGCGGCATTTCAATGCAGAAAAAAACGGTCATTTGGAAAAGGTAGTAAAAATGTAGAATAGTTACCATAATTGGTTTTGTGGTGGAAACTACCCCATAGGCTACACCGAGACAACTGCATCAACTCATGCCTTGTTGGGTCGTATAACGCCGCTGTCCCAGAGCGTATCCAATCATTAAGTTCACATTTAAACATTGTATTTATTTATTTATATGAACCAATGTATCCTCTCAAAGTATGAGAGGCGCATTATGATACATAATAACCCTCCGTTTCAACCATTTAATGATATAAAGTTTATTTGATCTATGAACTGATCTATTTATATTACTCATATACTACCCTTGGTAACCTGTTTATCACATTACCTTCCCCTTTGAACTTAATAAAGACTATTACATAAATGAGAAGAGAATGATGTCACAGAAAAAGAAAGATTTATAGATTAGCCTATAATTGATAGGCAGACAATTGAATTGTATAGCCCTCAGAAGTGTATTGAAGCACTGGCTTCAAAGTAGATTCCGACTGTCCACGTATACTGAATATATACCATGTTCAAGAAGCATAATGATAACATAACATGCACATTTTAAACTTTATTACAGACCATAGTCTTTTATTCCTTATAATTTGATTAATTTTCCCACAGTTACCTGGCCGTATACAAGGAGGAACCGCATGCTATCGGCATGTTTAGGGCACTATAAAGTACACGCAACATTGAACAAATTACCCTGTGTGATGGCATGGTAGCCTCTGTATAGAGTGTATAAGGTATAAGGTATGTATGTGCCGTATAACAATAAAACATGCGGCACGGAGGTCAATCTCATCGCAGGACGCTGCGGCACTGACACCTGCTGGAGATGGTGCGTCTCACGTGAAGACACGAGATGATTAATCAGCCAACTCCGTATTGATGAAGTCTCGTGCAGCGGTGGTAGTCTTAAGTTAACCCTTTGAGAGCCGCATAGTGCTTTAACCCCTTCACCACTGGATTTCCTGTAACTCAATGCAATTTTGTGCAATATATTGGCTTACCGCGTGGAAGGGGTTAATGCATCATGTATATTTGTGGTCATGATACATGAATGCACCCATGGTGAATTATTTGTAAGGGCTGCATTCAAGTATCATGGTGGAGGGTTGATGTATACTCCTACAGGGCTGTATTCATGCACCGTGACAAAAAAAAAGTCATATTCCAGTAAAGCATTAAGCGGCCCTTAAAGGGTTACATTGAGAGATGGGGTACGGTAGCTTACAAGTACACATGGTTACCACAAGGGCTTTACATGAGCACAAGACACACCCAACATGATTCCGTGTGTTGCCGGCATGTTGGAACAATTACCATTAAAAAGTCTTTCATTAGCGGCGCCTGTAGCTGCAGCAGCAGCAGGTGGGGATGTGAGAACCCCCCCCCCCCCCCAGGGCCCTGGGACGGCCGCGTTGTGTGGGTTGTGTGAGCTGGGGACCACCACTAGCACGGCACATCAAAGAGCAGGTTCCTATAGCAGGAGATAACGTGCTCACCTGCCGCCGCCGCACCTCACACTACAGGGAGACATGCACCTATACATTCAGTGCATGTCCAGCTATTGTATTGGGGTGATGCTGCTGCACGGGTACACTGCCAGAATCTACCGCTATATATCGGAGGTTTAACCCTTTAAGGGTCGCAGAGTGCTATACATTTAGTGCATGTCCAGCCATTGTATTGGGACGATGCTACACGGGTACACTGCCAAAATCTACCGCTATATATTGGAGGTTTAACCCTTTAAGGTTAGCAGAGTGTTTTAATGTGTGCTGCTCTTGGTTGTCATGATACATGCATGCACAGAGAAAATCCAGAGTCGGCAAACCTGGCACTGCCTTGTCAATTTGACAAGGAAAGGGGCTGGCAAGCAAAACTCTTAAGTTAGAAGACCCAACTAACTCCACCTGGTAGATGCCAGCCCTAAACTTGTCTAGAAGCTACTCACCATTTCCCCTACAGGTGGCCGTTGTCTAGCATAAATGTGTACCCTTGGGAATAAATTGATTAATTCCTATCTTAATAATATATTGAATATTACTATACCTATATGTTAATATGGAGAAATCTGTGAATTATCTAGGGAAAACATAAGACAATGTAAAGAATGCATCGTCTTGGCAGCATTAAGGAAATAGATGATAGGTGTAGAGTGAACACACCTCTTTTGTGTCATTCACCAGGGCAGAAGTAGGAACATGTCCCTGCTACTGGTATGATCCACACATATGCCTGCAGTCCATTACTGATGAGAAGCCTATCCTCAGTAAAGACTTGGTGATACATTATGTGAACCCTTGGTGGCACTAGTGTATTGAATATCACTTCTATAAGTGGTTATGTATTTAAACAAATTGATAAAATAATCTTGTCATCTGGAACCAGACTAAACTCATACATTTGAAACCTTAGACCTTTACCACCCTTATGCAATGATGAGCCCCAGCTGTGGCTAATCTAGGCCTGCATCAATTATCTTAGTTTGATGACCTTGACAAGTCTAGGGTTGTCTTGTGGGATGGTAAGGTACCTGGCAGGTTGTCAATTTGACAAGTTGAAGCTTGTTGATTCTATGCTGTTCACTTAGAAGACCCTACACTGTCAGATGTAACTGTAGCTGCACAGCGAGTTATACTGTAGATCTACAGTATAAAAGGAGGTACTTTCGGTTTTGAAACCAAAAATACCTCTTTTTATACTGTAGATCTACAGTTTAACTCGCTGTGCAGCTACAGTTACTTCTGACAGTGTAGGGTCGTCTTGTAAGACGACCTTATGGACTCCAGAGCTCTTCAGAATTTTTCAGTGTGGATGCAATGCGAACTCATTAGGGCTTTACTTTTTTTTTCCTTCTATGGTCGATTATTGTAAAGATGAATAGGATTTGCTCGTGCTGTAGGGAAAGGGTATTTGCAGTTGACTAAAATCGGATTATTTTTCTCGTAAATAATAGAAAGAGAAAACAATTAGATACAGAGAGAGGGACGGCTCATAATAGATAATTGTTAGGTAGGTGGGGCGCTTAAACGTTATGTTAACCCTCACAAGTGAACCCTCTACACTGATAAAATGAAGGGATCCAAACTTGTCAAAAGGTCGTCTTATAAGAAGAGTTTAGGGTCTTTAAAGTGACGGTCATAAAATAAACGAGTTAAAGGTTGTCTATTTGATGAACTGTCCGGTTACCATCCCACAAGACAAGACTAGGGTCATCTAACTGACAATGTTAGCCCAGGCAGTGGCCCACTCCAAGTGACAAGTCTAAGGTCGTCAAATTCACAACCCAGAATAGTTAACCCTTTATTGGCTGCAAACTGCTTTAAATGTGCTTGAATCCCTTTGTCAGCATGATGCATGAATGTAGCCCTGGTGAGTCTATTCACCAAGCCTGCATTCATGCACCTTTGGAAATGAATCAACAGTTGGGCGAGTATACTTGCCAAGGCTGAATTCATGTATTATGATCACATAGAGCATGGCACCTTAAAGCACTATGCACCCCTTAGAGGGTTAACCTGTGCAATATAACCTCTACTTCACTGCAGGTGGAGCTAACTGGGTTCTGCCTAGGCATAATTGTTGTTCATGTCTGTCTATATTTTTGAGGTTTATAATAGCTAATTCATACAAACATAGAGGTATGTAGGTTAGGGGAATTCCTGCCATATCCCCAAGTCTATATTGAGAGTATTTCTACCCTTTAGTTACAGACTGCTAACACATATGTGGATGTCATACCAATGGGAGTTTCCTTGCAGCTATTGTACCATAGAAATAACCACAAAAGAGGTGTATGTGCCCTACACATATTTGTTTTGTCTCAATTATATCAAAACATTGATTCCTTTACCTTTTCTAGCATCCTCAATAGATAAATCTCAGGATTCTCCCTAACATGAATGTGTATTCCCATAAATATGATCAA
Organism: Harmothoe impar; assembly: GCA_947462335.1. Lineage (NCBI taxonomy): Eukaryota > Metazoa > Annelida > Polychaeta > Phyllodocida > Polynoidae > Harmothoe > Harmothoe impar. Next base: position 40,665,763 of record OX381714.1, read on the forward strand.
AATCAACATAGAAATTATGCAATTCATTCCCCAACTTTATACAGAATGCATGTTATACTGATGCCACCTACAGGGAAAATCCTGAATCAGACCCTGGTTGACGAGTCTCGGGCTGGCATGAGTCAGGTTTTGGGCTGGCACATACCAAGTGTATCTTCTATCTGACAACTACAGCTAGAGGACCCACTCTCTTGTCACTTAGAAGAGTTTGCAGACGAGCTTACTTTTTGAGTGTAGTAGTGTATTGGTACCACACATCTAGCCTTGTGAGAACCGCTAGTTACTTGATGCTGCATTTGTATCACACTTATCTCTCACCACATCGAATTCGGAAAATGGTATTTAGATAGAGATGTCTGTAAAACAAAGAAAGATATAGGTTGTTGGCATTTGGAATTGGACAGTGCCCAGACACGCCAGGGAGCCAGTTCTAAAAAAAACCACAAGTGGTACATGCTAACAAAATATATCACTGGATAGCTGATGACCTCGATTTCATAATGGAGTCTTACTTTGGGGGGACCATTTACCCTTGGTTAAATCTTTTATGGACTAAGTGTTGGCGTAAGTGAAGGTCAACTGCGTATGAACCGAGCAATAATCAAAGCTGGTTACTGCCCGTGTACAACCTGCTACCGTATGGTCCAAAGAAACACACCTAAACAGCCGTCCCCGACCCTCCAATTTAACCTAAACTACCCTCTTTAAGGTCTACCACAATTTATCCATCATCCTTTATCTAAAAAGTGGAGGAACGCCTCAAATCTGAGCGCCATAAACCGTCAGATTTCCCCTAACTGAACTTATATGTGCTTATATACCCTAGACACGAGATGCTTACCCAGGGACGTTAGGAGAAAAAGGCGCCATATTCAATCACAACAATAGTATCACGTGACCTGTGACCTCTGGTACCGCCACCTGGCGAGAAATCTGGGCGTAACATGAATTAGTGCAGCAGGCATGCGTGGAGAGATGTTCCGGTTGCACATGCGCACCTGGAGCTAAGACATACAACTTCCATCATTTTTGGGCCCCTAAATGAAGATGCTGACACCAAGTTGTGGGGTGGGAAGGTATTTAGGTTGCAGCCCATTTAGGCGTGATGTGTCATTGCTGCACATACAGGTATATTGGCTCCAGGTTAAGTGAGTGGGAGTGGAGGTGGGACTGGAGAGAGGGGGGCAGGGGATGGATATGGTGCTTTTATACAGTATGTGACATGCAGCACGAGTTTTTAACGTGTCCATATGGTCCATTGTGTGTCAAACATGGTTGTCAACCCCACAGAATACATAGGATAGCACACTGAGGAGTTCTGTACTTTCCCTCTCTGACCTTTCCCTACTGTATCACAAAAAAGGGGTGTTTTCATATGAAAACGCACTAGAATATATCTGCTTTTGCAGACGGGAGGGAATTCTAAAAAAGAACCACAATTAACCCAGATTGATAAATATCTTTTTGAATTGTCCCCACTATGACCCTATTTTGACGTTGTCTGATATAGTACATAAAGCAAATGTCATGAGAAGATATAATATTATCGTGTAAGGCAGACACCTAACCGTCGACAAGCATGTTAGGCACCGCCGTCTAGTGGTCTCCTAGGTCTGTGACCTAGTATGAACTTGAAATAAAAACCATCTGACGCAATCCTGTGGCAATTCTCAATCTGAGGATCTGGAGGATTTGGAGACGCTCTAATTTTGGAGCAGTCCTCATTTGAACCACTTCACATTTGAATTAATCATCGGGGAAGGCAATTTAAGTAGTTTATATAAATATGAAGCAGTCACCATTTACCAAATCAACACCTGTGGTGTATGCCGGGTCACAAGTAACAAACTGATCAAATTAAGAGGAACGACCACTATCAACGCAACAGGAAAGGGTTACTTTCCAGAAACGTTTTATTAACGCTTTTGAACATTCCTGAATCGCGATCACCAAAAAACATAAACTATAACCTCAAAAATACTGCATTCTAATAATAAACAAAATTTGAAAGACAATTGTCCTTTTCATCTCCTGATATGAGATTTCAAAAACATAGCCATCACAGACAATGTTGTGAGGATTCCGCTAAAACCAATTACGTGATCACAACTTTATCATAAAAAAGTCACCATGACTTGATGCACACCCTCAGAAAAGTGAGAGTCATTGTCGCTAAAACTACCCTCACCTGAGAGTCAGGCAGTGCCTGACGCCTGACCCTCAGGTGAGGGTAGTTTTAGCGACAATGACTCTCACTTTTCTGTGTGTGCACACTGAAAACCCAGGCTTATATGAAGGCACTCAATCCTCCCAGAGCAGGTGGCTAGATAGGACACATAATGATGATTCCCGGGCATCTAGCCCCTGTCCTATCTAGCCACCTGCCATGTATAGCCCCCTGCTATCTGGCCCCCAAGGCATCTTGATATTGGTAGATATCATTTTATAACAAGAACACTTCTCAAGAAAATTTAACACAGTCTTCAAATTGAGTACCTCCAGTCTTCAAATTGACAACCTCGCATGCTCTATAATTGGGTCAAAAGGGTGATCATATTGATGACCTGGACTTTTTTAACATAGGGTTTTCAGTGCATGGGTCTTTATAGTAGATGCTACAATATAAAACATGCGCTCAAGTTACTATTTCAGAGACGTTGCAGCATTGGAACAGGGTATTTGACCAGTCTGTATTTGAGTAAGGACCAGCAGCTCCGCTGCCGGTGATATTGGCGCGGGAAAATCGTGGAAACAGCGTTAGTCTGACCTACTATACTGCATGGTGGGAATGCCTTAACATATCGTAGATAGGGTCGGAGTGGCGTAATATTTTCAATCTCCAACTCTGAGTCCAAGGTAGAACTTATGATGGGGCCAGCTTGTGGCGCGGTGCATCGCTGGGTAGCGATCTGTTTTACTGGTATTTGTAATCATTCAACATTTTGAAACATCAGTCTTCGTGATTTGAAGCATGTATATTCTTACAAGTGCTTTTCAAACATGAATATCTTGTTATTGAATCTCGCTTATCTTCAAAACTAAGACCTACATCAAAGGACATTTTACTCAAGCTGTAACACACTACAGCCAATGTAGACCTCTGACATAAGCAGTATGGCGCTTTTTTTATTATCAAGCAGCGGAAAGATGAAGCGTTAGCTTCAGATATAACCATTAGATGTCGCTACTGGTTTGGGCGTTCACATGTGATTGACTGATTGAACTACTGACCCTCAAAAATGAATGCGCCCACGGCCGAACTTCAGGGATCGCTATATATGTCACACCCTGACACACCTGCAGGGTTATACGTCAATCAAACGTCATGCCTCCCTCTGCCCCTATAAACCCACACGTGTCTACCATTACCGAGGTAGAGAGATCCAGATCTCACCAGTCCGAGTTCAAAGCCTCTCATGTCAACTAAAATCGTCCCTCTTTACACCGAACGACCCACGCATGCACCTTCTTCGAGGACCTGAGACTTTGCTGTACGACTTCTTCTACATCACATGACCTGCGGGTTTGTCACGTGACTAGGACGGTAGCATGCGAGGGCTGTGTGAGAGAAGAAGGTTAACATCTGAGGATCCAGTGTGTATATGTAGTCAAAGGGGTGAGGGGGGAGGAGGGGCGGTGGGGGCACTGAGCTATGGCTGTCGAGGTATAGCTCTAGGTGTTGGGGTGCCGTGACACACGCAGTCTGGATCCCTCACGTACCTCACCCCATGCCACAGGCTTAAACTGAGTAGCATCCTCATACTTACAGTAGATTATTGTAATATATAGCACAAGGTATGACAGAGCTAGGCACCAACCATCTTTCCACCCTAGATGGCCCTAATGTACCATGTATTTGGACATACCGGTAGACATTTTAAGGTATTTTTCACCATCATCTTTATACTTCAGATGGTGCAGTAGGGCCATCTAGGGTTGAAAGATGATCGGCGTCTAGCTGTCATACCTTGTACTATATACAGTCATCTACTCATCTAAGCCACTCAGTTTAAGCCTGTGCCCCATGCAATGAGGATCTACATGTACCCTATATACCTTGTTGATGCACATTCTTTTAGTTTTACTGGTCAACGTGCAGGAGGGGGTGGGGGATTTCAGGGGCTCTAAAAAGCTAAACATTTATTTATTTAGTCTGCCCTCACCCGCTTCCTCAAGAGAGGACTCCATATTATGCACCTTCCTCATCCACACATGCAGGATCCAAAATCGTTAGAATTGGCACTAATGTATTCGTTAACCCAATAATTGTAAAGCTATAGCCTAAAGATGTGACTTCAAGACGATTTTTAATTCGATCCAGAAATGTAAGGTTAATTGAGTGGACGTTTCATTGCTATAAACCTCATTATAAGTTCGACATAGCCACAACTAACCTTGTTTGAAATAACGGCATTGCACCTCTTGACCTAAAAAGAAGCTATGTTTATCACCCATCCGAATATTTAAAATGGCTGAAAGTTTGGCTATGTGGAATCAACTTACCATGTTATGTACATGTGCCACTGAAATTTGAGTGTGCATTTACAGACATGGAGACCAAACCACGTGGTTGGATGGCAACTGAGCCAGCCACTGACTGCACTGTAAAAAGAAGTTGCTGTTTCGGCATGAAAACCCGTACCAATTGGAAACTAGAGTACACTGAAAAACTCTGGACAGCTCTGGAGTCTGTAATGTCGTCTTACAGGACGACCCTAGGGTCTTCTAAGTGAACAGCATAGAATCAACTAGCTTCAACTCGTCAAATTGACAACCTGCCAGGTTACCATCCCACAAGACAACCCTAGACTTGTCAAGGTCGTCAAACTAAGATAGTTGATGCAGGCCTAGAATAGCCACAGCTGGGGCTCATCATTGCATAATGGTGGTAGGTCTAGGGTTTCAAATGTATGAGTTTGGTCTGGTTCCAGATGACAAGATTATTTTATCAATTTGTTTAAGTACATAACCACATATAGAAGTGAAATTTAATACACTAGTGCCACCAAGGATGCACATAATGTACCACCAAGTCTTTACTGAGAATAGGCTACTCTCCAGCAATGGGCTGTAGGCTTGTGTGTGTATAATACCAATATAAGGTGCATGCACCTACTTGTGCCCTGGTGAAAGACACAAAAGAGGTGTCTTCCTTCTACACATGTGCTCTATTTTTTAAATGTTGTCAAAAGTATGCATTCTTTACATTATCTTACTTTTTCCCTAGATACTTCACATAATCCTCCATATTAACATATATGTATCGTAATACTCACTATTATATCAACATAGGAATTAATCAATTTGTTCCCAAGGGTACATATTTATGCTAGCTGCAGGGAGAATGGTGAATTACTTCTAGACAAGTTTAGGGCTGGCATATGCCAGGTAGCTCTAGATGGGTCTTCTTACTGAAGAGTTTTGCTTGCCAGCCCCTCTCCTTGTCAAATTGACAAGGCAGTGCCAGGTTTGCCGACTCTGGATTTTTTCTGTGTAACTCATCAACTATACGGGTCTGGGGTTGGGGTAGGTACATTGTCAGAAGTAGCTGTAGCTGCACAGTGATTTATACTGTAGATTTACAGTGTACATGTAAAGGGGGGTATTTTTCGTTTCAAAACCAAAAATACCTCCTTTTATACTGTAATTCTACTGTATAACTCACTGTGCAGCTACAGTTACTTCTGACAGTGTACAAAAAAATGTACTTATAGTGCAACGTATGACCTGTACATAAAAAAACATGCAAGCAAGGACTTTTGAGATACTTACAATTTGTACTACAAGTGTACCTATGCTATTCCTATTACTGTGTACCATATGGAGGTATAAAAGGTAATGACTATATTGTGCTACTAGAACTCTACATTATGGAAATAAACTTCCATGAACATAACTCTATTGTATGATACATAGTAAGACAACGACAATAGACATCATGCCGCCAAAGCCCATTTCATCATACGGAGGCTTGGCTGCTTTGTTTTGTTTAACTTCCTGGAAAAGCGTAATAACTGTTATTATCATTGCTCTGCTCCTCTGATGTTGGGGAATGTTGAGTCACACGCACGGCCTTATTCCATGACCACACACGTCACCAAAGACAAAGTACTTATAAAGACAAATAATGGTCGTCTTTGACATGATATTATATACGGATATAGGGGTGTGCTGAGCGACTGCAGCACCATGGTGACAGTAGTATGGCCTAAGGGGGAACTATATGTCACAAACTGTTGTCTATTATCAGAGAGGGATATAGGATTTTTTAAAAGGGGGAGGGGGCAGGCCATTGTTTAAAAATAACAAAGAAAATTCGGGGGATGTACACCGGGTCCGCCCCCCCCCCCTAAATCTGCCCCTGTAATTTTACGGACTATCGACCGGAGGGCGGGGGACAAGATGGCGGACTCCAGGTATAGACCCATTACACTTGTATATGGTGGGTAATAGAGTCATGTCTTTAGCTAAGCACCACCCCAGGCCCCACTGAGGTGACACCTCCGTTCACCTGCCTCGTGGAGACATCAAAGGCCATGCACCCCCTCTTCCAGCACTGTCTCATGTTAATTTCACATAACTGTCTAATATAAGGGAGGATGAGGGGTGGGGATGGGGAGGTGCATATAGTAAGTTAATGAGGTGGGGGGAGGGAGTTGCATGCTATGTCTGGATACAGGCTGTACACACCTTGTGTACATATCGTGCATGGGACCCTCTGCCCTGCCCCTCACCCCCATCTCACCCTCATCAACCCCCCCCCCCCCCCTCCCACATGCACACCATCACAGCTATAAGTCAATGCCTCCCTTTCCCGCCATTTTCCGCTTTTAGGTGACTCCCTGGAAATACATTACTGTACATTCAATGGCATTCCGTAGGTGGAAACAGGATACATTACTATCATCAGATATATTGCACACATATGTCTGGATACCTTAGATGGCATGGTTATCAGACCTACCATACTTAACATACACTGGACAATTACATAATTTTATTTAGGTCAATGTCTGCTATGATAGCTGTACCATGTACTTAAGTTTTCATATCATTTTGAGGATGATCTCGATAATTCATGTTGTCAGTGAGAAATGAGACCTTACTCGTCTGAGAGGAATATCGCATCACCATATAAACTTTCTCCCAGTGTTCCAGCAATGTATGAGCTGACTATTTCAGCTTTTGGGAAACTCAAAGGAGTTATTTCATACATGCACATGCATTTCATTACAATCATGCCCCCTACCTGCCCATAGAATCTTTACCAAACCTTGATGTGGATTTATATTAACTTATCATGATACCGTAGTTATCAGTATGTTCCTCAAATGGAATTGATGGACATATTTTATGATACTTCCCCCCATTTGTACCATCCCCTCTAGTACATGGAAGCCCAGCTATCCCACCTGTCGGTCTCATAAATGTTATTATGACTGGCAGGTTAGGGAGGGGGCAACAATTGTCTTGGGTTCAGTCGACCATGACCTCATTGGGGTCAGCACGCATGCGCAGACCAGCAGGGGTCATTAGAGCCTAACGGGGTATCATGTTGTCCCGGCATGCTTAGCGAGAGACCTGATGGCACCGCGTATCATGGGTCAAACCATTCACCTGTGACGGAGGGAGGAAAGTGATGTTTCCACATGGTATGGCGGCACATCACAGGTTTACCTAATTCAGTAATTGTGTTTTAACATGAGGGTAGTATGTGGAAAATGTTTAAAAGGTTATGAATGATAAAAAAACATTAAACATGTTGCAGGACGCAAGACTTAAAGGCTGTACTACATTTTGTAAAAAAATAATTATTGGTTTTGCTGTGTACTTAGTGGCTTTGAATAAGCTTATGCAATATTGAATGCAGTGGTGCACATGATAGTCATTTATATTTAATTTAATTTGAATCTGTGACTATTCTGCATTACAGACAATGTTCTGACGTATATGAACCTGTAAGGACGTAAGAAAGACCTTAGTACTTGAATCCGAGTTTTAAAACGCTATTGACTGTTCAAACTGTCAATAGTGAAAATATTTCTGTTATTAACAGTTCACACTGTCAATAGTGGAATATTTTTGTCCTCTTGAAAGTTCTCACCTGTCCCAGGAGTCAAACTCTACCTTGGAGTCAAATTTTGGGTTTAAGAGTCATAATAGGTCTTTGGCGTCACAAATCGGTCGAGTCATAATCGTCATAATCGGTTTTGGATGTCAAAAACGTCAAAATTGGTCTTGGGGTAAAGATGGTAAAATTCGTTTTGGGGCCGAAAGCGTCAAACAAGTTATCACAATTATTGTAAGAATGACAGTGTAATGTACCACTATTGATAGTTTCAATTGTAAATAAAAAAGAAATATCCCGCTATATTTAATGACAGTCGGAACTGTCAATAAGAGCGAAGGTTTCTACTATTGATACATGTAGTTTGAACTATCAATAGCAAGATCATGTGAAAACAGATTAAGGACTACTTGTCCCTACCTTACACAACCACTGAATGCCTCGTTGACAAGGCTCTCTATGCTTATGTGTCCACAACGACTCAATCACTAAAGAAGTCACCAGAATATACTATCAAGGCGAGATACACTTACAAACAGCAGAATACCTGGTCGCAGAAAAACCGAGGACACCAAATTTGTACCTTTTACCTAAAATCCACAAAAATGTACTCCTCCCTCCAGGCAGACCCATTGTCTCAGCAAATGAATGCCCGCCAGAGAAAATATCCCAATTTGTTGATTTTTTCCTACAACTCATCATACCAAAATTACCGTCTTTCTTAAAAGACTCCGGGGATTTCATAAATACCATCATAAATCTAGATATCCCCCAAGATCCCATTTTGGCAATGATGGACGTCACAAGTCTTTACACTAACATTCCGACTCCGGAGGGCATCCGAGCAGTCGGAAAAGCTTTAGCTTCAGAGAGACATCCCAACCTCAACCCTACTAACCGGTCCCTTTACAAATTACTAGAGGTAGTCTTAACATGTAACAACTTTCAGTTTCATGACAAAGACTTCCTTCAGATAAGCGGAACTGCAATGGGCACCAAACTGGCACCAGTCTATGCCAACATCTTCATGGGAGACTTTGAAAACAGGTTTGTACATCCGTATCACACCCAACCTTTAGTCTGGAAGCGGTACATTGATGATGTATTCATCATCTGGACACATGGTAAACCTGCTTTAGACGTCTTCCTCCATCACCTAGACACATGTTATAAAACAATAAAGTTCACAATGAAAGAATCAAACACTGTCGTAAACTTCCTAGACATCACGGTCATCAAAAACACAGAAAATAAGCTTGAAACCACTCTCTACTGCACACCCACCAACAGTTACAACTATCTACTGTACTCCTCAGAGCACCCCCGACACGTAGTCAGAGCCATACCCTACACCCAATTCATCAGAGTAAAAGGTATCTGCACTAGAGAGTCAGAATTCCTACGCAACTCCTTAATGCTTAATTTCCTCCGCAGGAAATACCCATGGAATCTGCTAATAGATTCCCTAGCAAGGGCAAAACTACAACCCCGAGCTGAAGTAATCAAGCCAAAGAAAAAACTCACCAATACGGGCAGACCAAAAGCATTTCATTGTATCACAACTCATAATCCTCATAACCCTCCAATCAAACAAATTCTCACAGAGAACTGGGACCAAATGAAAAAGACCAAAACCACACGAGAGTTCCATGAGCACAAACTAGTCTTTGACAACAGGCAAAACAAAAGCCTGGGTGAATCAGTGAGAGCTTCCACCAGCCAAAACACTCCCACAACCAAGGTCCTACACATTAGAAAGTACCCGTGTAACACTCCTCCGAACTGCAGATACTGCCCAACAATCAACAGAATTGGCTTCATACAATCAACCACTACTGGCAGAAAGTTCAGGACTTTGACTTCAGTCAATTGTCAAAGCGCCAACATTATTTATGCCATAACTTGTAAATCTTGTGGCATACAATATGTTGGACAAACCCTGGAACGCATAATGGACCGATTCCAGGCCCACAGTGGGGACATAGATAACAACCGAGATAAACCGGTCGGTAGACACTTCAACCTGTGCCCCCCTCCCCAACAACAACCAGCAAGATGGAAAGGCTTTGGAATCACAGCACTAAGCTTCATAAAAAGCCCCCCAAAATCCCCAGCCGGGATCGCGGAATTAAATGTGATGGAAAGACGGTGGATGCACCGACTCTGTAGCATTACACCAAATGGGTTAAACTGACCAGACTAATCTAGACCCTAGGCCCACGACCCTCAATTATCCGTCATCCCAATAGCAAGATCATGATGGACCAGCTATTGACAGTGCAAACTCTTAATGGTCCAATTTAATATTCTTAGGGACAGTTTAAACTATCAGAATACATTTCTCTTGTTATATCATTTTGAACTGTCAATACCAGTATATAACTCTCTTATCGACAGTTGGAAGTGGCAATAAGAGAATATTTTTCTGTTGTTGACAGTTCAAATCATCAATAGGACAACTTTACAGTTCAAACTGTTAATAGTCACGGCCATTTGTGGCCTGAAGGGCTTTGATCATTCCCCATCCTTTTATGTTTATCCCAGCAAGTCAAAAGTTGGAGCCTGCAAGACCGTTAAAGCATAGTAATGTGCCGGGTCTTTCGCTGAAAGCAGTTAACATTATTTTTGCCCCCCTCCTCGGAGGGGTCGAAATCTTTTACTACCTCCCACCTTTCCTCCGGGTCAACAGGTCACCCTCACTCCACAGAAATAGTCTCTAAGCATTATTATAGTTTGTTAATATTCGTTGTTTATCATCTCATCTCATTACACCATTAAAACATATGCGACTACACGATTATACAAGGACGAGAATAATCAATGGTTTCCCCAGATATCTAGTTAGTGATAGCATACCTTCGCGTTTGAGTATGCACCATATCCAGCTCCTATTGTTTTAAAGCGATTGTCTCCGATGACTGTAATATCGTGTTTTCGATTCCACTGTGTAGACAATAGAACAATTCCTTTCCCCCTGTCTCTGTGATGTAGCAGAGAATAATGCTCCCAATTACCCTTCCCTACGTTGATAACATTAGAGTTTATCATTAATGCCTACTATTAGCCTCCACGTTGCCATTGTTGCAGGGGCTCTCTTCTCATCCTAGTCCCTGAAACTGCTATTGTTCCTCCCTTCTGTGCACTCATCCTTATCACCACTCTTGTACTCGGGTACCTAGCCCACTGATAGCATGATGGGGGTATAAGCATGTCCCCCCTTTATCATGTCAATTCCCAGCCACACCTGCCCAAATCACAACCAGCACCTGAGACTAAATCACAAACCGCCTACTCCCTCCCTGTACTATACCCAGGCCCACCTGTCCCTCCTCTCAACATCACACAACTCCAAAGGTATTGTGAAGCCACGACAGACAATGGGCAAAACATATGGCTGCATGCTATTATTAAAAATGCAGCACCTCTAGCTTTTGTATGATAAATGCCGGCTGGCTTGGAATTGGGATGGAGAAACTACCAATTCTGAGGTATGATTAACTAGCCTTTTGTCTCCCGGTGTATCCAACTGTGGAGACAGTGGTATTATTACTTCTAGTTTTATTGTTTTCTATGTTCTTTGTTGTGTATCCTGTTATTATGTTTGATATTGTTCGATTTTGGTATAGTCAAATAGTCACTGTTACAACAGAAAGTCATCTGCCCATTACAATAATATGTGTGTATGGTTGGGTTGGTACCATTGTGTATATAAACGCAATTCCTTTAATTGATACCTTGACATGCAATATACTGTCCAATAAAACTAAGTTGTTACAGATTATGTTTAAGTAAATAGTTTATGTAGAATTAATATGATTATATCCACCTGCTCGTGTGCAACCATGCTTCAAATTGTAGGGAAACTCCCGCCTTTACACGTGTACCATTTTTTACCCTTTAAGGACCTTGTCCCTTGTCGTCATGATGCATGAATGCAGCCCTGGCGAGTATAGCTGCATCATGCCGACCCTTCTGGAATGTATCAACCCTGTAGAGGCGACATGAGGATTGAATGCAGCCCTGGTGAGTTACCTACCAGGGCTGCATTCATGCATCATGCGGACCAGGGGACTGTTGCATTAAAGCACTATGTGACCCTTAAAGAGTCAAACGTCAGGCAGGAAAGGTCTCCAATTATTTTTTTCAATGTCTATAACAACGCACTGCAGATTAATGGGTGGGGTACATTAACTTTAATCCTTTCATGTATCACAAAATGAAGCAAACTATATCTGGATATGAATATTTAATAGCATAATTGGCATGCACGAACAATACTACTTAGATGTAGATGTACATTACTGTGTTGGAACAGATCTAAAGAGAACTAAATGTATAGGTTATTGGGAGCAATTTTCTCTCGGGGAATCCCGCCAATAAACAATTACCTATATCCATTGTGAGTTGCGTCCATCTTGCCTTTCTGTTCTAGAGAAGGTGCGGTGATGATTGAATCACACTCACTGAACCCCACTTCACAATATAGGAAAGGGGAAAAGTATTTCAATTCCATCATTCATCTTCTGTACCGAGAGGCATTGCCTCTAGCATTATTTTAAATTATTTAATCCATTGTTTTTTAAATGGGTGTATCAGGCAACCCGATCCTAGATTCCATAAAGGGCCAATCCGAGCATTTTTTTCTCAATTTTGGGGATCTATTTTTTTTAATTTTTGTAAATTCTTATTTCTAGTAATATTTAACGAGCTCCCACTGACTTCAGTGGCATGAATAATAGTCTGCAATCAGGAAATAAAACATTAAGAGGTGTATCCAACAATGTCTTGATATTTATTCTTACTCGAGAAATTCTGATGAGTCGCTAGTCAATGTGGCAATTCACGACTCATTAATTGTACTATCAATATGTAAAAGAGAAAGAAGAAAAATCCGACCTACCTTCCCTGAAACCTTCCCTTTTTGGCCTTATTGATATTCAGTGGATGACTGTATGGGGACATTGGGCTATCTGTAGCATGCTCTTTAATCTTAGAATATTGTATTTGGAAGTGGCTCAGAGCAGGGCTGAATTTTCGGGCGTTTAAATGCCATCAGGTACGGGTCCAGAAGGAGTGGTCTAGGGGGCACAGCCAAGGATGTTTGGTCGGGGGCACAGGCAGGGTCCTGTACCACATTTCCTATAGTTCAGAATCATACCAAGGGCCATTTTGAGGGGGCTAGGGAACACGTGCCCCCATGCCTGCCCCTGGATCCGCTACTGGTCATAGACCCTTTGATAGCATGCACTGTCAGAAGTAACTGTAGCTGCACAGCGATTTATACTGTAGATTTACAGTATAAAAGGAGGTATTTTGGTTTCAAAACTAAAAATACTTCCTTTTATACTGTAGATCTACAGTATAAATCGCTGTGCAGCTACAGTTACTTCTGACAGTGTGCTTTTCATTCGTCAAATACCAGCAAAGCAATTAGTCTATTCTATACACCTAAACTAGCTCTGTAAACAGTGACAAACACTCTCATCTTAAAGCAGCATAATCACCTAGCGTGGCACGTTCAGATGTCTAGTACTGTTCTAGTCTACTATGTGGTTAAGTGATAGTCGCGATATTGCCCCTTTAACTTAACATGAAGAAAAAAACACTGAAAATACGAGGTACATACTAAAGACGTATCGTGAACATGTAATTTTCTATCATTTGTAGACACCAGCCTTTAGTATCACCCCAATAATGTAAATTATACACGTGTAAAGGACCCGTGGTTAGGTCTCACCCCACTTAAGATGCCCCATCACCACCAGTAGGAGCTCCTTAATGTCAGGGTACCTAAACACCCTCCTTACACACGACAGGGTGTGAGACCACAGGTGTGACCTTCACACCCATTACGTCACACCTAATCACACCCACTACACGCATTATCCGGGTACTTGAGATCGCTATCCCGCCCTCCTCTTCATGACGTGGTAATGGCCGTGTATGGCTACGACTGGGGCACTAAAGTGTGCCCATCAAAGGCCCCCTGGGTGGAAATGATAGCGGGTTAATCATATTCTTGAATTTACTTCTTTAAGCCAACACCTTAAAGCCTCACTATCGCCGAGCCCTCGCCCCACTATGGCATCCCTCGCTCTGTGACTCGAATAGCACGAGGACATGTAACCGTTAGACCCTTGGTGCATGAGAATGCCGCTTTAACTGTCCACATATTCATGATATTGGTACCCCGAGAGTAACAATCAGAGTGTAGCCGGGACATGTAGCCTAGGCCTACCCAACCTTTTATTTAGGGTGGTTGGGGGGGGGGGGAGGGGACATAAATCCGTCCTTTGTTCGCTTCACCAATACTAACGAAGATCGAGGTAGTAGTATATGCAATTTGGAATACGGTTATGGCTTAGATATAATGCATTTAAGCCCTTTTTCCTTTACCCATGTACTTATGCAATATCTTATTTAATAGTATTGAAATTAATGAGGAGTACGACCAATCTATGTTTTAGCTCGATTGACTTGCCCTATTCTACATACACGATAGTTCTCAGTTCTTACAATAGGACGTCACGTCACGTCACACCAAGTCACGTCACATAAAACGTCCTCTTTATCTCCCCCCGCATGTACCATGGTACAACACGCACTGTACATGTAAAAGGGGACCAACAAAAACAGGGGTACAAGGGGCTTAGTATCATGACGTGTCAATCAGTAATATACCATAGGACCTGGGCTAAGTCATGAGGGTAAAGCCCTGCGGGGTGGTAGTCTGTCTGTAAGTGGGGTGGGGGTGATGATAACCAATGATAACCAATAATGCAGGTGAGAATGTGACATTAAACATAAACTTGAAATTCAATACGATATATTTAGTTATGATGTTGTTGAGTTAGGAATATATTGTACAGAGGGGCAGTGACTGTGATAAAGGGAGTGGGGGTGAGGGACATCTTTTTCAATTGATAATAAATTTGCCTAAAAGTTGGTACATGTTTGATGAAAAAAGAAATACTACAGGTTGGCAACCTTATCTGCTCATATACCCCTTTCAAAATTTCTATCGGTTCTCACAGGTTGCAAATTCTCATCCTAAATGTTATGGATACCATCATTCGTATAATCAAGGCATCTGCCATCATGCCATAGTTCATTAACGCAGAGCAGTCGGAGGAGGAGTGAAGGAGGCCTAGGGATGGATGAGAAAATATATTGGGATAGGCCGGGAGTATGGACGAAGGGGAGGGGCAGAAAGGAGGGAAGGAATCCAAAGGGGTTTGAGAGAAAGATATAGTTAGTTTTAATGGGCATGAAGCTAGGGTCAGATGAATAAGGACTGAACAGGTAAGAGTATGATATTGTAAGGGCAGGTAAGAGCAGGTAAGAGGATGGAGTGGAGAGGGATGAAGGATGACAGTACCAAGGGGTGGTATACCTTCATATAATCTTAAGACAAGAAGAACAGGAGGGAAAACCATGCAAGGACTCCCTCCTGGTATCACGACTGCGTTACACAAGTCACATCTGCTACCTGCCACTGATCCTCATTAATACAAAAAAAAACAGTAGACATAAAAAGGAGTCTCATTGGCGTCACCAAGCTTCAGAAAAGGGAAAGCAACTAAAAAGGCCTATATCTGTCCCATGTCGAGCAGGTCTGGTTTGCTCTGAGCTGCTGTGTGTGGCCCGGATTAGCTTACAGAGGCTCCCTTTTATCTCTGCGTCCTGGGTTAGTTAAAATGGCGGCGGGAGCTGGGCGCCGCCATCTTTATAGCCCTCCAGGGTCAGCCGGTAGGTGGCAGTATAGGGACTAGACTTGCTTATGTCCCCTGAGCTGTAGGAACAGTTGAATTGCTATTCTCTGAATACTTTGCTTTAAGATACACATGGATATGTACTTATGTTGATTTATCTGCTAACAATAGGGAGAAGTAGTTGGAACAAAGTAAAGACAGGTGCATAGAGGAACTGGTGGAGCTTTAGGCAAAAGAAGAAGAAAAGTGGGAACTACATGTACATGTATGAGAGTCTGTGGCCCCTAAGTATAGGCAAATGTAGATGAGATGCGAGTTAGGGGAATGGTATAGAGGGAACTACTGTAATAAGGGTCGGTGGCTACTACACAGAGAGAAGAAACCGAGTCACAAGGGGAGTCCAGACTATAATAAGAGAGCCAGAGCCCCTTTGGCTCACTTTTCACACTGTTTGACTCCCCCTTGTAACGGCCTTGACTCCTTTTCAATTAGATCAAACAGAGTCCAGGTCAGCCGAGGTGAGTCAATGGTTACCTGGACTCCCTAAGGGAGTCACAGAGGTGAGCATACAAGAAGGAAATAGGAAACCCACTAGGTGACACTACTGTATAATGACTGTAATGTCATCTAGCATATATGTTGAGAAGCCATCTGACTCTGTTTCTAATCAGAGTCAAGGATCCCTACTCCCTTTCCCCCCAAGGGAGTCGGTGAATGTCAAACAGTTGGTTACAGTTAAGCTTCCTAGTTGGTAGCACTATACCTAAAATGGTTTTATTTTGTATACTCAGATCTCTACATCCATGTAATTTGTGACATTGATAATTATGCTGATACATGTATATCATTGTAGCATCAACATGTAATGTCAGAATTATATTTCATGAAATAATTACAGTTGATTTAAAACTGTAGCATAAGCATGATTTATAAGGTATAGACACCCAATTTGTAGCAACATGAGAAAGTTAAATCCCCAAAAAGCTTAGATATTCCTTTATATATTAACTAATGTGCTCTGAGGGATCTTTCTGAAAGCCCTACTCCTTGTGAGGCATTGCACCAACATAATGTAGAAGCATCAGCTAGGAAGATAGCTATTGAAATGGTTATTTAGAGGGCTAGGGGGTAGGAATTACCAATATGACTCTCTATTCCAAAGGAGCCATCCTGTGCCTAGACTCCATTTCTGAAGGGAGTTGCAGCATAGACCTGTCTGTGGCGGGGAGTCATAAAAGGGAGTCTTTTTGGAGGCAAAACCTGGGCTCTCATAGGGGAGTCACATAACTCCCTTTTAAGGGAGTCAGGTTCATCAAGAGAGTCGAAAAGAGAGTCAGAAAAGGGAGTAATTCTGGAGGCAAGCCTAGACTCCCTTTTGACTCAGTTTCTTCTCTCTGTGTATACTAAAGGCAAGGGTAGGAGTAACTTAGGCAATGAGAGACAACAGCTATTTGCTATGTAAAAGCACGGGTAGAAGCAAAGGGGTGGGAGTTAAGCGTCAATGGTGAAAGGGTATATGAATTGAGAGAAATGTTATGAGGATACAGTTTGATTCGAGGGAGAGAATGATGGTGTGAACACGAGGCAAAGGGACAGATGATATTACTTATACCGTACCCGCACTGCATTCGGGAGGGTGACACAGTGCATGAATGAAGCACTGGTGAGGTACCTGTCAATGACTCCAAAGGGACCGAGAGTAGGGAGTTGCATCGAAAATTAATTATTTACCCGAGAGAATATCTATTTAGTGGTGCCGAAAGAGAAGATGTGTACAAATGCAATGCAAAAATCAGAATAATGATATCTTTAGTAGCAAACGTTTGAGAGGGGTTTGAAGTTGAAAAAGTTCTGAAATTATTACCCCTGCTGCTCTATATATAGCCTGTGTGGCGGGTGGCACTCATACTCAGTGTATGGTGGGGCCTTCAGTGCAGTGAGTAATCACTCTACCTGCAGCAGGACACTCAGAGACAGAAGAACCCATGGTAATAATCTTACTATATATCTGCAATTATGAATATTAGCCACGCAATTCCTTTACCATTAAAATGTATAATCCAATACCTTTCCATGGATACACTTTCTATAACAATGTTGTAAGGTATTTATTACCTTATAATGGTTTTTGCTATGGTCAATTTCCGGGGGAGATGTGAATAATTATGTCAAATTTTTAAAATGCATGCTATTTATGAATATGGTTTCTTTTAAATTACAAAATACCATTTTTGATATAATGCACTCTCTTAGTTATACACTACTTAGAAGTTTGGTTTCAATCATATCTCCTGAACCATTAAACATATAAAAAATGGTATCAGCTAGAAATGTGCTCCAATATGTAAAGAACACCCCTATTGAAACAGATTTTATGAGATAAGTATAATCTCTCCCGGAAATAACATTAACTGAGTTGTGCAGGCAGCTCCATACACTGTACAGTAGGTGCCATGGTAGACCTATCCACACAGTGTACACGCTGGGGACACGCAGCGCTGACTGGAGTGAACACCCTACCGAGAGTGCATTAAAACACTTTACAGCCGTAAAGCATTATATAGTGACTTCACACATTCAATGTAGAATTAATCCACCACAGATATATAACGAGGCACTACAGCAAGTCTATGTATAGATAACTGGCAGGCTGCTGGAAGCTCCACAATAGGCCACCCCCTGCTAGCCAGCATACATCAAAGTGGGTAGGGTTAAGGCCTACCTCTGTAACCACCCCCACCCCCTCATACCCCACCTAACCCTATGAAGATCCAAGGTTGGACCCCCACCCTCCTACCCACCGCAGCCCTGTCTGGTGCCAAATGCATGCCTCACACGAAGCCATCAACAGATACAGATCCACCTGGTCCCAACCCCTAAAGCTACCCCTAACACCACACTACAGCATGGCCATAGATATTTAGGTAGCTCTCTAGTACAAAGACAGTTACAGTATAGTCGCCTGTAGGATCACTAGCTGCCCAGCGGGGGTGTTCGGCGATGTAATAAAAATGTTATGTTTCTCAGACAAAAAGCGCAGATCAACTGTCACATAACCCTAACCCTTTAGAGGCCGCCTAAGGATGTCATGTGCTATGCCATTTGTGGTCATGATACATGCATGTCAGGGCCGCATGTATGCATCATGGCGATCCTTGAGGAGTGCACAAACCCTGTAGGTTCGTCATGATACGTGAATGTAGCCTTAGCTGCAGTGTATCATGACGATAAAGGGAATGATGCATTAAAGCAATATATGACCCTTAAGGAGCTAACCCCTTATTGCCACTGGAGCCCCCCTCCTCCCTCCTGGCTGATCTCCATGCAGTGTCCATAGTGTCTGCACTAACGTTGACTGTAGTCCCCTTTAATCTGACCATGTTTGATGCTGCCCTGTATCTTTTACCGACCTTTACTACTTTTTAATGGCAATATCCCTATCTGATTCTAGCACATGGACCACCCCTGAGGCTTGTAAGAGCACAGTAAGCCTTTAAGCACGACATCATGCCTTAATGCATTATTCCATTGGTCGTCATGATGCCTGAATGCAGTGCCGGCGAGTAACTCGACAGAGCTGCATTCAAGCATCATACCGACCTTATGGGATTGAGACCCGAAGGGTCGACATAATGCAGCAATGCAGCACTGGCGAGTTTTTCATTGGTGCATCATTATGTCATCTTTTAGCGACATGCAGTCCTTAAAGAGTTGAATATCAGCTTTGTTTGAGAGATGGGTGCTCAGGTGTGCATGACTAGGGTAATTCCGCCACCCCCCCCCCCCCACACACACACACACACTAGGTATCCACTATCTATCCCCCATCTTTATTGTATAAGATATCAGCTTGATTATCTCTCACTAAAAATAATGTACGCCCATTCTGTACAGCATCCATAACCTTTAAGTCCCTATGTACCTTTCTACTTCTAAATGGACACAAGGCACGCAGCCAGTCACCGTTAGTTGAACTTTGTCACAATCATTTCATCTCTCTAACTGTACAAAATGTGTGTACCCAACATACAGTCCCCAATGAGAGGATAAATCATGGAAGCATATCAGAGTTTCTCTAATTTCCAAATTTAAATGATAATTAGATGTAAAGCATAGATCTTTCATTTCATGATTATTTTCTAGTGCATTCGCTTAGTCAGGAACGGGTCTACAAGGTGACTACATGTATTATGTTCTCATGGCTACAAGCCGTCGTTGTATGTACATGGTGGAGCACTCTTCCTGCAGACAGGTTATGAAGTCATTGTAACTTCTAAGGATATCGGCCTCAACCCCGCCCCCCCCCCCCCATTCCGAACTACCCATAGGACACTAACCATACCCCCCTCGTTAACACGGCTCAGTCGTGTTTGATGTCATAAATCTGAATACTTTAACAGCTGACCATGTAGTCACAGATTAATTACCAGTAATTACAGGCGGAGGGTGTCGTTAGCGGACATTGGCTGAGGAACCAGGCATGCGGAATACCAATAATTAATACAAGAAATACACAGTGTAAATTTGGAAAATTCTATAAAAGAATTAACTAATTTTTAGTAAAATTATATAAAAACAACAAATCGTATTAGATCAAAAAGGGAGACACATGCTATGGTACTGTAAATCTAGCGGTTACATCATAATGATGAAATAGTAAAAGAAGACACAAAGAAACACATCATAACACAGAGTACCCGAGCGCCCCTCCCCTATATCTGCTCCTGTTCCTCCTCCAGGGTGGTGGTGGGCACACGGTGCTCCCATACCGTGCACACCTCCATCACCCTCCCCCCTACACCCCACACACCTGCCTCCTACCGGGTCCCTCACGACAGGTAACAATCTCCAAATTGAATTCCATTGCCGCGCGCCTCCAGTGTGTTCACTGCTAATAATTAATCACGCGGTGTGAGGCGGGCTGTGGGGTACTGGAGGAGGGGGAGGGAGGGACACAGTTAATCATTGATTCACCATTAGCAGCTAACACCACCGGGAGCTGCAGGTAGGGGGCAGTGATAAGGGGGGGGGGGGGTGGGGGGGGGGGGAGGTGCTGGAGTAGTGGAGGTATCATGAACGGTTGGCATCAGGGGAGTGATGGGGAGGGGAGGAGTTAGAGGTTGGACATCTACATGTATAGCGATGGGTGATTTTTCACATTTACTCTTGTTTACATCGAGTTTTTGGTCGTTGTTGCTTTTAGCATGTGGCTACATAGCCAGTGTGCATCTCCTACCAGTCAACCGGTACAGCAAAATGCGGCTCGAGAGCCATATATTTTTGGGGGATGGACAATCCTGTCTCTATGATTATTTGGATGATACTGACTATGCAATATCTCATAGATTCAACTGACTTCTACCTCTCGTGTGATAAACTCAATATTCCCACCATGAGCCTCCACACTATCACTCTCTCCATCCCTCATCGTAAACTGGTATCTATACACGTTACATCCACACGTGCACGTTCTCACCCTATCACCCCTATACATACCCCCAGCCACCCCTCCCACCTCCCACCACCCACCTTGCATGTCAATCCTCACCTTTAGCTAAAACCACATCCGGGGACTCTAATGGGATTGGTCTACTGCGCATGCTCGTCCCGTGGGCTGAGATGCCCGGATGAAGAGCAGATTTTATGCCCGTCGCCCTGGGATTTCTTTCTTTCTATTATTGTTATTATTTTGCGTCCTTTGAGTTTTTAATTCGGTCAGATGGGGATAGCCCCTGGTGTATTGTGCTGTGGGTCTCTGGTATAGAAAGTAGAGATGAATAGAGATGAATGGACTGTGGGGTGTGCTTTGGTTGGGATGTCATAAACACTACAGCTGCCTGCATGCAACCAATGTGCCTGTATGGGTATATATGGGGTATACCAGTTACCACTCGTCATATCCATCCCTCCACATTGATTATAGGAAGTTGATGTATTTTACCCTAGCCATGCATTAGCATGCAACCAATGTGCCTGTATGGGTATATATGGGGTATACCAGTTACCACTCGTCATATCCATCCCTCCACATTGATTATAGGAAGTTGATGTATTTTACCCTAGCCATGCATTAGATAGGTTAAGATCTACACAGCAAAACCAAAGTAATTTATAGGCACACTGTATGCTGATATAGATAGTTATATAGCTAGCTAATCCCCTGAAATCCCCTCCCCCTCCACCGTTCATTTATAGATAACTAGTCTTGCTCTCCTTCCATATATATGTCACGCTCTGTCACGGCCAACTTGTTTTCTTTCCTAGACTGTTTTTTTTTGCTTCTTGGTTTGTTTGTGTTTGTGTGTGTTTTTTTTGTGTCTTTTTTTTTGGGGGGGGGGGGGGGTAAAAGTGTGTGGGGGTCCCTTCCCCTCTTTTTCCTTACCAATCTCATGGCAAAAATCTCATCGTATAGATTCCATCTTGCTGGTAGCTCACACACCTCCTCCAGCAGTCGTCCCTGTCCCTCACCCCCCCCCCCCCCCCCGCCGCCGGTCGGACCGCCTCCAGACCCCGCCTGACACGTTCCCAACCTGCTCATCGACAGCACGTCCCTGGCCATCCCCTCCCAGGCCGAAATCAATCAGGGAGGTTCTTGGATGGAGATCCAGGCAATAACACACTGTTAGAGGTAAATGTAGCTGAGCAGTGTAATCTACTGTAATTTACAGTGTAATATATCAACGCCCGAGCTGCAAAAGTGACCCAAAATAGCTCTCCCCAAAAAATGTATAAAACAAAACTTAGGGTCGGGTATTCTGAAATACAGGCAACCTTCGGCCTAACTCTTGGCCTGCACGTGCAATAGCAATAACTCCAGATGAGCCCAATTCTCAGACTAGCTTCGGTGCCAACAACCCTCTGAATGAAGCAGGTTAACTGACTTGGTATTATCTCCAAAACCTGCCATTGATTGCTGAGGACGAGGAAAGATGTGAGCCATTTTATTTTTTTCTGCTAATCGATCGGATCATAATAAAAGTGGCATTGTCTCGCATGCAAGGGAATATTGAATTGATTTGTGGAGGAGAAGTCTGTGGCGGGCCTGCATGCAGAATTGATAATCTACTTCATGAGACGATGCCTTAAGAATTCTCAGAAGCTAAGGACGTTATTCATATTAAAATCTGTAGTCCCCAAATCTTGTAATTGGTCAAAGAGGAAGAAGACATACACCTTAGTATCAAGGAACTACAACTTACTTTATAATATACAGGTCATCCGCACTACCAGGACAGGTAAGTTCTAGTCTAGTGACTTTCTGGATATTTGTGGAAGCAGGGTACATGTTTTTATGTCATGGGTCATTAGCCTCTGTGACCAGAGGTACACTCACACGACAAGCTGTAGGTGGCACTTGGATTGGGGGTCAACAATTAGTTGATAGGTCTCCAAACACTTTCTCAGCCCTCACCTCGTGACCAAAGAGAGAAAAGCAGGGTCTGTAAGACGAGGAAAATACTTTACTTGGACCATAGCATGGGTAGTTCTAATAACCAGCATTACAAGTTTGGGAGACTTGGTAGAGGTGAGGTATGCTCTTGTAACAGGTGAGTAACATTTCCAAATTCTTAGAGCTGCATGTGCTTACCTCGCCTGATCCGTATTACTGCAAAGAATATGAGCACTGTCTGCTAAACACGTACTTACTGAACCGTATCTTGGACCTCTGACTATGCCATTTTAATGAAACACTATGCTACGATCACCCTCTTGCATAGACCCATATTCTCGAGGGCCATCTCCTTCACACATGGGTAATGTGGGCCCAGCATCATAGATCTCTATAATAATATTTGGATGGCCATTTTTGTGAGTGAATGCCCGGTCACACAACGAGTGGTGCCATTTTATTAATATCATGGTCCAGAATATTAGGGACATATTAATCCGCGATGGTAATGTACTATTATACATGACATTATGTACCATAGACAATTATTATGAGTATCAGATTAGAAAACTGTTATGCATGGTCCTTGCTGCCCCATCCCCACCTGGTGAGTGGGGGTGGGCAGAGAGGTACATGTGGTACCTGAAGCGTCCAGGTGGGTGACAAGTGTCAGGTAGATGTCAGGTGTGTCTCTGCACCACACGGCTGTAATGTCAAATTTTAAAAAAGGTGGGTTTCAGGTTACCCGACCCTACCTAGCAAAACAGGGCCGACCCTAGACATTTTTATGCAATTTTGAAAAACATATAAAATTTATATTTTAGGTCATTTTGGGGCTATTTAAGGGTCGATCTGATAGTTCGCAAGTTGAGGCGGTCGTTGGTGAGTCGGCATTGAAGTTTGTGAGTCGATTTCTGGGTACTTTTCAGGCTTAAGTAAAAAAATATAAAAAATCAAAAAATCAAAAAATCCGACCTACCTACCCTAGATTTTCAGACCATGTAACCTAAAGCACACCCTTTGTTTTGGCCTAACTCACACACCTCTGTCCCCTGTATTGTCACCCACTGGTATCTAACTAGAGCTATCGGAGCATCTCCAGGAGTATCCTACCCATCTATGACCACAATTTAAATAAAGGTTATTGTCTATAATGTGTATGTATTCATGAGCTTTTTCAAGTGCAGTGTACAGCACTCTTGGGTATAGTTCATGGCACTTAGAATGAGTGTATCACCATACTTACAATGCCTCCAATCTTGCAAGTTTGCACATTTGACTATATGGCATTCTGCAGTGCTCTAAATGCATGATGATCTCACGCACGATGACAACTAGGCATATATATTGTTTATCAGCCTATATTCAAATAGGGATGAGCAAGAGTACAAGAGATTGGAGTATTTCTTCCCTGAATCTGACAGTATTGCTAAAAGATGGAACCCATAGAACAGAATTAACCAAAATATAGCTACCATTTAAATAACCCAGAAATTGAGAGTCTCCGCCCAAGGGAAAGTTCACGTATGATATTATTAAAACCCCCAACGTGACCAACATAGCATATTGAATACTGTGTCCATGCATTATTGTCATGAGAGGTGTGCTCCACCTTAAGTAGTCCCCATCACATCACCCTGCCACCCTCCGGTTATTTCCACCTAATGTTTGGTGGACGTACACGGCTGACGTTAGTACCTAAATAAGCTTTCTCCACCGCAGCCCATATAAAGGTGGTATTTTGGTGGTTCCCATATATGTCACTAGGGGTCAGCTACCTCCTCGACCACATGACCTCTTACGCCGGAAGTGACCTCGGGAGGACTCCAGCCTCGTTTTGGTCTCCCTGCGCATGCGTGGTTGTCACCTATGGGGCGTGGGGGGTCAGTATATAACGACCTGTCACGGAGCGATTCGATAACTTTGGGTCAGATGATTGGGCAAAATTGCTCTTTTGATCGTTTTAATATCTCTGGACAGGCAAAGTGCTATGATATATTTAGCCTAAAATGACAAGGGTATGCATGGACCAGCATACCTCTGAAGGCGCATTGGGAGTAGATTTTTGAGTCACTTTGGAATAGATTTAAGTGCATCTCCTCTTGAAGATGGTTGCACGTAGTGAGCGGCCATGCGGAAAGGATGCTTTGCGCTGGGTTCGGGTACCTTTCCAATCCAACGTAGATATCTTATAGGTTGTCTCTATTTCATTTCTATTCCATGAATCAACAGTACAGGGGTGTAAGTAGTATAGGAGTTGAGATAAGTAGCAGGCACCTTAATACAGGTATATATGTGTATGCGGCAATGGAGTGCCTCTACATGGATACCCAAAGTTTTGACCATGTCGGCGTGTCGATTTTTAGCAAAAGGAGCGTGTCGCTGGGTCGATTTTTAGCTATATGAGAACTTAGAGAAAATTCTTTGTGGGTCGATTTTTATCCCTTGTTTCCCTGTGTCCGTCGATTTTTAAAAGGGCCGTGTCGCACGTGTCGGTGGCCTATGTGGCAGTCGGTGGTGGCCTGTGCGCCAGTGGGTTGTACTGCCAGTGGGTGGTGGCGGCAGTGGGTGGCAGCCTGTGCGACAGTGGGTGGCGGCCTGTGTGGCAGTGGGTGGCGGCCTGTGTGGCAGTAGGTGGCGGCCTGTGCGGCAATGGGTGGCGGCCTACCTACCCGAGCCTGAGGGCGGTACCTCGGCATTGTGTCAATGATGACCGTATCGGCACAAAGCTCGTGTGAATTCCCACCTGTGTCTCTCACAGCCGAACATCAAAGCTACATCTCCCCAAACCACATCGCATCCCTTTCACACAAATACATTAACCAAGCCAAATCCCACAAGAACAATGATCAATTTTCTTTCACATTCATAATGTATTATATACATTTATGAATTTATAATTACAAGTGCCGGGCTCTCAGTAGAAGCCATGCCTAATCTATGTACACCTTAGACTGGTGGAATACCAATGCTACATCAGTAAGAGGTCAGAGTGTGAACAACAAGAGAGGTTGTGACAGGGTAGGGGGAGCTATAGGCTGTAGGCAGCCGAGGCCCCCAGAGCCCGGCTTTGATAGAGAAGCTGGGCTTGGTGCGGTCCACACGCGATCCGCCCATCTCGTGTTGGGCCGGGGAGCTGGCGGTGCGATCTCATCATCCTCCCTCACACACATCACTGGTGTACTCCAGTGGGTCTCCTCCCCCCCCACCTCCCACACACGCACTGTCATACACCCCAAGCTCTCTCACACTACCATTCCACACTCACCCACTCCCAGCCACTGCCCTGTACACGAACTCATCCCACTAAACCCCTACTGCTCTAATATCTCCCCACCCACCCCCAACCCTTGCACAGATACCATGCAACAACCACCCCATCACCCACCCTTCTTTTCCCCCTCTCTCCCTACCCTCTCACCCCATCCTTACCCCCTCAAACACAGGGTTCCCTATGTGTGATGAATCACTGGTAGCAGCAGTACTAGTGGTAGTATTAGGTAGCACTGATGCCGCTTTATGACCTCTATATCTTATCCCAAGGTTATCTGGCCTGCAGCTCTCAACATTACAGTTACATCAAGTAACATCCATACACTACCCCCATTTTACCCCCTCCCCCTCCCCGCCCATGCACAGGTCCGGTCCGTATGGGACATGTGGACCTGCTGACCGGCCTGCGGTTGTGTTGGTTTTAAAACTTTATCACCGCCCATGTAGCGAGTAGAAGTGAGTAACCCCCTTGGCTGTCCCTGGAACCCATTTGAGTAGGATCATAAACTCTGAGGTATGAGCAGCTCAAGGATAACAGCATGGAGAACCAGCACCCTACATGACACACGCACATACTGGTAATGGTGTCCTGTGAGCAATGTGGAGCAATTCACAGGTTGGACTTTTCAGGGAAAGAATAACTGCATGGGTGGCGGAAATCAAGCTATATATGGCAGGTAGGGGGACTATAGCCAGGATGGCGGGTTGAGACAAAATAATTAACACCCTGTGACCAGGTGACAAGAGGGGCGAGGATGGATCACCCACTTTCTACACAGGATAGGTAATTATAACAATGATAGAGTGGTCGGCTATCGTAGTTATATTCACATACCCTAAGTACATGTAACTTAAGGGTTATCCTTAAAGGGGAGCATTTCTATAAAACACCATAATGTGACTCAGCCCCCATAAACACGCTCATACCTACATATATATGAACCCAATGAGCCGCTCATGAGCGGTGCTCACCTGGCGGCGCCTGGTGGTGGGTGGCGGTACTACCAGTGAGCAGCTCCTCAACTGCTCCACGTCCCGGTCACCTGAAACAGGGAAGGGTCCTGTCAGTAATCACTCCATATCTAGAACCAACCATTACAACAGTACCAGCGCCATGCCACATCTAACACCGACCAGTGCAGACAGCAGCAGCCTCATGCCACATCTAACACCAACCAGTGCAGACAGCAGTAGGTTCATGCAACATCTGACACCAACCAGTGCAGACAGCAGCAGGTTCATGCAACATCTAACACCGACCAGTGCAGACAGCAGCAAGTTCATGCAACATCTAACACCGACTAGTGCAGACAGCAGCAGGTTCACGCAACATCTAACACCGACCAGTGCAGACAGCAGCAAGTTCATGCAACATCTAACACCGACTAGTGCAGACAGCATCAGCAGCATTCCACATCTAAAACCAACCAGTGCAGATAGCAGCAGCGCCATGCCACATCTAACACCAACCCGTGCAGACAGCAGCAGCAGCATTCCACATTTAACACCAACCAGTGCAGACAGCAGCAGCACCATGCCACATCTAACACCAACCCGTGCAGACAGCAGCAGCAGCATTCCACATCTAACACCAACCAGTGCAGATAGCAGCAGCACCATGCCACATCTAACACCAACCCGTGCAGACAGCAGCAGCAGCATTTCACATCTAACACCAACCAGTGCAGATAGCAGCAGCACCATGCCACATTTAACACCGACCAGTGCAGACAGCAGCAGCGCCATGCCACATCTAACACCAACCCGTGCAGACAGCAGCAGCAGCATTCCACATTTAACACCAACCAGTGCAGACAGCAGCAGCACCATGCCACATCTAACACCAACTCGTGCAGACAGCAGCAGCAGCATTCCACATCTAACACCAACCAGTGCAGACAGCAGCAGCACCATGCCACATCTAACACCAACCCGTGCAGACAGCAGCAGCAGCATTCCACATCTAACACCGACCAGTGTAGACAGCAGCAGGTCCATGCAGCATCTGACACATCCTCGGCCAGCATCTATCCTACCAGGACACTGCAGAGGGTACCAGGAGAGGTATTGGGCTGGGAGTACCAGACTGCATCTAACACCAACCACTGCAGGGTACCTTGGCCATGTGTAATAGCTTGTATCCATCTTATCAGCTCTTATCATGTCGCCGCTACCAGCGCAACTCCATCCAGAGCCCTTATGCATCCTCGCTATAATTGCGCCCCTTTTCGGGGGACATCTCAAATCAAATGTACAGACACCCTCTAGACCTCACATGATTGTAGCATTGCCTGGTGCCCTAGTGACTGGCTGGTAGTTTGCTCCTCAGGTAGAATGAGTAGTTGAGGGGAGGTTCGCGTGTCATGTCACCACCAGCTCCTCCTCCTCCCATGAGCTGCTCCCACCCACAGGAGCTCCTCTCTGGGAGCCGTAGGTGCCCACCTGACCCACCTAGGGAAAGGTCTCGACAGCACAAGCCCCATACGTGGTTGTATGGATAAGGTTGTATGGAAAGCTGTAGCCTTCCTGGCATAGGGCTATGCCAGGAAGGCTACAGCTACTCAGCTAGGCTGACACTATACAAAGAGTTATGAACTTATGTCAGGTTCAGATTAAAAATGAGAGGCGGACCCAGGACATTAAAAAGGTCTGAGGCGCAAAACAATATAATTTGCATTCCCACCCCCAAGAATAAGAAACATACTTTTAACCCCCTGGATCCGCCCCTGAGAAATTCCATTTCAAAATGGCGCCGGTACTGCCTAATACTTTCCTTGAAGCATCCGTGCCCGCTTGTCATTAAATGACCTCTCCTCCTTTCTCTGTGAGCTGCTCCCACCATCGGGGGTCAGGCAGTGCATGCTGACTGTCACTGCAATTATATATATCCCTGTGTAACCATTTAAGGCCTACATAGCGCTTAAATGTATCATGCCCTTTATCGCCATGATGCATCAATGCAGCCCGGAACTCGCACATGCTGCATTGAAGTATCATGCCGACCTTATAATGCGATCGATATACTCTATGCATCCCTGGCGACTGACTTATCAGGACGACCAAGGGAATATTACATTAAAGCACTGAGCTGTTCTTAGATGGCTGGTAAGGGGGTTGGTGGGGGAGTGGGTGAGCAGCTCAGGGTGGGATCCATATACACGTGTACAGCCACGAGCTGACTGGGTGCCGGGTGTGGAGGGGTTGCTCAGAGCTGCTCGTGGAGGGTACTTTCTGTACAGACCTAAGGAGACTGTGATAATTATAAGTGTAGGCGTGGAAGGGTGAAGCTGACATGATACCGTGGTGTAGGAAAACGGGGGTAGGGCACGCCCCCCCCCCCTCACAGAAGAAGAAAGAAATTGTCAAGACCCGTAGTACAATACACACAATTTCCAATCCTTACAATGGTGGGGTCAGAGGGGCCCGGGCCCCCAATCAGAACTGAAATCATGCATAAAAGAAAATACTTAATGTCGGTTGCAGTGGGCCCCCGATGAAGATTTGTTTCCTACGCGTCTGTGATAGCATGTACTTGAAGTTGAGAATATCTGGGCTTGGTTTGTGTGGTTGGGACGGGGTCCTATCGAAATGGATGTGATTTAAATGTAGAGGTCACCGTGGATTCGATGGAACACGGATATCGAATATTTATGTGCATTGCACATCTAATAAAGTCAATATATTTTGACGAATACGAAAGATGATATACATAAGAGAGATGTGATTTGGGTCTATTCGTTGGACACAGAATGGGCAATCGCATAGTGCTTTCAATATATGAGTAACCTGGGATGAATGTAAACAGATTATACTTGTGATAATAACATAGACATTCATATCATGTGGCATTGGGCGTGGAAACGTGCGTTGGTTGCAAAAGGCAAGTTAAAACCAAGGTACAGAACAATGGATCGACTGCTTGTTACTTATTTCAATGTGATAGGTGAAAATATCTATTTCAAACATGTTCCATCCTGTAATTTAGTTATCAGAATCGTTGTCGGTAATGTTAAGATTGATTGTTCAAGATCATTTGATCATTTTCTTATAGATGCCTATACCTAATCACATGTGGATGAGGGGGAGATTATCAAGGTCTTATTAGGGAGGGTAAACCATAATAATGGTCCTATTAAGGAGGGCAAACCATAATAATGATATTATTAAGGAGGGCAAACCATAATAACGATTCCTCTGGAGTTTGATCCTCAGTGCCGGAAACACACCATTTGTTGTGGTCAAAATCACCAACCCATTCTTTCTCTCAATATCTCATTTGTAATCTGAGAATAATAACGTAGATTACAATCAGTTTCAACAAAAGAAATATTAATCTAGATAGACATCTAGTGGTAAATTATGTTTTATTATGCAATACTAATAATACCTGATTCCTTTTTTTCACCTCCCGCCCCAAGGCTCCCTTCCTCCATGGGTGATTACCGTTTAGCATGTAACCCCAGCATGTAAGCTACCGTTAATCACATGCCTCTAACATGCTGCTAGCATCCCCCTAGCATTTGTTACACCACCTTCTAACATCAACCACCCTGCTCTCTGAGCGAGCACCATGCTCAGGGGTTTAGTCTGGTCCTGGTATCTCTGCCCCAACCTGCTTGTTCATAGCAGGAATAGAAGTTGAACATTGGCCATTTTGTGTTCCATTGGAAAAATGTTTTTCATCTTCACGTTTAACATAGATAATGTATCCGGACTTTAGAATAAGGGCATATCAGCCTAGATCATGCTTGGGTGGTGCGTGAATAGTATAAAGAAACAGTGACTATAATTTGTGCGTTGGTTCTGATTGGAATTTATGCGATTGTGTGACTGCAGGTTTTAAAGTTAAAGGGCAGTATAGTCTATAGTTTTCACGCATCCTTACCTAGTGTGTGTGTGTGTGTGGGTTGGGGAAGAGACACAGTGAGACGCAGTTACCAGAATGATCATATGAGCGGAGAGTGCAGTGGAAGCCATATTGCGTGGCAGCAGCCAGCGTTCCTCAATCTGTCACAGCAGACGACACTTTACAACAAGCAGCCGACATTTACGACTTGTTCCCGCGCTTTTCGGCCCTGCCCACCAACAGCGGGTAATGAGCAGAATAACGGTGCCCACCGGCCACAGACAAGGCGGGGGTCAATTAGTGGGAGATTATAATGAGTGGGGGAAGGTGGAGTGGTGTAATCAGAACTTGTATGGCTTTCTGGTGAGGTACACGCCCCTTCACAACACCATGGCCTCCAGGCATATAACCTACTTTAAACCGTGTCTGCTCTAAGCATGTCACTGACATGTCTACACCATACTGTGCCTGTTGATCATGCATGTACATGGTGACCTGGATATCACTATAACAGTGTTAAGGCAGGACTTAGAGTAGCAACATGATATGAATGCTGTTAGGTATATATACCTGTGGGCGAATACCCGCATAAGATGCACATTTATTATACTACTTAGAGATTTACCACACTCAAATCCCTTTTGGGCTATACTACTTGCAGTTTTGTCCACCTCTGCTACCTCACGTTGTGCGTTGCGCAAAACATGCACTGAGACTGACAGAACTAACTCTGACAGGCATTCTACATACTATATCAATCTTCACCTGCTGGTCTCTGCTGTTTCACTTTATTTCATTTTATGAGAATAGAGATTTTTTTCCAAAGCTGCTGAAAGCCTGAAAGCCCCGCATCTTTCAAAATACTACTTGGGGGTCTGCGTATTTATCACACCATGACGCCACTGTCAAACCCCGCTCCCTACAACCGTATTTGCTCTACCAGGCAACGCTAGAACCTTGATTAAGTATCTGAGAACCGGTGTAGATGAACGTGGTGGTGCTGCATTAGTGTATCATCAGCTGATCATGCCAACCCTGCACGAGTGTATCAACCCTGTGGGGTCACTTATGATAAGATAATGGCATCGTATTATTCCATTAACCCATTCAGGCCGGCAGAAATATTTTAATTTTAGCTGTGGGGCCGGGAATTTTTCCAAAGATTTTCTCGGGGCCGGGACTAAATCCTATGGAGTTATGTCAATTATAGTCGACATTCGGCCCCTCATGGTGTAGTACATGTAAATAGTCTACATTCGGCCTGGCATGGATGTAGACTATAGTTTACATCCGACCCCAAGGGGTTAAAAGGTGAATGTGACGGCATAAATGTTCTAATACCTGTGTCTTTTCCCAGGGTGTGGATGGGCTCTCCCTGCATGTTCCGAGAGCCACATGGATCCATCTAACATGGATTTAAAGTATCAACGTGTAATCGGATCACACGGTCGGACAGGCAGCCTACCGTGATCACTCTCTACAGCTCCCACAATAGTGACATTAGAATTAGAACTATTCAAACTGAGGCATAATCCAGAGTCAGAATTAAATGTTTTTGGGGATAATGCTAGTTGGAAGTCATCATTTACATCAGGATTATTTAATCTACATGAGATGAGGATATTAGTCTTTAGTTTGTTGTTAAAATGAAGGTATGAGACGTTGACCATGACTGACACTTGCCACTTACCAAAGTGACACATAAAAATCATAAGATTCTCTAAAAGAGATTTCACACCAAGTGTATTATGCAGGGTAGATTAACCTGTAGTCGGACACATACCTTGAGTTGAACAGCTGAATATGTGATTATGCAAGCAGTTTGAGCTCTTTATTTGTTAATGATGGTCAAGTGTTATTCCTTCCAAAAACCCACTAGAAGTCGTATCGTACATAAATAGCTCCAAATTTCACTGTCCGTCTCAGGGTATGTGCCAACTCATGGTGAATTTACCCCATGGTACATAGAGTGGATAGAGGGGTGGTCTTCTTAGTGTTGGGAGGTGGCGTGATGACACTAGTAGCTCCATGCGATGACTCTACCATGGAGTGGGTATAACGTGGGAGGGGTAGTGTTCTATACTCTGTGTCTGATTATACCTACAACATGACAATGCCTGTGGTATCAATATAAACAATTCAACATAAATCAGGAAAATATAATTTCTATATTTTAAAGAGATTCTGGTATTATAGGTTTCCACCAGGTAGTTGCTAGATTATTCTCCATGGTATAAACATAGGCTACTGCGTCTTCATACCATGAAGCCAGAACGATACATCATCTATCCTATGGCATGTCATATAATAATAATGTATGTGTTATAACCCCCCCCCCCCCGAGAAATAGGTTCCAAAAACGTTACTTTGGAATAATATGAGAGTATTGAAATGGGACATTGCCAAATTATTGAAGATAGCTTGTAGATCTCACAAGGGAAGTGAAAGGGGAGTTGTAGGGAATGGTAGGGAGCAGAGAGAGGAGGGGAAGGAACGCTCAGGTACCCCCCCCCCCCCCAACACACACACACACACACCACACACACGTGCAGGGCCCGGGCTGGTCAGGCGAACCGCACATCATGCAGACACGACAGGACTACATGCCCCACCCCCAGCCTTTGTCTTAATCATGACTAATTTGGGTCCCTCTCATTTAATCATTCATGCATTTAGAAAACAGGCAGGATAAAAGTTTGATGAGGGACTAAGGCGGGTTTATCTGGTGTTCACGGGCCCTAACCTACTAACTCCCCACCCCTCCCCCATCTGTCATGTGTTATATACTGTGTGGGAGGGAGTGAAAAGGGGGTGGGGGTTATGAGGGTGATTTTGACCTTGGCAGCATACCTGTCAAACACAAAGTGATCTGGGATGGTTTTGGTTTGGCACCTGACTCCTTGTTTTCACCTTTGCTTAGTATTATATTGGTTGGCAGCGTGGCCTACTTGTGGTGAGGTATCGAAACGTTATTTCTATCTGTATGATAATAGCATTATTATAGATCGAATGATCATTATGTAATAAAGAGATGAGATAGGAGGTAAGTAAGCAGATGAATAGTATACACAGAATCTATTTATGATCTTCCCAGTGAAAATGAAACTCCTCTCTGACCTTTGTCACAGAACTGTCCCTATACCTACTAATAATCCTTATACATGTACTGCGGGGCTTACTCAGAGGTGACTATCCCAGGTTAGTCATAGGAATATTCGTCAGAATGTCTGACTGATAATCAAGAATGACTGAGGCTAAATAAAATATGACCAATCCCTTACTTAAACAAACTCATCATAATACAGTGCCAAAAAATGACTAACCAAGTTAAATCACTATTGACTGAGTTGTTAGTACTGGCTAATACCAGAATATCAGTGCACCTTGAGCTGCGTATACAGACCATGTAGGAATCACACACACCCTCACTGCCCAGGCAGGTGTTCTGCAAGACTATCCGTGCTCTACAACTACTAGCCCACCTGTATAGCAGACCGTCTGAGACAGCCTCATGATAAATTAACTGCCGTCCAGGTGATGCATTCTTCTCCTGGTAGATCTATAATGAAGGAGGGTCCCAGCATTAAAGGTGTGTGGCAATAATAGATGTGGTGGGCGATAATGCACTGACTACAGCCTGGGGCCTGGGGCCAATAAAAGAAAGGGCTGGTTTCAACAGTACATTCAGAGTAATGTTGTTCCTAACATTCCTCCTACCTTTGGGTGAATATCAATTTTTCGCATCAAAGTTAGTATACCCGATGACTGAGACCGAAAATGTAAAAACTTTCTTTAAATTGGTTTAGGATGTTGACCAAGGCCATACCTTTTACCCTCCATTCATTCTCATCCTTATTATTTTGCTCAAATTTGACGTTATTGCCCAATGTATTGCCAACACGTGGAAAAGAATAATGCAAACCCATTGAAAGTCCACCGAATGGCATGACTGGGACCCCATTGAAACCCGTTTCCGAGGTATTACTGCTACCATTGTCCCCCATCCCCTATAGATATTACAGTGTTTGGAACACATTTATATTATGATTAAGAATCGGAAACAAAAATTATTTAATAGCCACTTTAATTTATAGACATTTTCAACATGGTTTTCTTTCACCTATACAATAATATGATGGAATGGCCGGTAACTATACCTATGGAGAGAAGGGGAGGGTGTCAGTGGATCTTCGAATAAGAATGCCAAAATCAGGTATGGTTCCCCGCTGAGAGAGATGTAAAAAAATGTATCCAAAATTGCGACGATCCCCTTTAAGGTTAGTACTGCACTGGCTTTTATTTTGAGAAAAAGGAGAGAGTCATTTTGCCCCCCCCCCCCCCCCACCTCCAAATTTATTTAGCCCGATCCCTAAAATCCACCACTGTTTAACCGATATTTAACCTATGTGCACTGACTGTTACCTGTAACCAAGGAATTTTCTCTACAGCCCCGCAGTAACACCGGCCGCCATGGCCTTTCAGGCACGGGGGGTGGGGGAGCTTCCATGTGAAACCTCCATAAACCCTGCCATGCAGCATTCTCCTGAGTAATGCAGCAAAAACAGTCGCTGCCTTTAATTCCTATCAGCAGATCTAGGTGCTTTATCTAGGAGTGTTTGGCCGGGAGCATGTAGGGTGTACTATTATAGTGAGGGCAATCGGCGTTTGGTTTTGTCTGCTTAGGTGGATTTGTGGAATTATGAAGGAATGGCTGATCTGATTATTGGGGGGTTTGATTTGATCATGATGTCATGGGGATAGAGGTTTACATCTGTATTGGAGATGCTTTTGTTAAATTGCAACGGAGCAATGGCAATTAAATATGTCCCTACGTCGACAACTATACTGCATAACATGTACAATATTTCATAATATAAGCGAACATAAACCACTACGTTAACACATTACAATTATAAAAACAAAAACATTGTTTGTTTAATGTAGCAAAAACCAATGTCATTTTCATCACTAAAATTCATCATTCTAATGAACATATTGCTCCTCACTCAATAACAAATATAAAAAGAATTAATTTGAACTAGAATATAAGACAGCACAAATTGAGATTAGTGTACATGTATAAATGTATACACGTATTATTCGTGCCTTTACATGAATCTATATATTACTCCTGTAGATGATAACCTTAGTTTCCCATTCACATCCAATTTGACCCTGTGTTCCCGTTAACATCCCCTACTCACTGATCACGGTCCATAACCAGCACCATAACGACCACTTAGAATTAATTCATTAGCGTCATTACATGTTGGCTACTCCTGGGTGGGTGGCGACGTTACTGAGCATTAAATCACGTAATTACTGCCTCCTAGTCTGAACTCAGTCTGTCTGCCTATAATGACAACATTGTAGACTCTCAAGCTGAGGAGCCAAGGGTTTGGCACAAGTTGGGTCTCGACATAGTGTGTTATAATTGTAAGAGATGGATGTGGTGTCTGGGGCAAAGTTTTGAATCTGTAATGGGTGGCTGGAGAGGTGGGGGGTTGGGGAGGGGGGGGGGGGGGTTGTGTCCCCTATCCTCTGACAGAGCCATTAATCCTGTCTGGAAATAGCCTTGTCAGTACTTAAATAATTCAGCCACTTCCACTTCCACTACTTTGCCTCCCATATCATTGTTGACTATAGTGGCTCTATTGGACCTAAGTTATACTCCCCCAACTTGGACTGTTCCAACTATATCAATACATTGGCCTCTCCTCCATCTCCATCCTCTCACCTAATGCATCCATAGGGTAGGAACACCAGCCTGAGGGGCTGAAGTCGAGCCGTACCACATGGAAATGGCCTTTGTTTTACATGATTACCCCGACCCTTAATGACAGTTGTGTGTGACTTTAACACATTTACACAGGGGAAATAAGAGGTCTTAGGGGGAGAAAGAGCCCCTGCGGCGAGCACAGAAACTATCATCATGCTGCCTATAATTGCACCCCACTCCCCGGGCCCCACTCACTGAGCTGATCTATAAGAGCATGGAGCAGTAGGGTAATTGCAGCTCAATGGGATACTTGACTTCCCTTGTTATCGCTCAGTCATATTTAGCCCAGACTCTGGGGTAAATCATCCATGAATTATAATGTGGCCCATGCAACATTCTCATAAGCCACTCCTATAGCTATAATATACCTCATTAAATATACCTAGATTGATAGATCTGTTCTTATAATGTAGAAGTGATTGCACCCTTTCCTATAGTATTCCATGCATTGTGGTTAAAGTCCAAGTAAACAGTGAACAACAAAGACTAATTATCCCTATACTCTTCCACATGAAAAGAACAAATACCCAGCTTTATAGCAGAAGCTAGATTTGACAATGGTGTGCGTTGTTTTAACATTGAGTTGACTGCCCCTCCCTGAGAGTATTTAAGCCTACCTGTAATCAGGCGGCAGGTGTGCGACCACCAGGTAGGCCCAGGTGAGGGGGGACACTCCCCACCTTTGATGTGGACAATTAAATATCAATGAAAACATCCAACTAGGTATTGTTATCGTTGGCCGCCCGGTATACTGCCAAATAATGGTAGAAACATTAGAAGTGTAGTCCATGTGATTAGATTGATCAGTGAAGCTTCATATTGTATATCGGACAATGGTATTATCCACACATGAAAGATAGAGAATGTAGTGTATTTTATGAGCTGTGTATCAGAAGTCGTATCAATGTGGTGTGTACATTTTGTATATCGGTGCTATTTATCTGAAGTCAACACGTACGCGGATGGTTTTATAGACACAAAAACAGCGGGGATAGAGAAAAGGATGGTTAGACAGCGAAAGGAGAAATGGGTGGAGTGGGAGACAGATATACTACATAGATATGGGTTGGGCTGAGGAGGACGGGGAGGAATTAATTTTGGGAGGAGGGGGGACCGAGTGGGTAGACCAATGTCGTAATGAGAGTGACAGCACTCTCAGAGGTAGAGCGAGCGATTGATAATCAGACAGTTGGGCAGCGGACAGAAAGATAAACAGAGGTAGGGACACTGTTTTACCTCAGACTTATTCTGCCTGATGAGTTGACATGTCTGACAAGCCATGTGGGTACGTCTCCCGGAGTGGGTGTTTTTTTCAGCAAAAAAACTTATGTTTTTGAAGTTATATAGCCCCCTGCCCTTTGAAAACTGCCAGTATGATAGTGCGTCTGCCTTTTCGATAGGTAACCATGCATTTTGAATGAAGAAAATGAAGAAAAATGCATGCTTTTTCGATTAAAAGGCATGACATGGTTGAAAAGAGTGCTCGTCATATATGAAAACCCATGTGCTGGATGTAATCAGTGCCACCATGAGCAGCTCACGTCCAGACGAGCCCCTCAGTGACTCCACTGGACGCTTACCCCAACAACAACACGCACACGGGAAACACAAGACAAAAGCAACCTCCAAAGCTGCCCACTGCCGTCTAATTTATCGGTGCTCCATCTAGTCTACAGAGATGGGCAATGGCCCCGATGGCGGCGGCTTATAGGGGGAATATCCCAAACCGCCCAGTTCCCTTTGTAGACGTGCATCCTATTCTGTGGTTTTGTCTGCTGTGAGAAAAGAAGCCTTGGCTGCCTGCCATCTTTGTTCGCGCCTTTTGTCCGGTAGAGGGCGGGAGGGGTGGGGCGCGCCAGGTGAGGAGGAGGGAGAGAGGCGGGCAGACAGGGGTGCCGGTGTAGTTGTGTGTGTATGCACAGCAAATCTAAATGCCCCGGCCCTTATAGTCTGTAGTAGCTATCCCAGGTTAGTCATAAGGACATTGATCAGGCATGACCAATTGCTATTCAAAAATGACTGAGGCATAATAACATATGACTTAGCCCAGAATGGAAAGGCTGATGGCCACAACCACTGGGCTCTAATCGGCCGAAGTTATGCATGTATAGGAAATGTATGGGCATAATGATTCGGCCGAAGTTCCTCAGTGCACTATGGCCATAATGGTGCTGATCACCTGACAATATTAGCCACTAGGTTGGTCTTGTAGAAAGTCAAGAAATTACTAACATGGTTGTCACATGGTTAGGCTATGGTGTACTATGGTGATTGAGAGATTGGTCGTATAGGGATCCAAAGAATATCAGTGTAGGTGTGTGTATAGAAGGGGGGCGTTGAACTCAGGGTCTGGACTACTACAAGCCTCAAGGGGACGACAGTCGGGGAAAATAGGCTCCAGATCCTCCAGATCTTTTAAATACATGCTTACAGACATTTATGTCAATATCCCTATATGATGCAGGCTACAGGGTACGAGGGGTAGAATCAAAGATATATAAGGCGATGCATTTATGAATGCATGACATATATCTAATCACATGAGAATAAAGGACAATTGTTCAGAAGTTAGAACATAATATATAATACATCTATATACATGTAGAACTCCGACATGACATGTGAGGATCATGATTTTAGGGTGATGTGAGACAGGGAGTAATAGGGGAAATACATGTTCCGAGCCCATTTTGTATGCAGCCGGATATGTGTGAGAATCATAATTGGATGAAGGTGGATTACACGCACAGTGAACTTATAAGTAGGAGTAACACCATGAGGAGGACAATTATTGAAAAGCAACATGAAATTGTATGTAGATGTAGATGCTGTATATGTGACGGTTTTTGGAGGAGAAAACGACATGTAA
This sequence comes from Harmothoe impar, assembly GCA_947462335.1. Classification (NCBI taxonomy): domain Eukaryota; kingdom Metazoa; phylum Annelida; class Polychaeta; order Phyllodocida; family Polynoidae; genus Harmothoe; species Harmothoe impar. The sequence continues at coordinate 40,705,700 of OX381714.1, forward strand.
TGTATAATTATATATTATATCGTGTCCACCTGGTTCTTTACTAACCCGTTCTCACTTAGAAAAGCAATGCTAATCCAGATAAACAAACATAATAAGATCATATCTATGTTCTAATTGTAATTGTTTCTAATGCTCAACTCCGGTGCGGCCACATCACCGCTGCGCCAACAGCCAATCGGAACCCGTGGTTTGGGGTCACATGACCCGTTGGCGGGCCACGCGCCCGTCATTGGGTTTAGGTGTCACAATGGTAAATCAACCGTGCGCGGGGCGCTTTGGCCGATTTTCCACCCACCGCACCCATTTTCTCCTCAATTGGCAAGATAAATGCGGGGCGGAGAGGCCGGTGTATGGAACACCCGCGCCGATTTCAGGCCTCATAAAACGTGAACTGTATCACTTTCCACATCACTCAGTTACACCTATTCTGCATTCAGCGGCAGGGG